>CM065636.1:67113810-67513810 GCA_033220585.1 Dipteronia sinensis | reverse complement strand
CTTATTGATGGCTTGCAAGCCAATCTTATAAGTATTTCTCATTTAAATGATGACGGATTCTCCATCTTGTTTAACAAAAATGATTGTTCTATTTTAATGTCAAATTGACAAACCTTGCTAAAAGGAAAAAGATCTAGTGATAATTGCTATTGTCTTGAAGCTAGTGCTATCTCTTGTAATATGTCCAAGTGTGAGGAATTTGAGTTATGGCATCAAAGACTTGGCCACATGAACTATCGAGATTTGAGGATCTTAGATAAGTTCAAGGTTTTGCGTGGGCTCCCTAAGCTTCGGAAGAAAGTCGAAAGTGTTTGTGGACCTTGTCAACAAGGAAAACAAACCAAAAGCATGCACAAGAAAGGCAAGTATCTCACCACGAAGGAGCCACTAGAGCTTCTACATATGGACCTTATGGGTCCCATGCAAACCGAGAGTCTTGGTGGCAAGAGATACATTTTGGTTTGTGTTGATGATTTCTCTAGATTTACATAGACATATTTTCTTAGAGAAAAATCAAAAACATTTGAAAATTTCAAAATGCTTTGCACTTAAATTCAAAATGAAAAGAACTCACACATTAAAAACATTAAAAGAATTAGGAGTAACCATGGGAAGGAATTTGAAAATGCTTGTGTTGAAAGCTATTGTAATAGCTTTGGCATTTCCCATGAGTTCTCGGCACCTTGAACTCCTCAACAAAATAGGGTTGTAGAGAGTAAGAATAGGGTCCTTCAAGAGATGGCCCGTGTGATGTTGCTTAGCAACAATGTCCCTAGGAACCTTTGGGTCGAGGCTGTCACTACAGCTTGCTACATAGGAAATATAGTCTTCCTAAGGCCAGGTACTAGGCAAACCTCCTATGAATTATGGAAGGGTAGGAAGCCAAATGTTAGCTACTTCCACTCATTTGGAAGCAAATGCTACATACTTAATGACCGTGATCAACTTGGCAAGTTTGATGCCAAGAGTGATGAGGGAATTTTTATTGGTTATGCCCTTAATAGTAAGGCCTACAGAGTATTCAATTTGAAAACTCATAGTGTCATGGAATCACCCAATGTTGTTATAGATGATTGCAGGCTTATAATTACTAACCATGATGAGGAGGTTGATGTAGTTTATGATTCTCTGTTGGAAAAATATGGTGAGACTCTATTGATGTGAAGTCAAATCAAGATGAAAAGGTTTTTCAACCTCTTGATAGAGATCCGTCTTTGGACTCTAAAGAACCCGCTCTATGGGTTAGACATCTCCATAACAAGAATGATATTCTTAGAGATGTGAATGAGGGTGTTAGGACTAGGCGTCAAATAGCTAATCAAATTAGCTACACTTGTTACACCTCTTAAATTGAACCCAAAAAGGTTGATGAAGCATTGAATGATGAGTTTTGGGTTCTTGCCATGCAAGAAAAGCTAAACCAGTTTGAAAGAAATGAGGTTTGGACTCTAGTTCCTAAACCCAAGAACACCAATGTCATAGGCACTAAATAGGTGTATAGGAACAAGTCGAATGAGAATGGCAACATTGTACGCAACAAGGCTAGACTTGTAGCACAATGATACTCTCAAATTAAGGGTGTCAACTTTGAGGAGACTTTGAGGAGACTTTTGCTTCGGTTGCCCGTCTTGAGTCCATAAGGCTCCTCTTGTCCATATCATGTGTGCACAAGTTCAAATTGCACCAAACGGATCTTAAGAGTGCCTTCCTCAATAGCTTCTTACATGAGAAAGTGTTTGTTGAGCAACCCAAGGGGTTTGTGGATCCACGCCACCCCAATCATGTATATTGCCTTAAGAAGACTCTATATGGGTTGAAACAAGCACCGAGGGCTTGGTATGAGCACCTCACTCAATTCCTTATTGACAATGACTACTTTAGGGATAGTGTTGACAAGACCTTGTTTATCAAGAGTAACAAAGATGAGTTATTTGTAGCTCAAATCTATGTTGATGATATTGTGTTTGGCTCTACCGAAAAATCCAAAGTTCAACAATTTGTTGATGTGATGTCTCATGAATTTGAGATGAGTTTGGTTGGTGAGCTTAATTACTTCCTAGGTTTGCAAATTAAGCAATTTAAATGATGGGATTTTCATTTCCCAAGCTAAGTATATAAAGAACCTAGTGAAGAAGTTTGGTCTTGAGAATGCCAAACATTGTGACACACCCATGAGTACCACATTGAAACCAAACAAATACGCTAGTGGGAAAAGTGTGGACCAAAGGCTTTATCTTGGCATGATTTGTAGCTTGCTTTACTTGACTGCAAGTAGGCCCGATATTGCCTTTAGTGTGGGTAGGTGCTCTAGGTACAAAGCGGATCCCAAGGAGTCTCATCTCTCCTCTGTGAAGTGAATCATTCGATATGTGAATGGGACATCCAACTATGGGATATGGTACTCTTTTGACACTAATGCTAGCATAGTTGACTTTAGTGATGCAGATTGGGCAGGGAATTGTGATGATAGGAAGAGTACATCGGGCGGTTGATTCTTCCTAGGCAACAACTTGGTCTTATGGTTTTACAAGAAGCAAAATTCCATCTCTCTATCCACAATTGAAGCGGAATACATAGCCGCTGGGAGCGCTTGCATACAACTCTTTTGGATGAAGCAAATGCTTGTGGATTATGGCTTTGATCAAGGTACTCTAACTCTTTATTGTGATAACATGAGTGCAATTAACATTTCAAAGAATCCAGTTCAGCACTCTAGGACAAAGCATATAAACATTAGGCATAACTTCATTAGAGAGCTAGTTGAAAACAAATGCATTGCACTTTAACATGTTGGCACAAATGATCAACTAGCGGATTTATTCACAAAGCCCTTAGATTCAACTAGGTTCATGGCACTTAGTAGGTCTATTGGGATTTGTCATATGCCTTGATATGTGTTGGTGATTGACCCCATATAGGGAGCTCAAGCAAAAAGAGCAACCTTGCATAGTTGAAATAAGCAAAAATTTGATCAACTTTATGCTTCTTTATTAATTGCTTGAGCATTTTGGTTATGCTTATATATATAGTTATATGGCTTTCTATTCAATAAGTGTGCCTTTGCATTGTTTGTAATCCATGTCACATTTATGTTCAAACATGCATTTTTGGACTAGGAGAATTGATAGGGAAGTACAATTGAATGACCTATAATTTATCTCCATGATATATGAACTTGATTTTGACATGCTAAAATATTATGCATGAATTGTGTGTACAAATGTGTGTGGAAGCAACTTGACAAGGCTAAACTTAATAGGGACTTAATGTCCATGCAATAAATAAGGATGTCTCATCCAATTTAGCTTTGTCTCTTTTCTTAATGGTTGAACAAGACAACAACCAATAAGGATTCTATAGCCATTCAATTAATAAGGATTTTATATCCATGTCTTGATTGACCATTAAGGAGTGACATGGTTGCTTGTGTGTGCTATAAGTTTTTAAGGTATATCTTGTTTAATTATGGCAAAAGGATTCAAATTGGTTTGAATTTCTTTGGAAACTCTTTTGATGTTCACTTTGCCAAATACCATTTGCTTGAACCTTGATGTTGCATGTCTTGCATCCAAAGCAAAAATTTCATACATTTCTTTGAAATAAAACCTCCTTAATTCTCTTTCAATAAATTTAGTTGCATACGGTTGTTGTATATGATTATGCACTTATCTTGCAAATAGCTCTCTTTGCTAAAGTAACCCATTTGGGGAAAGCTCCATTGCCTATCTCGTGACAAAAAGGAGGAGTAATGTGCATTTTTATGGGAGTTGGATTGTCTTGTTGAGGGAGAGTAACCCATTTAGGGGGAGCATTTGCATTGCACTTCATTGCATGGTTTATTGTGTTTGTTAATGCAAACACTTGTATTTTTTTTATCACCTCACATACACTTGTCTTGGAAAGTGTAGTTTCATTGTTTTTTAGGGATTACTATTCTACAAGAGATCGAAGGCTTGAAGACATAGTTTGTAGGCATCTCTTTGTAATGTAGAATAACTTTTGTTGACCTATTGTTTTATTTATTTCTTGTGAGGATGATTTGTGAGTGGTGGTTTTGTCACGAAATAGCCAAAGGGGGAGATTGTAAGTTCCTTATGTTTTGATTGGCTCATTTTGTTGACAAACCACATTGGGGGATTTGATTATAAGGGTAGATTAGGCTTCATTGTTTGTGATCAAGTCTCAATGGCATTCCCAAGCTCAAGAGCACTTCAAATGTATATCACTTGCTTAACTCTCTTTGAAGAGATCTAGTTGCACACACTCACTTGTATACATTACACTCTTGTTTACATGTATTTGAATGATGCATTGTATGCCATCTATCACACTCCACACTTGCACATTTTGCACATCACTTAGTGTGTTGAGTTTGCCGGGAAAAGAGAATTTCTTCTCTTATCGCGGCCTAGACTGCTTGGCAAGCTCTACTTGGACCGCGGCATACAAAGCGATATACCTCAATAGGGTCATGATTCTTGTACCGCGTCCTGTGCACTTGCACGTATAGCGGTCCAAGTCGCGGTGTAGTCCAGTAGGCCTCTGTTGCCTATACCGCGGCCTGTGCACCTAAATGCACAACGGCCTACACCGCAGTGTTGTCCAGTAGGTGCACTGATGTGTGTACCGCGGTCTGGACAACCTGCTTGAGTCGTGGTATGCAGAGCGGTATTGACTGGATTTTGTTCCCTAAGTTCTAAACGATGCAGTTTTGACTAGGGCTCTCATATATATGTTCTCTATTCTTCCTTGCTCGTTTTTGTGAGTTCAAGAAGCCATTTTTGGAGAGACCAAGCTTCCTTAAGAGAGAGAAACTCCTAAGAACCCACATTTACTCAACCAAACATCAATCCATGAGCATCTAGCATCTCACAAGCATCATCTCATCATGGATTCTTCTTGTATCTATTGACTAAGTATTTTGAACAAGCCCTAAATCTCCATAGGATTTTTTGTGTTCTTATGTGCCTAGGTTATCTTTAAATGTTGATTTAATGCATGTCTTTATGTTTAATGGTATTTATAACATGCTTGAGTTGTTGTTTGTTGGTTGAGAATATATGTTCATTGATAGCTAGCATTTATGACCATTTTACCCTTCTAGCTAAATCTACTTGCTTTGCATTTAGATGTTGATATCCAGGATTTGCACTTATTGTCAGCTTTAAATTCCTAGATAAGCATTTTGTGTAGCCTAGCATTAATTGCATATTAAAATATTCATATATTCACAAAGGTTGCTATATCTCTTCATTGATTGTTAAGCTTTGTGACTAAGTGGATTAGTGTACAAACTTTTGGTCTAGAATCACTATTAAAGGCCCGTTGGGTATAGTGCAAGGGTTAGTGACCAAGAATGGTGTGACCAAAGATCAACCTAGGTTGTAAACTTTCATTCAAATTGTGGATTTGAGGACCATGTGTGGCTAGAAGGATAGCTCATGAGTTTTGCCCAGTTGAAGGGTTTCTCACGTAATTCAATCCTTGCGTTTTTATTGTTTTCCGCATTTCATCTTTGGATTGATTGATTGATCATATGGGTTAGTCTTATTAAAATTGAATAAGTCAAAAAGTTGGTAATATATCAACTAAAACCTATTCATCCCCCTCTAGGTTAATGGACACACGTTTGTAGTATTTTCAGTAAGTTTTGTTCATGTCTGTAAAGTCTACACACATTCTCCACTGTCAATTTTTCTTCTTCACAAGTATAACATTAGCAACCCACTCGGGGTATTGTACTTCCCTGATCGATCCTGCTGCTAATAGGTTATGGACTTCCTCTTTGATAGCTTGGCTTCTCTCGAGGTTGAATCGTCCCCTCTTCTGGATAACCAGCTTACACTCGGGGTCAACTGCGAGAGCATGGGAAATTATCTTGGCCTCAATCCCCGTCATATCTTCGTCCTTCCAAGCGAACACGTCCTTGTACTCTTTCAACAAACTGACCAGCTTGTTTCGTACCTGTTCTGACAATCGTGCCCCTAACTTCACAGTCTATTCAGGGTTCTTGTCGTCTATCACCACCTTATTAGTTGGCTCACCTTTCTGATCTTTCCCATCTTCTGGAGATGTCTCCCTTGGGTCCAAGTTGAATTGGGTGGTGTTTCCGCCTTCTCTTCTTCTACATCTTCCTTCAGGCATTTTTCCTGCTCTTGGAAAGCTATCAGCATCACGTCCGGCTTTGTTTTTTCTCTATTCACCTGGAGATTGGCCTTCCTCGACCACTCTTGCAAACCTTTCATGACGCCGACCCCAGCTTCTGTTGGGAATTTGACAGTTAGGGC
Source organism: Dipteronia sinensis (assembly GCA_033220585.1). Taxonomy (NCBI): domain Eukaryota; kingdom Viridiplantae; phylum Streptophyta; class Magnoliopsida; order Sapindales; family Sapindaceae; genus Dipteronia; species Dipteronia sinensis. The sequence continues at coordinate 67,507,523 of CM065636.1, read as the reverse complement.
ATAAGTGGCCGTGATGGCCTTTGTCTTGTTAAAGAATGGTCTTCGTAACAGGGCATTGTAGGGCCAATTATCGGTGTCAACGACTACGAAGTCTAGTAACACGGTCTTTTGACACGGGAAGCTTTGTATCTCAACTGGTAGTTTGACTGTCCCTAGTGATCTTACTTCTGCTCCACCAAATCCTCTGAGTGGAATCATCAGCGGCTGCAAATCCTTATTTTGTAGCCTTAATTGGTCGAATACTCCAACATTCAGAATATCTGTCGAACTTCCATTATCGATCAAAGCTCTCCTCACTTCCCGGTGACCGATACAGACTGACACCACGATTGCATCGTTTAGTATAACTTTATGTCCATGAGAGTCAGCTTCGAAAAACACGATCGGATCCCAACCTTGCTTGAGCTTCTTCTGGTCGGGACCTACCGCATTTACTTCCAAGTTCCTTTAGCCATATATCGCCTCGAGGAATTTGGTCATTCTCTCCCTGCTACTTCTCCCCGTGCATGGCTCACCAAAGATGGTGTTGATAGCTCCAACATCTAAACTTTCCCTTGGACTGCCATTTTTGTCTTGGTCACCTTTTCTGGGGTCATTCTGCCGATCATCACCTCTTTTGAGAACCACATCTTTCAGGTGCCCTTCTTTTATCAACTTATCTATGTAATCTCTTAGTTGGTAGCACTTAGAAGTCTCATGACCGTTTTCCCGATGAAACCGACAATATTTGGTGGTATCCCTTCTAGCAAATTTTGATTGCTTTGGGGGTTTTTTATATAGGTTTTTGTCTTTTATCACATTCCGAATTTATTCATGCTTCTAAGCAAGAGAGGTATAGTTAGTATATTGTCTCTTGAAGGTTTTATTTCCCCTCTGATCGTCATCCTTGCTGCCTTCCTTTCCAGAGTTGCTCTTTTGGTCTCCTATAGAATTTGCCTTCGAACCATTATCTTTCGGTTTTTGACCTTCCCCTGGTCTGCCCCCATGTATAAGTTCTCCTCCGTGAGCTATCTGCTCCTCTTCGGCCATGGCATATCCTCCCACATCATCCACCAGAATTGTATAGGTAGTTGGCCCATTTTGCCTTAGGCTGAGTGAAAATTGGCTGTGGAGTAAATTGTTAATAAATGCAGACATTACCGCATCGTTATTGGGGTCTTGCAATTACAAGACTTCCTACGAGAATCTGGTAAGGTAATCTTTTAGCTTCTCATCCTTTCTTTGTCTCAAAGTCGAAAGGATAGAGATCGACTTTCTACGTTGGATATTCCCCATGAATTGCCTAGTGAAAGCCTGTATCAACTCATCAAAGTTCCTGATCGATCAACTAGCAAGGCAACCAAACCATCTGGACCCCTGATCACCATGTGTTTGAGGGAACATCCTGCATAGGAGTGCGTCATCAAAATCATATTGCGCCATCACACTTTGGTATCTTCTGACATGCTCTTAGGGGTCAGTGTTGGCCTTAAACTGCTCTATGTGCATCATCCTGAACTTCTTTGAGAAACGAGCTTGCCTGATATAGGTAGCGAATGGACTGCTAGAATTACCAATTAGCAGGTTTCCACTGCCTTGTTTCCACTCAAATGCTTCAATTCTTCTTAACACAACTTCCCGCTCTCCTTCCAGTTCATCGCGCTCATCCAACATTTACCAATTGATTAGACCATAAGGGTCCTTTGAGGTTCGCCCTGTGATTTGAGTATCACGACATTGTACCTAGCTGTTGGGGTTGCCTCTCTGTGCCTTCTAGAGGGAGCTTCATCAGCAGTTGAACCTGATCAGGATCTCCTCATATGGTCGTTATACCTATCAATCCGGTCATAACTCGTCCCGCGCCACTGGTATCTTCAAGTGTCTTCCTGCAGACTAGGCTCCCTGCTTTCTTTTCATTCTTGGTTTCCCCGATCCCCACTTTCTCTACGATCCTGGTTATCTTGGCGTTCATCCTTCTTCTTGGAGTATTCCCTCTTGTCATGATGATCTACCCTATCTCTGCCAGATTTATATGGCGCGCCAGGGGTTGGAACCACTATTTCATACTGTACCATGGGGTCACGAGCTACCACCGGCATAGGCAGCTGGTATGGTGAGGTCAAGTTGGCGGTAACATTTATGTTGATTCCATGTCTAGCAGCATCTTCAATGACTCTCTGCAAGGATTCTTGTACTTGCCGAAAAGCGTCTGGGGAGATACTAGGGATGGCATCCGTAGAGGTTGTAACATCTTGTCCGATGGAAGGTGGAGTTCTAGAAGGTAAGTCTCCTCATGCACCGCTGGTGTTGTTATACCAGTATTGTCAATACCATGTGGGGTACTTGTCTCATGCAGGGACTGACTTCCGTTTTTACTATTCACCATTTGACTATTGCACAGGTTTTTCCTCAGATTTTACTAAATAATTACAACCCCCTTTCTCTAGCACCAATTGTTGACGGTGATTTTTGGTATTATATGAATTCGGTCACGTGTCATACAAAGTATACTGAATTGACAATCGTTTTAAGAATAAAAAAGAAATAACTTAAATCATGCAAGCAAGAATTTACATGGAAAACCTAGAAGGGAAAAAACCACGGTTGCTGATGACAGCGAGAAAGCAATCCACTATGGAAAAATCATTACAATCTCAACCTCACTTGCTCTCTTGAATATATGATGATTCGTGAGCCCTTGTTGGGTGTTTTTAGGATCTATTTATACATACATAGAACCCTAATTCTTGGAGTACAAGTAAAATAAAAGGTGGCAGTAACTCAATAAAACCCTGACTTGTTGGAGTCGTTGTTGCTTTCTTTCCTGCTTCGTATCACTGGTATTTCAAATATATTAGATCTCTCGCCTATTCCGGATTATGATATCTCTAAAGAAATTTGTTTCCTTATCAAAGTATACATCTAGAAACCTTGTTTGATAAAGATTCTTTCTCTTGCGTATTTGAGTCGTGATTGTAATGAATTATGTGACACTAACGTGTCATGATTCTAAGCGTGTCTTTAAATTTTCCACATGCTGCTCAGCTGACCACCTGTCAAACCCGACAAAATTTCCTTCACCCCCGACCAGGGAACTAAACCCGATCGGATAACCAAAACCCTAACCAATTTGGGTTCCCCCGATCATCTTCTTTATTTTGATCACCACAATTACTTTGGCTAAGTATTTTCAACCTGACCATCTAAGTAACCTTGACCAGATAATATGGGAGCAATACTGTGGTCATCTTAAGTTGGTTTAACATTTATTAACATGTCATCACTTAATCGATACGCGGCGTTTATGCTGGCATGTCATCTTTCCAGATTTTACCAATAACACTTACTGGTATCCGTTACATGGGGAGATTCATATATATATTGACAAATGATGGTTGTATATGGGTAATCTTAATCCTGAGTGTCTTACTGACTCCTTCAGGTTAGATCGCGGTTTTTGATTTACCATGGGTAAGATCAAAGTAGCATTCCCGATCAATATCTCTGTATCTTGGAATCGCAGTTTGGCTTGTGACTAGAAAAGGTCTGTAAACTATAGTGGAATCTACTCCTTCTTACGAGAAGTAGAGAAGTAGTTCTCTTAATGGTTGATTCGGGGTTTGAACAATTAAGAGCGCTCTCATTCTTCCTTAAAGGAATGAAGGATATAATTGTTCATTAGAGAATCAATGGTACTTAATTGAAAGGATATAATTAGAGGGGTATAACGGACTTTATGAGCCAACTCTAATTATGAACTACTTGTAGAGGATCATACCATATGTAATAGCTATATCGATAGACACTGAATTTTGGTTTGTGTAAAAACATCTACAGTTACGTGAGTGCAGCATCGAGTTTTTAGTTGAGTAACTCTGATGTTAATAATCATGAAATATTAATTAAAGAGTTTAATTAATTTTTCTAACCATTATTGGAGCTCAAAACTGTGGGTCCAGTAGGTCCCCTTGCTAGCCTAGAACGTTGATGGTAACAAGAGACACAGTTAATTAATTGGATGGACCAATTAATTATATTATGAAAGTAACAAGAAATTTATTCAATGAATTAATTAAATGATGAAATTATTTAATTAATAAATTAATAATTGAAAATTATTAATTAACTATCAATTGGAGGTTAAAGGTTTCAACCATGACTGAGACAAAAGATAAAATAATAAGATTATTTTATTTCCCAATCCACAGTAAACCTACTTGGATGAAATGAACAAGGGATAATAAAATTGCAGATTCTATTTTAAAAGTTAAAAAATTGCAGATTTTTTTTTGTAATAAAATTGCAGAGTTGCTTGTAAATCGGGCCAATGAAACGTTTGTTAAAAAAACCCCCTGAATTTGGATATATAACTTTCAATACAACTTTAATTTTACAAAACTTTTATTGGCACCCCCACTATTGAACTATTTATGTCCTACTTTTTAAAATTTTAATTTAATCATATAAAATTAAATGGTTTTATTAATTTTATTTATTTATTCTCAGTATAAACCTTTTACATACTTTTCAAACTTAATACACCCCATATCTTTTTCAAAAAACTAAAAATAGAAATACACTTCATCTCTATCTTTTTATACAATTTTCTCACATTCATTCGTAAAACTTGTTTTTTCTTCTTATTTCGTGGTGAAACCATCATTATTAGATGTGGGTTTTTTTTTTCCGATCCGTAGTCAATTGGATTGTTGGTGGTAGATTGTGAGTGTGATATTGATCATCTTATGATTTTTTTGAGCGATTGAGTTATGGTTTTGGTGTAGTTTCGTTTCGTTAGAGATTAGGTTTTCTTAGTTGCTATTCTTGATGCTATTTCGTTCTTTTTTCTAAATCTACAAAAGAATTGATACAAATCCTAGAATGCATAGAAGATCTGAAAGAAAATAAACTAACAAAAAAATAACAAACATGGATATAGAATTTGAAAAGAAAAACAAAATAAACATGTGAAACAATAAAATAAAATAAATACTAAACATGGGAACATAAGATCGAGATCTGAAAGAAAATATAAATAAAAATAGTAAACATTCAATGATTTGAAATAATCTATATCATTACGGTTTTGAAATAAGAAATTGGGGTTTTATTAGTTTTATTTTGTACAATATTTTTTTTAATAAAAATTATGTCTCTTTAAGTAATTTGATAAAAAAAAGAATACTAAATAATTTTAAAAGTGTGAAATAAATAGTTACCAAGTGTGCCAATAGGCACCACTCCTTTAAAAATTGTGTCATTTAAAAAACAACTTTAAATATTGCATGTGAAGATCAAAGTTGATATCACTTATTCACTTGTTAGATAATAAAAAGTGGTGCATGTTCAAAATTCAAACCGGCATGTTCAAAATTCAAACCGGATATCACTTGTTCAATAGTGGTGGGCTTATCTTGAAAAATAAAATAAAGAGAAAATAGCACTAGACACCATTAATTGGTAGATGGAGTCTCAAAATGGCCATTTATTATTTAAATTATTCCAAAATCACCATTTTAATAAAATATTGTTCATTAGCGGTCATTATGTCAAAATGTAACAGAAAGCTGTCGTTATCCGTGACATGACACCCACAAAGAACTGCAACTTACACACTAATTTCAAACATTGCAGTTGGGAAGCGTTCTTGAGAACAAGCCCACACCAATCACGGAAAACTTGAACCATAATTTAGTTCTTTATGACATTTTTCATTTTGTAGTATCGTACTAAAATCTTATAATGTTTTTTTTTTTTTTGCTTATTGAGCATCCAAGATATTTCTTTAATTTGTTGTTTAAATTATAAAATATGGCAAATTTGACTGAAGCTTGTTATTTTGGATCTTGCTGTTTAAGTTACATAATGTTAAATTTTGAAAAAAAAAAAAACAATTAAAGAGCAAAGTGGCAACAATTGATACTTTCTTTTTATGAAATGGCTAATTTGATCCATTTTGAAAAATTAATGGTCATTTAGGGATAACCTCACCAAATTAGTGGCTTTAGAAATCACTCGCGCTAAAATAAATATATATTGGGCCATGGCATTTTGACTATACAATCTGAAAATAAATAAAGGTAACAATACTTTTTTCTTTTCTTTTAGAGTGGTGCTATTGGCACACACCCTCTACCGATCTATTTATATCCCATTTTTTTAATTATATAATATTCTTTTTTTCCTTTATCAAAATTACTTAAAGAGACATACAATTTAGGAAAGAAATCTTCTACAAAGTAAATCTATTAAAATTTCACATTCCTTAAAAAAAAACATAGTAATCTGTTTCTTCAAAAAAAAAAAATTAACTCCTAAACCTTAAAATTTGCTTCTTACATACATATAAAATATGATGGAAAATTTTGAGAACGATATCAAGAATACGAAAGAATTGTCTAAGAACGATATCAAACATCTTGAAGAATTGTCTGAAAATGACATAAAGCAAGAATTGTCTGACAATGATAGTAAGCATCTGGAAACAATTCTATCTAGAAATAAGTTTGAAGTTTATTTTTTTCGAATGATATCAAGTTGTCGTTGTGTTGAAGTACCTGCTATTTTTTATTTTTTATTTTCCATCATGAAATAAGAAGAAAAAAATAAATAAATAAAGAAGTTAGAAGAAAAAAAATAAAGCAATCAATGGAGGTGAGAAAGATGTATACATATACAAAGATCAGAGATAGAGAGATCATATATGGTATGTATTAAGTTTGAAAAATAAGTAAAATGGGTAGTTTTGGAAATAAACCAAAAAATTTAATAAAAACATTTAATTTTATTTAATTAAATCAAAATTTTAAAAAGTGGGGTATTAATAGATCAGTAGGGGGTGTGCCAATAGCATCACTTTTCTTTTATTATGTTTTTCTTTTGAGTGGTACTATTCACACACCTCTTACTGATCTATTCATGCCCCACTTTTTAAATTTTTGATTTAATTAAATAAAAATTAAATGTTTTTATTAAATTTTTTGGTTTATTTCCAAAACTACCAATTTTACTTATTTTTCAAACTTAATACATACCATATATGATCTTTCTATCTCTGGTCTCTGTATCTGTATACATCTCTCTCACCTCCATTGATTGATTTATTTTTTTTCTTTTTTTTTTTAGTTTTTTTTCTTCTTATTTCATGGTAGAAAATAAAAAATAAAAAATAAAAAATAACATGGTACTTCAACACAATAACAGATTGATATCATTCTAAAGAAGATTAAACTTCAAACTTATTTCCAGAGAATGAATTGTTTCCAGATGCTTACTATCATTGTCAGACAATTCTTACTTTATGTCATTCTTAGACAATTCTTCCAGATGTTTGATATCGTTCTTAGACAATTTTTCCATATTCTTGATATCGTTTTCAAACTCTTCCATAATATTTTATATATGTGTAAGAAACAGATTTTAGGGTTTAAGAGTTAATTTTTTTTTTTGAAGAAACAAATTACTGATGTTTTTTTTTTTGGAAAAGGAATGTGAGATTTTAATAGATTTACTTTGTAGAAGATTTCTTTCCTTAAATTATATGTCTCTTTAAGTAATTTTGATAAAGGAAAAGAAGAATATTATATAATTAAAAAAATGGGACATAATAGATCAGTAGAGGGCACCACTCTTTCTTTTTAGCATATCCACAGTATTTTTAAAAGCTCAAAATGTATGCTACTTTTTGGAATCGAATCAAACATCTTTTAAAAAAGTGTACAATAACATATCCTCTAATTTAACAAAATAGAAAAAGAAAAAGAAAATTAAAAAGAGATTCCCAAAAACTCCTTGAGGTATGAACGTTTTTCAAAAACAAGTCTCTAGTTTCAAATTTAGATACAAAATCCGAGGTTTTCTTTTTTAACTAAATTTTGGAAAGTATAAAATGTATTTGGTACACAGTAAGAGAGTTTTTATTTAAATTCGAATTTTTAGAAAATTGTTTATAAAAACAAAAAATATATATAAGAGGTGATACCGGTAACAAGTTTTTCTCTGGTAGGCACATAACTATAAGCATACTTATAGTACACCTATCAGAGAAAAACTATATCGGTAACATTGTCATTTTCAAACAATCATATCTTGGATTGTCCATGCAAATGATATTTATGGTATGTTTGAGATTTTGTTTTAAGAAATAATCGGTTTAACAAAAAAAATAGATAGGTGTTTGGTAAACTAAATTTTAAAATTGTTTTACTTTTGAAAGGATAGAAAATGTATTTGATAAACTAGCTAAATAGATATAATTAAACAATATGAAAAATAATAAAATGATATAATAATTACATAAGAAAATATTAAATATAAAATGTAATTATAATAAATCAGAAATATTAATAAATTAATATTTACAAAAAATTAATAGTTCAAATTATAGAAGGTGGATCTGTTCAAGGCCAATGTCGCAGTCGTCGAAGGTGGACCAGTGTTGGATTGATCCACTATGGTGTGCTTTTTTATTTCTTTCTTTTTTTAAAAATCAATTTTTAAAAAAAAATTAGTTAAAATTTTATTAATAAATATAAGGGTATTATTGTCATTCTATTAAAATATTAAGAGCATTATCATTATTCTATTAAAATAGTAAAGGTATTATGGACATTCTTAAGGTAAAGGGCTAGCTTTTGCAAAAATTAATTTTTAAAAGCAACACCAATCAACTTTTCAAAAGCTGATTATTTACCAACAAAAAAAAAATTAATAGTTTGTTGTGAATATAGTGGTTTTTACCACTTGTATACAATACACAAAATATTACACAAATATCTTCCCTCCTCTTATGTATATTACACAAATATCTTCATCATCCACCGCCTCCCCACTTGCCTTTCTTTGTCTATATATATATATATATATATATATATATATATATATATATATATATGTAAACTGTATGAAAAGGATCAGATGATATCAATATATCAATTTTCTCTCACTCTTATGTATCTCGTCTCTCTCTCTTCTCTCACTCACTTCTGTTCTTCATTTATTCTTCATCTATTTCAGTTTTTCTTTACTTAATTTATAACACGTTATCAGTACGAATATTGATTAAGACTTCCAAAGAGTTTTTGAGTGTTTGTTTTAGTTTTGATTTTGAATTTTAATTGAACCCAGAAAATTAAAAGTTCTCGAATCATTTTTCGGAGGATACCGTTGTGTTCCTCTTGGAAATACAATTCCGACGCCGCTAACCGCGTCTCAAACGGAGCTCTAACGAAGCCTCTAGCTCCGGTCAAAGTCCGGTCAACGTCCAAAATTTTCCCCATAATTTTTCTGCAGATTTTCGAAGGTTGAAGACGACACTGTAGCGTCCGCCACGTCAGCGCCATGTCATGCCATATCAACCGCCACGTCAGCACCACGTCATGCCATGTCAACCGCCACGTCTCTGCCACGTCAGCATCAGGCGTGCCACGTCGAGCCACGTCAGAGGTAAGAGCACCATGTCAGCGTTATGCATGCCACGTCTGCGTCCGTCACCTGCTATGTCAGTGCCAGGCGCGCCACATCAGTACTGGGCGCACCACATCAGCACCAGGTGCGCCACATTAGCCAGAAATCTTTTTCGTTTGTTTCGGTGCAATTTTCGCCCGTATTCAGCAGAACTGGACTTGTTTCCAGCTATTTCGACCGTTCCGGACGCAACCGTGCCATCCGTTTCAGCTAATTCCGCTTGTAAGTATTATTTTGACTTATTTAAGCTTTATTAACTCTGTTTTCGGGCACGATGGAATATCCAGAACTTGAAGATCTGGATCCAGTATTATATACATGGTTGATGCAATATTCAGAGAAATATACACATCCAGTCGGATGTTGTAAGCATCATAAAAATAATCTAAGATCCTAATGTATAATGAAATGGGAATAATATTTTATCCATTTTATACACATCCAGAAGGATGCTCTGAATATCATAAAAATGATTTAAAATCCCAACGTACAAGATGGCTATGCCGTCAACAGAACCTATATATATATATAACTATATATACTGACTGTAACTCTGACTCTAACATTTATTTTTCTATAATATATGAGACTGGCTTATGTTGTGTCTCTGGACTGGCTTATGCTGTGTCTAAGGTGATCTTATGACCCTGAAACTGTTATTTTTATACAATATATGAGACTGGCTTATGCCATGTCTCGGGACTGGCTTATGTCGTGTTTCAGAATTGGCTTATGCCGTGTCTCCAAATAAATTGTTTAAATATTCAGCATTTATTTTTATGCAATATATAAGACTGGCTTATGCCATGTCTCGGGATTGGCTTATGTCGTGTCTCAGGACTGGCTTATGCTGTGTCTCCAAATAAGTTGTTAAAATATTCATATTATTTATACACAATATATGAGATCGGCTAGGCCGACTAACCAGAACTTAAAGTTCCTGGAATTATAATATTTAAGTTGGTACGGTTTTGAAAACCAATGAAAACATGCAGCTCTGGATCCAGTGTTATATAAATGAATGTCATACTTCATTATTTGGAACCTCGGGTTTCAAACACGTTCATAATATGAAGTTATATGAAGTTATCTCATATATATCAAGTGATATATTTACATATCATTTATTTGAAAGAATGACCTACACATCCAGTAGGATGTTGTGAGTATTATAAAAGGGATTTAAGATCCTAACGTATCATTCAATTGAAAAAAAAAATATCTACACATCCAGTAGGATGTTGTGAGTATCTTAAAAGGATTTAAGATCCTAATATCACGTATAATGAGATTTTAAAGGATAATGTATCCATTTTATATTTACTCCTGAAGGAGCAGTATCAAGAGAGTAAATTTGGATATATTTATATTCATGAGATATTAAAACATACCCAGGAGTGGATGTTTGTGAATGACAAGAGAAAAGGTTTATAGAATAAACCTATTGAAAAGATTATTATCATTTCAGATGAGATATAAAATGGCATTTACACATAATGTCCATAAAATTCCCAGAAGGAAAATATATGTCTTGTCTAGAGTGCAATGACTCATACAATTCTGCGGAGTCCGATATATTTTATGAATTGGATTTTGATCTGAGCAAATATTAATATTGTATCAGGTCCAACGGATATGATAGAAAGCTCTGGAAGAGCCATGATATTGTTATCAAACATTACTAAATCATGTATCAGTGATACTTGAGATTATTCAAGCAGAACATAAAAGAATATGCTAAGTTTAAAAATATATAAAGTTAATACCAGATCAGATCCAGCAGATCTGATCAAAGGCTTTAAAAGAGCCACGATATTATTACCAAATGGTATTAAATTGTGTATCAATGATGCTTTCTATCATTCAAGCAGAATATAAGGGAATCTGCTTAGTTTCAAAGATATACGGAGGAATGGATATCATATTGGAACTATGAGTAATGATGATGTTTAATATATATGCATTACTCCTCATGATTCATGCCAGAAACTTATTATAGAAAGGTTGTGTGCTTTATCATCTGGATTATAAAACATTATTATAAAGAGTGTAGATGTTTATGAAGTTATGTATTATGAATCAAAGATTCCCAGATCCAAAAATGTTTGCGTGTTTGGCGTGAACATATTGGTCACCAAGGATCTACAATGATGAGTATAATCATTGAAAATACTCATGGATATCTATTAAAGAACCAGAAGATTCTTTATCCAATGAGTACTTATGTACTGCATGTTCATAGGAGAAACTAACAGTAAAACCATTTTATCCTAAAATTGGTTTTGAATTCTCATCATTCTTACAAAGAATTCAAGGAGAAATATGTGGACATATTCTCCACTAAATGATCATTTTCATTATTATATGATTCTAATTGATGCATCTATGGGATGATCATATGTTTGTCATTATAAAACATCTCAATACCATAAAGCAGCTGGGATTGATGTTCAACATCCAATTTTCAGATATAGTCATAATCAAAATGGATTAGGGAATCACTTATCAAACGTCTCCAGGTATTTCTGAGAACCTCATTATTTCGTTACAATTACTAAATTCCATATAGGGACTTACTCACTTTTAAAATATTTGATTGTATTGCATTTCCCTTTATTGCATATCTGACATGATCTAAGATAAGACTTTTATATCAATCTGAGATTAATATTGATTTTGAGTAATCTTCTATTAGATCATTTGAACTTCTTGATGGTGAAAATCGTGTTATTAAAAACTATACTCGCAAGTGCACGAATCGTGAAGATTAGCACAGTGACAAGTAAAGTTCGTTCCCACAAGGAAAAGAGATTTAATAATTAAAAACTAATTCTAATTAAAGTTAAACTAAAATTAACAAAAGATTTATTGATGATTTAATTAAACTAAAACTAAATTAAATTAAGCTAAGAAAACAATTAAAAAGAATATGGTTGTGATCAAGAGGTAGAAAGCACTAGGTTATCAATGATCCCCAATTATGAACACTCGATATATGGAATTAATTTATAAACAAGATTCAATCAATTCTAGGGTTCATTCTTTGTCTTTAATATGACTATTACCGTATGGTCATGGGATGAGTCACGTGCTTCCAACCACTATTCACCCTTGGTCTATGGTGTGAACTGTGATCGGAAACCCTTTAAGCTCAAGAATTAAGAACCAAATTCTATACTTTGCTTGGCCTATGCTAAAGATAAAATTCATTCATTCAAAAGAGCATTAATTAAGATTAGGTTTGGTCTATACTCTAACCCTAATTCTCAGATAGTCTTAACCCTAAAATCATGCCAAATAGTTATTCACCCTTGGTCTATGGTGTGAATAAATATTAAAATTAATGAGGATCAAGCAATTAAGAACAATGAATAAATCAAGAATTAAATTGATGAAATAATAATTAATCCATATATGAGCATTCACAAAAGGTTCACATTGATTTCCTAGTTATGGGATTAGTTACACATATTTAAAATAAAAAGAGAAGAGAAAGAAAAGATAAAACCCATTAAGATCTTCAATTGTAATCTTCTTCGTCTTCAAATCTTCAATGTGTAAAGATGGATGAGTGTGTTGTTGTTCTAGGAATAAAGAGTAGAAAAGTGAAAAGTTCGTTCTTTCTCTCTCAATAAGAAGTATTTATATGATCTCCAAAAATTAGGGCTTTAAGATCTCCTTCGAAAACAAGGAATGTGCACGACCGCTCTCTATACCGCTTGGCGGACTCATGCCTGAACCGCGGTTTGAGTAGCTATGTACCTCCTGATCTTCAGCGCTTGGTGGACCGCGACTGAAGTAATTCTTGTCAAGCGGTATGGACCGCGGGTAACAAACGAGTACCTACTGATCTGCAGCGCTTGGTAGACCGCGACTTATGCAGTGCATGGAAAGCGACCTACACAGCGGTGCTTCACAGATTTGCCCCTTTTCTCACTTTTAGACTCCTTTTCTTGGAAAAATTAACAAACACCTCTTTTAAGGACATGTGACCTACACATGCTCAACAAACACATAAAATACCTAATTTCACTCAAGAACAAAGCGCAAATAATAGGAAATGGGGACCTAAAATATGTATAGAAATAGACCGATCACTTCTGATAATTTATATTTATATGCACAATCTGCATATTATTATATTGATTATTTCCCAATTGGGAAAGTTTCTCCAGAAGAGAAAAGTAAATAAAAAAAATTACTTATATACAAAATAGAGACACCAGTTCGGTTCTCTATATATATGTGTGTCTCAGTTCAATCTTCGTATCTCTCAATTACGAGGGTAACAAGATTTTATCAGTTGCTATCTCATAAACCCCGGTCGGGTGATTTTTCTAGAAGAACGATCGGAGAAAAATGCAACAAATAAATAATCTGATGCATATCATAAACTTATAATCCTTTTGAAAAGGTATTGTTATTGGGATCCCATGAGTAAACAAAACTCGAGTTATGAATAAATCCACTTTCTCTAAATCAACTCTGTAAGAGTCTGATATGTCAACAGAGATACAAGAGTATAGAAATTGAGAGAAATTATATAGATCATACGGAGTTTATGAAATAACTAAATCCATTGAAATGGAAGAAATCTCTAAATCATACGGAGTTTATGAAATGACTAAATCCATTGAAATGGAAGAAATCTCAACAGAGATACAAAAGTATAGAAATTGAGAGAATTTCTATAAGTCATATAAGAGAAAAATGGAATCATAAGGAAACAATCATTGATGATGTATTTTTATACACAGTAGCGCTACTGAGATTATACAATGATAATTATGATATTCATAATATCAAATGATTGTAGATAAAAGGCATGATTGGCCTAGATGGAATAAGCAATTTAAGAAGAATTGACTTCATAAGCCAAAAATAAAGTGTTTAGATCAATAGTACTCCGGACACCTGGAGATGTCAAACTAGTTGGATACTAATGGATCTTTATACGGAAACGTAATGAGAAAAACGAGATCGTGAGATATGAGGCACGACTCGTAATATGATGTTTCTTATAGAAACTTGGTATTCACTACTGATGAATACGATTACGTTGTTAACAAATTTGGCTGCCTTTAAAAGGCTTGAAATACGTCTTCTAGACGTAGTAATCATTTATCTATATGATTCACTCAATGCAGATATTTATAAATCATGAAGGATTCAAAATGCTAGAAGCATATAAATCGAGATCTCGTAATATGTATTTGATGAACATACAAAAATCCTTATATGGATTAAAACAATATGAACGGACGTGGTATAACCGTCTCAGTTAATATCTGATAAAGATAAGGATATAATAATCATATCATATACTCATGTGTCCTCATAGAGAAATGAGAAAGAATATATTGTCTCGACCTGAAGGTCGAGCATAGATTAAATGGAATGCTTGTTCATCAAACATAATATGTTGAAAAGATTCTGAAAAGATTCCATATGGATATTACTCCATAAAGCAAATCTTTACTGATACTCCCTCCAATCATTTATGATGTTATTTCATTTTATGAAATAAACATCAATGTGCTTCAGTTCAGCAATCTAGAAGATTGCTTCAAAATAACTTTTATCAGGGGGAGCGTCCCATCAAGGGGAGCATCCCACCAGGGGGAGCATATCAGATGAAGTATATTCATTATTTGGAAATATGTGCATTGTACTCTTTTTCTTTTCAATCAGGTTTTTATCCCACTAGGTTTTCCTGATATAGGTTTTAATGAGGCAATTCTCTAAGCACACCCAAAATCTTTTGATCCATAAAAATCATCATAAATATTACATTTATCCAGTTGATCATCGTATATATGTTGACTTGATCAAGAAGATCATTGTAAATATTACTTTGATCTTGCTAATCATTGTATATATATATATACATATATTACTTTGATCCAGAAAATCACTATAAATATTACTTTGATCCTATAGATCAATGAATATCTTTGTCCAGGTTTTTATCCCACTGGGTTTTCCCTAGCAAAGTATAAATGTGAGAAATGTTTTGAAGAAAACAATAAATTCTGGATATATGTACGCTATACTCTTTTTCCCTTTGATCAGGTTTTATCCCACTGGGTTTTCATGACAAGGTTTTTAACGAGATAGTTTTGAGAACGTCCAGCACCACAAGATCCAGAGAGATCATTGTATACATTTTCTAAGATTTTGTCCCATTGGGTTTTTCTTAAAATATTAATACAAGTGGTATAAATCCAAGGGGGAGTGTTGTGAATATAGTGGTTTTTACCACTTGTATACAATACACAAAATATTACACAAATATCTTCCCTCCTCTTGTGTATATTACACAAATATCTTCATCATCCACCGCCTCCCCACTTGCCTTTCTTTGTCTATATATATGTGTGCACTGTATGAAAAAGATCAGATGATATCAATATATCAGTTTTCTCTCACTCTTATGTATCTCGTCTCTCTCTCTCTCTTCTCTCACTCACTTCTATTCTTCATTTATTCTTCATCTATTTCAGTTTTTCTTTACTTAATTTATAACATAGTTCAAATTATCGAAGGTAGATCTATCCAAGGCCAATGACTCCACGGCTCCACCTCTGGTGTTGGATTGATCCACCATGGTGTGATTTTTATTTCTTTCTTTTAAAAAAATCAATTTATTTTAAAAACTTTTAATTGTTAAAATTTTATTAAAAAATATAAGGGTATTATAGTCATTCTATTAAAATATTAAGAGTATTATCGCCAATCTATTAAAATAGTAAATGTATTATGGACATTCTGAAGGTATGAGGCTAATTTCTCTAATAATTAATTTTCAAAAGCAACACAATCAACTTTTTAAAAGCTAATTATCGGAGAAACCAATGATGAAATAAGCTACTTTTGAGAAGTATATCAAACACTTGTTTGCTGAAAACTTATAAAATAATCGTATATGCAATCCCAAATGCACTATTAATGACAAACAATTTTTGTTCGTTTTTAGCTTTTGGTTGTGATTTTTTATTAAAGGTGCCGATATTGTCAACCACAAAACTAATTTTTACACCCATATTTTAAAAAAAATTAAATTAAAAAATATCCTAATAGAAATTTACTAATAAGGACAAATTATTTTAATTAAAAATAAACCATTTATTATGTACACTCATATCTTCAACTATATCTCTTTATTAAAAAAAATTATGATAAACCCTAATTTTTATGATAAACCATAATTAAACTCTAATTTTATTTCAAATATCAAATTTTCTCATCATGACATGATTATCATATAACAAAGTAATGGAAAAAAAAAATCAGAGGACTCTGATCAAACAGAGGTATGTATTATTTTATCCTTTTTTTATCTTTCTTTTATGTCTAGTACTTATGAACTCTATCAATAAACAAAATAATTTTTTTAAAAGATAACTGTAGATATCAATGAGTTTTTTTTAGATAGTTGTATATATAAGATAATTCCATATTGAAAATCTTTTGACCTCATATACAATCCAGTTGTACATCTTCCCATTATAAGGCTCTTACATACGATACATTTTCAAAAGTAAATTGGACCATCATTAGAAGAGAAATTTAATTCTAAAAATAATATGATTATATATATATATATATATATATTGGTAAGTTTATAATTTAAGAGGGTTTATAAGATAAAATGTATTAAAATAAATATATTCATTTCAATAAGGGTACTATTGATATTAGAATAAGTGCTTATAGTAATATTTATTTTTTAGATTATAGACATGGATGTACTTATAAAAATGTGTGTACGAATTAGTTTTATGGATGACAATAAATGTACCCCTTTATTAATTTTCTTATTCAAATGATTCAATAATGAATATTTTTTTAAAAGAAAATGAATTTTATTTTAGAGGATTTTTTTTAACCAAATGAAATTCATCAAATTCAATTCTAACCTGGTTGTGGCAAAATTTCGTTTTTAACCAACCTTACTAGTAAAAAAACTATGTTGCCTTAATGAATTACATGTCATATATGTTACATGATGAACTGAAAACATATTACATGGCAAGATATCATGTAGTGTTAATAAGAAACCCTGAAATTGAAGAAATATATTATATGAAGAACTATGAAATATTACATGGCTAACTACCATACAATATTTATTAGAAATCTAAAATTTTGGAAAACTTCAAAATTGATTTTGAAAACCATGACATAGTCTAAAATAGTATCAAAACCCATGAAATATACACCAATTCAACAATTGTTAGCTATTTAAAGCATTAAAACTCACCGTATGGTGACCGAAAGGAAGAAAAAGGGATTTTGGAGATAGAAAGTGAAGAACTAAGAGAGAAGAAAGAAAGGGAAGATAAAAAAAAACTCTATGGGTATTTTCACCACTTTTAGGAAATTTTTGAATAGTTTTTGGAAATTTTGGTTGAATATGGTTTTATTTTTGAAAACAGGGTTAAAAGTGAGTTTTGATTTCAAAAATAGGTTAGATTTATCTATTTCGTCTAATGGAAGATTAAAAAAAATTGTTTACCATTTTCAGGTAATAGTCTTTTATATTAATTACATTTTTAAAAGATGAAATGAGTTTACATAGCACTTTTTCAATCTTGACTTGCGCAACTAACACCGCTTTAATAACTCAAGTTTTATTGGCACCAAAATAGGTGGTGAGACCAAAATGTCCCAACTTATTATTGTTATTATTTTAACTTTTAATTTTCTGCAAAGTTTTCTCTCTCAAATGATCTCTCTCTTTTCCCTTTCTCTCAGACGATCTCTCTCTTTCTGCCTCTCCTCTCATTCATCTTCTACCTCCGACTCAATCAGCCTTGGTTGTAATCAGATCAAAACTCCGTTGATCAATTCGTTGTCGTTGTTTTGACCTGTGAGTCTGATTTCGGTTCAAATAACAAAAAAGGTGAGCGGTGGAGAGAGAAAGAGAAGAAGATTATCAGTGGTGGTCCTCTGCTGGTTCGATCGACGACCTTCGTGCAGTTCCAGATCTCACCACCGGATTCTGGACGTCGCCGTGAAGCTCCGGCTAAGAACTCCTAACTCCTCCATACACAAGCATCACCGCCACATGAATTTGGGCTTGGGAGATTCGATTTTTTAAAAGAGAAATAAAAAAAATTCTTTTTTTGAATCTGAGAAGATAAATCTGAATGGGGTTTGTTTGAATCTTAAATTGTTAAGTTTGGGTTTGGGTTTAGGTTTGTCGAATCTGTGAGGATTAATAGTAGCCGATCTTGAGATTTTTTTTCGAGACTTATTTGTTCCATTTCGAGACTTATTTATGAATACTGGAGACTTATTACGCTTATTCGAGACTTAATTTATGAATACCCATGACTTATTACGATTATTCGAGACTTACTCACGAATTTTCCTTGATTTTAATCAGTATTAAAAATTATCAATTTACTTATGTTAATTACCAATTTTCCTTGATTAGACAATATTAAAGTTAATTATCAAGTTAATTACCAATTTTCCAATAGTTTTTAATCAAGTTAATTACCAATTTTCCTTGATTAGACAATATTAAAAATTATCTCATATTAGCAATCAATAAACAAACACAAGTTAAGAGGAAAACACTAAAAACACATGAGTTGTTTTACGTGAGAAACCCACCAATCGGGCAAAACTCACGGGTTATCCATCTAGCAACACATGGTCCTTAAATCCACTATTTGAATGAAAGTTTACAACCTAGGTTGACCTCAAGTCACACCATATTGGTCACTAACCCTTTCACTCTACCCAACGGGCCTTTAATAATGATCCTAGACCAACCACCTTGTGCACTAATCTATTTAGTCACAAGCTTAACAATCAATGAAGAGAAAAACAACATATGTGAATATCAAAAGTATTCTAAATGCAGAAATGCTAGGTCAACACATTTAAGATTATCTAATCATGGATGAACAAGTCAAGCAATCTTAGATATCATGTTTCAATATAACATATATATAACTTAGCTATATAAAATAAATGCAAGCCTAGATGCAATAGCTATCACAATACAAAAAAAAAAACCAACAATCAACATAGAAGAATCTCAACTTGTAGATAAAAGGTTAGTCTAGATGCAAACAAGTCGTAAAAGAGATTTCTTGTTAAGCAAGAACACTAGAATGAATGAAGATGGTGTTCTACTTACCAAGTCATGTGTGTTGATGAAGACCCATGCTAAAACACATCCTAGATGAAGCTAGATGATGCTTGATTCATGAATGAATGATGGGTGTTTGGGTTTTGGTTTCAAGAAAAATTGAATCTTGATGGTTTTTCTTGCAAGTCACTCTTGAGCTCTAAAGATGGATATTTTAATTGAATTCTAAAGCTCTGAAGAGGCTAAGAAGGGGAAATGATCTATATATGTATATATATATATATATATATATATATGAAGGCCTAGATGAAATGACACCGTTTTGAAAACAGAAAACTAAATCCCTTCATTACCACTAGGTAGACCGCGGCTCGGGCAGGTTGTCCAGACCGCAGTACACACAACAGTGCACCGTATAGACAACACCGCGGTTGGGACCGCTGTGCATGCAAGTACACAAGCCGCGGTACAGGCAGCCGAGGCCTTCTAGAGAATACCGTTGTATGGACCACTGTGCAGGCATGTGCACCAACCGTGGTCCACACTGAGCATGACACACTGAAGTTTACTGCTTCATGTGTCGTGGTGCAAGCAGTGCTTGCCTAGCGGTCTATGCCGCGCTAAAGGGAAAAATCCTTTTTCAACACACAAGAGAAAAGCATATCTTACATGAATGTTGTGCAAGTGTGAAGTGAGTAAAATGCACACAAAAGAGAAGCACAATTATCATGCATAACATGTTATCAAATGAGATACGATGCAAGATATAATGACTAATGCACCTAGTGAGTGTGTGCAACTAAATCTCTTCAATTAAGAGTTAAGCGAGTGATATACCTTTGAAGTGCTTCTTGAGCTTGGGAATGCCATTAAAGCTTGGTCACGAACAGTGAGGCCTAATCTACTCTTACAAGCAAAACCCAATGTAGTTTTTCAACGAAATGAGCCAATCAAAATATGAGGAACTTACAATCTCCCCCTTTGGCTATTTCGTGACAAAACCCCCACTCACAATTGAACCTCACAAATCAAATACAATCTAGAAGTCAACAAAGGAAATTCTACATTACAAAAAGATACCTAGATACTAGATCTTCAATTCTTCAAACTTTTGTAGATAACCATCCCTACAAGACAATGAAACTACTCTTTCCAAGAAAAGTGTATATGAGGTGATCAAGAGAGATAAAAAACATAAAAGCACTTGCATAAGAGAAAAAAAAACACAACATGCAATGCAAAAACTCCCCCTAAATAGGCTACTCCCACTCAACAATAATCTCCCCTAATTTGCAACTCTCCAACATACTACTCCCTATTTTTGTCATGAGATAGACAAAGGAACATCCCCAACTGGGTCACGTTAGCAAGGAGAGATATTAGCATCAAAGATATGTGCATAATCATGTACAACAAAGTTATGCAACTCAATTAAGTAAGTGAGATTCAAGAAGTTTTATTTTATGAAAATGTGTGACACGATGCTTTGCATGCAAGACATGTTGCATTCAAGATCAAAACAATGATATTTGGCAAAGTAAACAACAAAGGTTTCCAGAAGAATTCAAGCAAATTTTCATCCTTTTTCATGATTTCAAGCAAGGATATAGATTTTATAAGAAATTCAAGTTAAAGAGCAACAATATCAAGCTTTATAAGCAGAACAAGACATGAGCGACTTTTGCACCCTTTTTTGATTTTTCTAGGTAAGATACCCGTATGATAGTAGCTTTGCTCAGCTAATAAAGAGAGAGAGAGAGAGAGAGAGAGAGAGAGAGAGAGAGAGAGAGAGAGACTTGGATTATTAAATCCTTTGAATGGATACAAGATCCTTATTGATTGATGTCTCATCATTGCTTGTCACACATTTTTTTTTTGCATTTATAATTAAGCAATCAAAAATTCCTTCATGCATATTAACATAAAGCATGTCATTAATAAAATCGTCAGGTCATGGAGATCAATTATAAGTCATTCAAAATGTACTTCCAAAGTAAATCTCCTAGTCCAAAAATGCATGTTTGAACATAAATATGATATGGATTGCAAGAAAGCAATGTTGCACACTTATTAAAAAAAACATATAAGCATATGCACAACCAATAATCTCAAGCAATTAATAAAGAAGCATAAAATATATCAATGTAGCATAATGCAATTTTTTGTCAATTCGCTCTCTTTGCTTGAGCTCCCCATAAGGGGTCAATAACTAAAACTCATCAAGCCATATGACAAACCTCAATAGATCTACTAAGTGACTTCAACCTAGTTGATTCTAAGGGCTTTGTGAATAGATCCACCAGTTGATCATTTGTGCCAACATGTTCAAGTGCAATGCATTTGTTTTCAACTAGTTCTCTAATGAAGTGATGCCTAATGTCTGAACATGTGCAATGCAATTGTTTTCAACTAGTTCTCTAATGAAGTGATGCCTAATGTCTATATGTTTAGTCCTAAAGTGCTGAACAGGATTTTTTGAAATGTTAATTGCACTCAAGTTATCACAATAAAGGGTTAGAGTACCTTGATCAAAGCCATAATCAACAAGCATTTGTTTCATTCATAGGAGTTGTGTGCAAGCACTCCCGGTGGCTATGTATTCTGTTTCAGCTGTGGATAGGGAGATGAGAATTTGCTTCTTGCAAAACCATGACACAAAGTTGTTTTCTAGGAAGAAGCAACCGCCTGATGTACTCTTCCTATCATCACAATTCTCTGCCAAGTATGCATCACTGAAGCCAACCAAACTAACATTAGTATCAAAAGAGTACCATATCCCATAGTTGGAAGTCCCATTTACATATCGAATGATTCTCTTCATAGCAGAGAGATGAGACTCATTGGGATCCGCTTGGTACATAGGACACATACCCACACTAAAAGCTATATCGGGCCTACTTGTGGTCAAGTAAAGCAAGCTACCAATCATGCCACGATAAAAACTTTGGTCCACAATCTTTCCACTATCATCATTGCTAAGTTTCAATGTTGTACTCATGGGTGTGTCATAATGTTTGGCATTCTCAAGGACAAACTTTTTCACTAGGTTCTTTGCATACTTGGCTTGAGATATGAAAATCTCATCATGCAATTGCTTGATTTGCAAACCTAGGAAGTAATTCAATTCCCCAACCATACTCATCTCAAACTCATAAGACATGACATCAACAAATTGTTAAACTTTTGACTTGTTTGTGGAACCAAATGCAATGTCCTTAACATATATTTGATCAATGAATAGCTCATCTTTGTTGCACTTGATGAACAAGGTCTTGTCAACACTACCACTTGAGTAGCTATTGTCAACAAGATAGAGAGTAAGGCACTCATACCAAGCCATTGGTGCTTGTTTCAACCCATATAAAACCTTTTGAAGGCAATAGACATGGTTGGGGTGGTGTGGATCCACAAACCCCTTGGGTTGCTCAACAAACACTTCCTTATACAAGAAGCCATTATGGAAGACACTCTTAACATCCATTTTATGCAATTTGAACTTGTGCACACAAAATATGGACAACATAAGCCTTATGGACTCAAGACGGGCAACCGGAGCAGATGTCTTCTCAAAATCGATACCCTCAATTTGAGAGTATCCTTGTGCTACAAGTCTAGCATTATTAGGCACAATGTTGCCATCCTCATCCGACTTGTTCCTATACACCCATTTGGTGCTTATGACATTAGTGTTCTTGGGTCTAGGAACTAGAGTCAAAACCTCATTTCTTTCAAATTGGTTTAGCTCTTCTTGCATGACAAGAACCCAAAACTCATCATTTAAGGCTTCATCAACCCTTTTGGGTTCAAGTTGAGAGGTGTAACAAGTATAGCTAATTTGATTAGCTATTTGATGCCTAGTCCTAACACCCTCATTCACATCTCTAAGAATATCATCCTTGTTGTGAAGATGTCTAACATATGGAACGGGCTCTTTAGAGTCCAAAGATGGATCTCTATCAAGAGGTTGAATGACCTCTTAATCATGACTTGACGTCACATCAATAGAAGTCTCACCATATTTCTCTGAAGGAGAATCGTGAACCACATCAACCTCCTCATCATGGTCACTAGTTTTAGATCTACAATCATCTATGATATCATTAGATGATTCCATGACACTATGAGTTTTCAAATTAAACACTCTATAGGCCTTACTATTAAGGGCATAGCCAATGAAAATTTCCTCATCACTCTTGGCATCAAACTTGCCAAGTTGATCTTAGTCATTTAGTATGTAGCATCTGCTTCAAAGTGAGTGGAAGTAGCTAAAATTTGGCTTCCTACCCTTCCATAAATCATAGAAGGTTGCCTAGTACCGGGCCTTAGGAAGACCATATTTCCTATGTAGCAAGCCGTATTGACGGCCTCGGCACAAAGGTTCCTAGGTACATTGTTGCTAAGCAACATCATATGGACCATCTCTTGAAGGACCTTATTCTTCCTCTCAACAACACCATTTTGTTGAGGAGTTCTAGGAGCCAAAAATTCATGGGAGATTCCCAAGCTATTGCAATAGCTTTCAAAGCAAGAATTCTCAAATTCTCTTCCATGATCACTGCTAATTATTTTAATGCTTTTAATGTGTGAGTACTTTTCATTTTGAATTTTAGTGCAAAGCATTTTAAATTTTTCAATAGTTTCAGATTTTTCCCTAAGAAAATAAGTCCATGTGAACCTATAGAAATCATCAACACAAACAAAAATGTATCTCTTGCCACTGAGACTCTCATTTGCATGGGACCTATAAGATCCATATGTAGAAGCTTTAATGGCTCATTGGTTGTGAGATACTTGCCTTTCTTGTGCATGCTTTTGGTTTGTTTCTCTTCTTGACATTGTCCACAAACACCATCAACTATCTTCCCAAGTTCGGGAAGCCCACGCACAACCTTTAACTTATCTAAGATCCTCAAATATCGATTGTTCATGTGGCCAAGCCTTTGGTGCCACAACTTAATTTGCTCACTCTTGGACACATTGCAAGAGATAACACTAGCTTTAAGACAATAACAATTGTCACTAGATCTCTTTCCTTTTAACAAAGTTTGTCCATTTGGCTTCAGAATAGAGCAATCACTTTTTTTAAACAAAACAAAGAGTCCATCATCATTAAGATGAGAAATGCTTATAAGATTGGCTTAAGCCATCAACAAGTAAAGCATTGGACAAGGAAGGTAAGTCGGGAATGGAAATGGTTCTTTTCCCTATCACTTTCTTTCTAGACCCATCACCAAAGGTGACAAATCCACCATCCTCCATGACAAGAGATTCAAAGAAACTCTTATTCCCCGTCATGTGCCTAGAGCACCCACTATCCAAATACCAAATGTTAGAGGCATTTGCTTTCAAAGAAATTTGAGCCACATAGCAAAAGTATTCATCTCTTCTAATCCATCTAGGTGAAATATTTTCTTTCCAAGTGGTCTTAGAAACATTGGTTCTAAATTTCCTAAGAACAAGCAAATTGTCTTTAGATTTCCTAGGAACATGCATATTGGCTCTAGCCCTATTTCTTTCAATCATACTTTTAGTTCTACACATGTTAATATACTTGAAGCAATTTGTTCTAATATGACCATCAACATCACAAAAGTGACATGTAGGAATAAAGTAAGAAGTCATACCATCCCTCTGTTAGTACAAATGGGCTTTCCCACGTCTTGGGTGTTGGATTGGTTCTCTCCTCCTTTGTTGTTGAGTTGGAGTGGATTGCTTCCTTGGTTGAACTTTCATGAATTGCTTCTTGGCTTTATGGTATTTGGGTTGAGGAAGGTTTGCTTGATGAGCTCTCAATGGTTGAGCTTGAGTTTGAGCTTGTACCCTTGATGTTGTCTTTACTTAGAAACCTTTTGAGCACTCTCCTAGTTCAATCCTCTTCCTAGGATGTTGTAGGGATGTGTACTCTTTGATGTCCATGCTCTTGACAAACACGATCTTGCTTGAGGATGAGGTCTCCTTGTTATCTTCATAACCAAGACCTTTCTTGTCACTAGGCCTCTTGCCAACTTCCAACATGTGGTCAAGTTTCTTCATGCTTGAAGTCATCTTAGCAATAATTGTTCTTGCTTCTTCAAGCTCCTTTTCCATCAATGCCTCATTCTTCTTTGCTATCTTCACTTCTTTATTCAAGTGAATCACTTAGGTTGACAGCTTGATATTCTCTTCTTTTAGTCTTCGAATCTCCTTCTTCATTTTCAACCTTGAGCTTTGAAAGTACTCAATGAACCCTTTAAGATCCTAGCCTTCCATATCTATATTTGTGGAATGAGATAAGGAGTCACCATCACTTGATCATCCTCACTTTGTTTCTCTTCCTCCTTCTCATCTATTGCTTCCTTATTTTTAAGAGAAGATGTGAAGACAATAAAGTTTGCCACATGATCTTCATCATCCTTCCTCTTCCAAGTCATCACTATCGCTCCATGTGGCAGCCATTGCCTTTCCCTTCTTTTTATTTTTCAAGTTTCCAAAATCAGTAGAGATGTGTCCAAATCCTCTACATTCAAAACATTAAATCACTTTTCTTGTTGTCTTCTCTTGACTTGGCTAAATCTTCTTGAAAGAATTTTTCTTCTCCACATCCATTCCTTTGGATCCAAATCCCTTCTTTTCAAACTTGATGAACTTCTTGAATCTTTTCACCATGAGGGTTATCTCTTCATCCGAGTCATCATCCTCTTTCTCTACTTTGAAGGTCTTCAAGGCTATGCTCTTTTGCCTTTTAGGCGGGGAGGGTGTAGGACCCTTTCTTGACTCATAGGCTAGAAGCCTTCCAATCACTTCACTTGGCTTCATGGTCTTGAATTCACTATTTTCTTCAAAAGCCGTCACCTTAGACTCGAATCTCTCGGGACGCGATCTCATGATCTTTTGCTTGATCCTTATATCCGAGTACGGGTTGCCTAGTTGATGGCTTTGATTGACAATGTCCATTAACTTCATTTGAAAGTCGTTGAAGCACTCATGATCCTCCATTCTAATTTGCTCGAATTGTGTTTGGAGGACTTGAAGCTGGAGTCATTAACCACATCGGTTCCCTTATGCCTCTAGAATCTCTCATGCCTCTTTTGCAATCCTAGGTGTTTGGATCAACTTGTATTGGTTGTCATCCATTGCACAAATAATGGCATTCATGGCCTTATTATTCCACTTGGATGCTTCAAACTCTTGAGTTGACCATTCCGACTTTGGCTTGGGAACTACACTTTCATCTTCAAGAGTCTTTTCTGGAGGAGTGTAACCATCTTCAATTGCCATCCATGCTCGGTCATCTATTTGGAAAATGTAGGACTCCATCTTGCCTTTCCAAGAGGCATAGTTCACCCTGGTGAGCAACAGGGGTCTTCTGCTAGATGTTCCCTCATGTCCACCTCCATTCTCACTCACAGTGTTTGGGTATGAATGAGATGAATGCTAATAAAATGCAACAAATAAAAAGCAAGACGCAAGACACACAAAAAGCAAGGATCACCTAAGTATATCTAGGCACCTGCTCTGAAACCAATTGAAAATACTACTTGATGGTGTCAAACCTAACCTAGAGGGGGGGGGGGGGGGGTGAATAGGTTTTAATCAAGTTGATTACCAATTTTCCTTGATTATACAATATTAAAAACTATCCCATATTAGTAATCAATAAACAACACAAGTTAAGCTTAAAACACTAAAAACACAAGAGTTGTTTTATGTGAGAAACCCTCCAACTGGGAAAAACTCACAGGCTATCCATCTAGCCACATATGGTCCTCAAATCCACTATTTGAATGAAAGTTTACAACTTAGGTTGACCTCAAGTCACACCATACTTTGTCACTAACCCTTTCACTCTACCCAACGGGCCTTTAATAATGATCCTAGAAGAACCACCTTGTGCACTAATCCACTTAGTCACAAGCTTAACAATCAATGAAGAGAAAAACAACCTATGTGAATATCAAAAGTATTCTAAATGCAGAAATGCTAGGTCAACACATTTAAGCTTATCTAATCATGGATGAACAAGTCAAGCAATCTTAGATATCATGTTGCAATATGACATATATGTAACTTAGCTATATAAAATAAATGCAAGCCTAGATGCAATAGCTATCACAATAACCAAAAAAAACCAACAATCAACATAGAAGAATCTCAACTTGTAGATAAAAGGTTAGTCTAGATGCAAACAAGTCGTAAAAGAGATTTCTTGTTAAGCAAGAATACTAGAATGAATGAAGATGGTGTTTTACTTACCAAGTCATGTGTGTTGATGAAGACCCATGCTAAAACACATCCTAGATGAAGCTAGATGATGCTTGATTCATGAATGAATGATGGGTGTTTGGGTTTTGGTTTCAAGAAAAATTGAATCTTGATGGATTTTCTTGCAAGTCACTATTGAGCTCTAAAGATGGATATTTTAATTGAAGTCTGAAGCTCTAAAGAGGCTAAGAATGGGAAATGATATATATATATATATATATATATGAAGCCCTAGATGAAATGACACCGTTTCAAAAACAGACAACTAAATCCCGTCATTACCGCTAGGTAGACCGCGGCTCAGGCAGGTTGTCCAGACCGTGGTGCACACAATAGTGCACAGTCTAGACAACACCGCGGTTGGGACCTCTATACATGCAGGTGCACATCCCGTGGTACAGGCAGCAGGGGTCTTCTTAATAATACTGTTGTATGGACCACTGTACAGGCATATGCACCAACCGTGGCCCACACTGCGTATGACATACTGGAGTTTACCGCTCCATTTGCAGCGGTGCAAGTAGTGCTTGCCCAGCGGTTTATGCCGCGTTAAAGGGAAAAATCCCTTTTCAACACACAAGAGAAAAGCCTATCTTACATGAATGTTGTGCAAGTGTGAAGTGAGTGAAATGCATACAAAGGAGAAGCACAATTATCATGCACGACATGTTATCAAATGAGATATGATACAAGATGTAATGACTAATGCACCTAGTGAGTGTGTGCAACTAAATCTCTTCAATTAAGAGTTAAGCGAGTGATGTACCTTTGAAGTGCTTCTTGAGCTTGGGAGTGCCATTGAAGCTTGATCACGAACAATGAGACCTAATCTACTCTTACAAACAAAATCACATGTGGTTTGTCAACGAAATGAGTCAATCAAAATATGAGGAACTTATATGAAGAAAGAGAGAGAAATAAGTAGAAATTTAAAACATTTAAAAAATAAAAAATCGTAGCTTTTGAGAAGTTGGCTAAGGTTGCTTTTTTGAAGCAGAAGCTAGTTTATTATTTATGCAATGTCTAGAATACCCTCACTATTTTAGTAAAAGATAATATTACCCTTATATTTAATAACAATATAAAAAACTAAAAAGTAAGAGTATGAAAATAAATAAATAAAACAGATCGGAAATGGTTGTGGGCACCGCTAGAAGTTGATGCCGGAGGAGGACCGGCATTCACTGACGACGTCTCCGAAAGAATTCACGGAAAGACATGTTTGGAGATCTGACGACATTGACTACAACAGCATTGAAGGAAGAGAGTGAGAAAATGGCGAGGTGTTTTGGCTTGGTGAGCGTCCTGGCGTTGGCGGTTCTGACCGCATCGATGATTGTGCTGCTGCTGGTTCTACTGACGCTACCTTTGTCGCTGTTGATGATGCTGCTCTTTCCAGTACGAATAGTCTACAAAGGAGGCGATGGACGAACCGGCGAATTGAATCGGACCACATCGGTGGCCTGGTCACAATGAGAACCGTACGAGCTTGAAGTGGAACAGATCCGCCGTCCCCGGAGATCCACCAAACAAGCAGAGCTTGAAGTGGAACAAATCCACCATACGAGCTGGAGGTAGATAGATCCGCCGTCACCGGAGGTTGACAGATCCACCACCGACAATTTAAAGTTTCTAAGTTTTTTAATTTTTTAAATATTTAAATATTTAATTATTTGTTTTTTAAAATTTATTATATTTAAATTTTAAATATATAATATTATACCAATTGATTATTTTTTATATTAAAATTATGTCTATTTTTGTCATTTCATCAAATACATTTCCATGTTTTCAAAAGCAAAACAATTTTAAAATTTAATTTACCAAATACCTACACACTTTTTTCTTAAGTTGATTCTATCTTAAGTTAAGCTATAAGCGGATTATTTTTGATGTAAAGCAATCCCAAACATAACCTTAAACAAGAGTTATTAATGTGATGCTATTTGCGCAAGACCCATCTCAAAAAGTGCTATTTAATTTTTTACCCCTTTTAACAATCAACTGGAGTTAAAACGTTGTAGGCAAAAATGTCTTGACAAGGTAGCTAGCTTGACCAAAAGAAAATGTTTAATATCTAAAAATGCCTTTGACATAGTATTTAAAATTTATTTTCAAATTAAAAAAATACTAAAATGATTAATTATTGTTTTTCAATTATAATTTAAGTTAAGATTTAATTGTATCAAAGACTATTTTAAACTTTTTTTATCTTTTCTTTATTTTATTTTTCCATTTCGGGTCCATGCCAAAATGCTCTTTCGTCGAGCAAATTCAAGTCATCATGCCTCCCTCCCTGGAATTCTAAATTCGATATATATAAATCCAGTTTAGTTTTCAAAAAAAAAAATCAAAATCATTAAAATTAAACATTTGTTTCAGTTTAGTTTCAGTTTAAACATTTGTAAAGCTGAAGCTCAATATACCCTAAAAATTAAAAACATTAAAATAAAGACGAAATTGACAAATCTAACATATATGACATATAATTCATTAAGGGCAACATAGTTTTTTTTTACTAGCAAGGTTGGTTAAAAACGAAATTTTGCCACAACCTGGTTAGAATTGAATCTGATGAATTTCATTTGGTTAAAAAAAATTCCCTCCTTTAATTAACCTCTTAACTTTATTTATTGTTATTATTAATCTATATAATATATAAAAGTTGACCCTCACAGTGCCACGTGTCACAAGGGATGACAATTTGACCCACATCTGCGGGCACCCGCCCGAACCCGACAGTGGAGGGTCGAGTTTGGGTGGAGAATTTACGACCCGTGAATCGGCGAACCCGTTTAAATAAAAAACCCGACGGGTGCGGGTGCGATTGCGGGTGAGGAAAACAGACCCGCGGGTGAACCCGCGAACCCGCATGAATAAAATATCATGTATTTGAAACTATGTGTTTATGTCGTTTTGATTAAGAAAATAAAATAAAAGTCAAAAGTCAAAACATGAAAGTATGAAACCCTACCAAATTTTCATGGACTTATATATTATGAATTTATAGATTATGTACTTAACTACTTATGGATTAAGAAGTAAGAACCTTTAAATTATGGACTTTTGAATTATTTTTGGTCATTTTATTTTTTTGGTTATTATTGTTTTGTAAATGTATCAAGTAGGGAATTAGAGATGGAAATTCAATTCAATTAATCAAGTATAAAGCTGGTGATTAGTGATTACATGTGGAAATTTACAAGTGACAAATCGCGGGTTCGCGGATTGCGGGTTTGTGGGTACCCCGGGGGTGAAGCATCCACCCATGAACCCGAATTGGTTCAAGGGTTCGTGGGTTCACGGGTGAGGGTATGGGTGTAGCCTAAACCCGCGGGTGCAAACCCGTACCCTAACCTGCTTGCCTACGCTGGTTCGTAGACAGGCTTAGGTGAGGTAAATTTTCACGGGTGCAGGTGCGGATTTCTCAAATCACGCCCGAACCTGACCTGTTGCCATCCCTACATGTCACTGTGAGGGATCTTCGGCTATTAATGGATTGATTTGGCTTTTAAAGTATTATTGCTTTCTTTAAAAAAAGTATTAAATTATTAATTGTGGTATTCAATTTTCCTTATTGGTTCATTATAGACTCTTTATTCCATCTCTAATCTCTAACGGTAACAGTAAAATGTCCATATTTAATAGATGAGGACAAGAACAATATTCCAGCCTTATCTAGACTAGTTCGGACTCATCGTCAATCGAGTTACTGTTCCCTACAGTAAAAGATTTCAATAATGTAATTATTATTGACCAACCAACCACGGTTATGTTTACCATGGTAGTCTGGTCTTTACTATAGTAAACCATTCTCTCTATTTAAGGGACTATGTACCCTTTGTGAGGGAGGTTCAGTTTTTTCTCCTTCTCCTTTTTCTTTCTCTCAGACTACTCCTTGTAATCTTTCCTCTCTCCCTCTCTGTAATCTGAATCATCATTAATTTGTCTTTCATTGTTATAGGTGTGGATGAGTTGGGCTACTTGATCTGGTGTATTGTGTATACTGGTGAGATGAGTGGGGATTTCTATATTGGCTGGGCTCCTGCATCTAGGGACTAGATTTATAGGTTCAGAAGTTTCACCGGAGCTTGGTCTATACCGGTCAACCATGTTGGGGGTCAAGCTAGGAATTTGGTTAACTTGGTTTGGTGTTAGACTGGGGATTTAGTTCCGGATATTAAGTCTTGATAGGCTTGATAGGGAGTTTCGAGTAGTTTGGAAGTGATCGTTGGAAGGAGTGCTTGGTTCCCAAAAACTCCAAGATGACTTCATCAACCAACATTTGTTTTAAAGATTGATTGTCAATCGACAAAATTTATTTTTGAAAAGATGTTAAAAATCTAGCTTCTAAACAGATCTTTGCCAGATGGCAAACTCTATTATTTGCTTTTGATTTGTCACCCTACAATTGTGTAATGTTATCAGACTAAAAAGCCAGCTCAACAAGCAAAATTTAACCACAAAAAAGGAACTTGGTTCATGGTGCGAACAATTTAGCTTTGAAAAACTCCCCAGCCAAAGAAAAAGGAAACCCTCTAAAAACATCAAAAAAATACAAGGGTATAAGAGGTTAAAAATATCAAACATATATTAATTCATTTAATTTACAAAGATACATGCATGGCTCTTGCCTCTTGGGGATGTAAAACGGAAAGATCAATTCTAAAAACGTTTACAGCTGCTATTATTGTAAATTAATATTTATTGACAAACATAAAATTTGAGAATATCAAAAGATTTTATTGCTGCCATTAATATTAATATTTAATTTTTTTTATCACATTCCATAATTAATTAGTATTAATAATTAGTTATATATTTATATATACGGTAATATGAAGAGTCTCAAAAAGAATTCATTACAATCTTATGCTCCTCTCTAATATTTTTCTATATATAGCTCATTGCCCCAATTATTTGATTTATTTCAACATTCTTAAGGTCCATATTTCTTTTTCTCACTCTAGCTATTCATAGCAACATTTTAAAGGAAAAATGATGTAATCCATATTTTTCTCATTTTTTCTTTTTTTTTTATCAGGTACCATTTTCTCCTTTCCTTACAAAATTTGTATTTCTAATATTGTGATATTATATTGTGTAAATTAACTTATGTCTTTTTGTGTTGATTTACAGATTATGGTTTCGACTAGGAGTCAGTTTTTTCGGATCAATTACGGTCAATTTGCCACTGTCAGAATAGGTCATCGATCTCTTGAGTGCCAATAAGTTCACAAAAGCAAGAGTTTATAATACGAATATGCAGATATTGTCATATTAACAACATTGGTTAATTCTAGCATCGAGCTTATTGTAAATAAGAGCTTGATTATGGGTGTTTTGTTCTTTGGAGTTTTCTTTGAATGTGAGAGAATAAAGAGACTAGTTATATCAAAAAAATTTAGATCTATTTTACTATGTTCCTTTTATGGTATTTTTATGCAGCCTCCATCTCTTATATTTTATTTTTTGTGTTTTTATTTTATATAATGCAAGGGTGTTTTGGATTTCTTATAATCTGCATTTTTATGCATCCTCCATCTTTTATATTTTATTTTTTGTGTTTTTATTTTATATAATGCAAGGGTGTTTTGGATTTCTTATAATTTCTTAAGGTTGTCTCTGTAAATAACCATTTTGACTCATTTTTGATGCAATAATTTCAAAAGTCAAAACCCTAAAATTTTATGGAATATTTGGTAAGTTTATTTTATTATTATTGTTAACGGGAAAATTCATTCGGGGTGAAAATTCTGATCAACACCCTCAACCCGCTACCCCGGAGGTCGCAGCGGGGGGTAGGTACTTCGTACCATGGCTCTGGTAAGGTGAAGGCTAGATAGGGGCCATGGTAGGAGAACAATCATCCCGCCCATCTAGTGCAATAGGCTGGTACCTAGTCTTGGTATCATGTCCACCTCTCTAGGTGCCCTCCATAATTCCCCGATCTAGATAACGTGCAAGGAGAGGTATAGGAAAGCTAGGACCTGTGGAGTCGGTGCCTAGCTTCCATACATGTATAATAAAGGAGATAGGTAGGAGAAAGACAATTCTTTTGATAGTGGTGGACTGACCTAGGGGGAAAAAGCATCACGAATGATCATATGCTGAAAAATCCCCACGCAGTATCCATAGGAGGGAGAAAGACCTTTCTTATTATTTATATATCTCGAGAGGTGCCTTGGAGAGCTTACATAAGTACAAATTGCGACCTGGTAAGTCATAGTTGGAGGGGTACCACTTGGTACCAATACATTCATGGTGAAAATTGACATATATTAGTCGATACAATGGTAAGTTATGGTGAACTGTATTTCTGGTGGAGAAATGGGTGAAATATGTCTTTATCTGGTTGATTTCTGGATTAGATCTCAGAATGGAGATTTGAGAGAGCTTAGAGATATCTTGGAGATATGGAGATGTTGGAGGATGTTCAAGAGCTATTGGAGAATGTTGAAAAGAATGTCGGGCCTGAGAAATGTTAGGGAGTCAACTGGAGAAAAATGTGGGACTCTTGGAGAGATGTCGGAACCCTCTTCTTGGCGAGTGCTTTGTCATATTTATATCTTTTGATTCTTGTTGCCCACTCCATTAATTAATTCACAATCAAAGGAACATTGACCTGGCATTAATGGAGTTGAATATTCTCTCATTAATGGCATTGGTAATGAGCATTAAAGAGTTGATTGATCTTCTCATTAATGGGGTTGATTATCTCCATTAATAGAGTTGACTGATTCCCTTATTACTGATGTTGTGAATGGCCATTAAAGAGTTGACTGATTCCCTCATTAATAGCGTTATGAATGGCCATTAATGGGTTGACTATCTTCATTAATGAGGTTAATTAATAGGGTTGACTATCTCCATTAATGGCGTTGTGAATAGCCGGAGAGGTCAACTTTCTCTTCTACGTCGCTTGGAGTAAAGTTCTGACTCTATACTCTGATGGAAAGGTACCCTGATGTACCGGTCTGCTCTTGTTGGCGTGGCGCCTGTTCTAGCATGCTTGGTACCTTCATGGTTCCATTCTTCTTGCTTGGTGGGTAGGATACATATTCCAGTGTGATCATAGACTGGTATCATTGTACCTGGGTACCGGGTAAATGTCGTGGTACCTAGGTATTGGGTAGATGTCGCGATATCTAGGTACTGGGTAGGAGGTACCGCGGTATTGGCCCTGCGAGTTACCTGGTAGAATGTGAGATGTGATACTGACCTTTTTCCGGTTCATGGTATCGGGTATCCCGATATCTGGGTACCGGTCCCAATCTAGGCTCTAGGTAGATGGAAAATTCTGTTGGGGTTTTTGCCCTAAAGCTTGTAATATGTAAATGTAATTTGAACATAAATAAAAGAAGTAGTATATTCATTCATTTTGTGTCATACTTTATATAACATGTGCACTTAACATCCAAAATTGCTGGATGTAATTTAGAACTGGGTATATGAGTGTCATATATAGATGGATTCAGTTTGAAACGAGCAATTTAAAGAGTCCGTAGATAGCAAATAAAGCAGGGTACTTTATTTGTGGTTAATCTACAGCTGCGGTCCATTTCGTAGTGTACGGTGATCCTATCCTGGATCATTCATATGAAGATATGAGAATGGAGGCACCTTGTATGATGTGATCTTATAGGACTGGGCCATGATCTATATGAATTTCTCACTAAGATCCGTTTAACGATGAGAGTCATATATATCAACTTATGATGGCTATATGTGGGTGATCTTAATCCTGAGTGTCTTATCGACTCCTTCAGGTTAGATCGTGGTCTTTGATATACCATGGGTGAGGTCGGAGTTGCATTCCCGATCAATATACTCCGTATGTTGGGATCGCGGTTTGGCTTGTGGCTGGGAAGGTTTGTACACAATAGTGGAATCCACTCCTTCTTGTGAGAAGTAGATGGTAGTTCCCTTAAGGGTTGATTCGGGGCTTGAACAATATGAGCGCTCTCCTAATTCCGTAAGGAATGTAGGATTTATTGTTCATTAGAGAATCAATGGTACTTAATGGAAAGATATGATTAGAGGGGTATAACGGACATTATGACCCAGCTCTAATTATGAACTACTTATGGAGGATTATACCATATGTAATAGCTATATCGATGGACACCGAGAGTTATTGGTTTGTGTAAAAACGTCTACAGTTGAGAGAGTGCAGCTTCGGGTTTTTAGTGGAATAACACCGAAGTTAATAATCATGAAATATTAATTAAAGAGTTTAATTAATAATTTCTAAGGATTATTGGAGCTCAAAATACTGTAGGTCCATTAGGTCCCCTTGCTAGCCCGATCGATTTAGGTAACAAGGGTCACGGTTAATTAATTGGATTGTCCAATTAATTGTGTTACGAAAGTGACACGTATTTATTCGGGAATTAATTGAATAATGAGATTATTTAATTAATGAATAATGGTGATTAAATAAATTAAATAATAAGATTATTTAATTATGTTGTTAATCACTAAATGGAGGGTGTTAGTTGATATTTGATTTTGAATAAAATAAGATAATATGATTATTTTATTTTATTAAATTAAATATTTGAAATTGAATTTAAAATGTTTGAATTCAAATATTAAATATTTAATTATCTTTTTGAAAGATATGAGATATTTTTTGAAAAGTTTTAAAAATCAAATAAGATTTTGGTTTGTTTAATTTTTGAATATATATGAGATATATATTTAATAAAAAAAGAAAAGAAAGAACAACCGAATGTATAAGAAAAACACACAGCAAAAAGAAAAGAAGAAAAAAGTCTTCGTGAACAGCAAACAACACAAATAGAAAAGAAAAAGTTAGTGTGTGGTGAGACCACAAGTGCTGCACTTCTATTTGTGTGTGTTCTTCTCTTTTTCCTCAATACAGGTCCTGAATATCGTGACGCGCCCACACACAGTTACCAGTTCCGGGAGATAGCGAGGAAGATCACGTGGTTCAAATCAGGAGCAGTTCGTATTAAAGTGAAGGAGCCTCCTACGTAGGTATGAAAAAGTTTCTTCACTTGATTATTATTGCATTTGATTATTACTGTACAAATGGGTTAGTTTAATGATTGCATAAAAATTTTAAAACCTTCCGCTGCGCAATCTGTAACCCTAGGTTCCAACAAATTCTTCTTTGGACCCCTGCCAAAAAAGGCTGTTAACAATTATGTTCCCCAAATTATAGATTATAAGGTATATATTAATTAATACAAAAACTCATCTATACTTATGTATACCTTTTTAGTTTTGTTTTGTTTTTAATTGGTTAGAATGTATTAAATATACATTAAATACATTATGATTATTTCTAAAAATAAATATTTTTTAATTTTAAATATTCTTATAGATGGTAATAAATCAATATTTTACAAAACAAATATAAAAAATATATGTATATTCAACCCTTTAGTTTTATATTCAAGTCTTCATTTTTTTTAATTGACAGTTGATTTTCTAAATTTAATGAAAATTATTACTATTAATAAATCTTATATATTTCCTTTAATGCTTGATGAATAATATATTATCATAGAGCTTCAACATGCCATGTATCAACCCTTCATTAATTAATATTTTTAAAATTATATCCAATAATTCATTTTTTCAATACATAGTTGATTTTCTAGATTTAATGAAAATTGTTACTATTATTAAATCATATATTGTTCCTTTAATGTTTGATGATTAATATATTATTATATCTATGTTTAGAAAATATAGTATAATAGAGTCTCAAAGAGCAATAAAGCTTTTGCTATTTAGTAGTTATTAACAATTGTAAAAACATTTAATAAAAT
Source organism: Dipteronia sinensis (assembly GCA_033220585.1). Classification (NCBI taxonomy): domain Eukaryota; kingdom Viridiplantae; phylum Streptophyta; class Magnoliopsida; order Sapindales; family Sapindaceae; genus Dipteronia; species Dipteronia sinensis. Next base: position 67,469,927 of record CM065636.1, on the reverse strand, counting down.
ATATTTTTTCATAAATCACATATCAATAAATAAACATGAGACAATCTCGTAATTAATGGAATAGTGAATAAATTCTCAAAACCAATATCATAATTGATTTTAAATTATTAAGTGTCATTATTATTATTATTAATATTATTATTTTTATTTGAAGTATTACATTATTTTGTAAGTTTAAAAGACAATCCATAAATTATTAATACTACTATTTTACAATAGCTATTAAGTAGTTATTAAGTATAATAAATTTTAATAATATAATCTTTTTTCCTAAATCAAATATCTATAGGTAATTAAAAGGCAATATCATAATTAATGGGATAGTGAATAAATTGATTTTTAAATATAAAATATTTTTTTGAAGTATTCCATTATTTGGTAAGATTAAAAGACAAACCATAATTGTTTTTTGTCAACAAGCTATAAATACGTGTTAATTAGTTTTTTTAAAGTGTTGTTAATTATTTAATTATATAATATATATAATATAATATTTGGTAAGTTATTTTATTTTATTTTTGGTTCATTAAGAAAATTTATTAATTTTCTCATTAGTTATGGAATTGACCATTCATTCTATTCATATCCCATTAATTATGGAATTGGCTCTTGATTTTTCTATATTATTAATTATTTTATCTTATTTTGGAGCCTTAACATGCCACTTGTCGACATTAGAAGGCTTGACCATTAATTAGTGTTTTTTTAAAATTTATATTTAACCATTCAATTTTATATTCTTCAACACCATTTTTTTCAATTAACAGTTGATTTTCTAGATTTAATGAGATTTTTTTTACATTATCTAATTTAATGAGAATTATTACTATTACTATATCATATATTTTTCCTTTAATACTTGATGAATAATTTATTACCATATAACTTCAACATATCACATGAAAAGGTTTGGCGTGACCATTAATTAATTTTATGTTGGAGATGTCAAAGAAATAAATATAGAGAAATGCCCCAAGATTGTTTTACATCACCAATGCATCCAATATCTTAGACCAATAAGTTAAATCATGACTATTTAAATTATTGTTTTGTTACATAATTATTGAGTTTGTAAAACGGAAAGATCAATACCAAAAACGTTTACTGCTATTATTCTAAACTAATATTTTTTGACAAAAGTAAAATTTGAGAATATCAAAAGATCTTATTGCTGTCATTAATATTAATTAATATTTATGGACAAATACAATTTGAGGATATATAAAAAAAATCAATGCATGCATTGCATCCACATGTAAAACTTTTTGTTGTTTCATGATATATTTAATTTGAACTCCGTTTTTCAATAATTCGTTTGCGTCCATCACGTAAATGTTAGGTAAAAAATTTTATTTATTTCTTCTGCTGCTTTAGTAACGTAACAACACAAAACATGATTATTCAATTAAATCTGATGAACATTTAATCATAGTTATCTATCTTTCTACAATGAATGACTTTTATGACTATAAATACATTGTGCTATATCAAAGAGTTAAGAATGGGAGGAGCGTACAACAGGTTGTTTGGTCGATCCAAGGCAGTGATAGCGGCAGCGAAGTAGTCGTCGGCGGAGTCAGGATGCATGAGGAAAATTGGGATCAGGAAAGTGGTACCTGTGTCTCAAGAACCGGACAAGTTTCTGTGATAATTATAAGTGTAATGAAGTGGTATGCACTGGCGATGTCGCGTACGTCTGGGAATACATCAGACTCAACAGCCTCCATAATCCTACAAATAGGAAGGATTATTTTGCGATGATAAGTTGAAGACTATCTTTGGTGAAAAAGGTTCAATTGGATTCACATAGATTGTCAGATTGATGTCTCAACATTTTGTGAAATCTGCTTAATGATCATTTATTGAAACCTGCTGGTGGTGGTTTGGGGGTTATATACTTATGACATTTCTATTAGTTGTTTTTTTTATAGTGATTTTAATTTATGTTTTTAGATGATATGATATTGAGTTACTATATGCATATATGAATTTCTTTCGGAGAAAATATGGTATGGCTGCATAAAAAAAATACATAGTGCTATATTGACTTATGAGTATCCAATTACAAAACTAAAGTTTGGGATATATAGAAAATCTTATTGAAAATACACTCTAAAGCGTGTGTCAAAACAACCTAGAGGGGGGTGAATGGTTTGTTAATCAATTATTACCAATTTTTTGATTAGTCAATATTAAACATAATTAACCGAAACAATCAAACAATAAAAATCAAGTATAAAGTGCGGAAATATAAAGAACACTTGATTTTTACGTTTAAACCCTTCAACAAGGGAAAAACTACGGGCTATCCTTCTAGCCATACACGATCACAGAAATCCACTATATGAATAAAATGTTACACCCTCAAGTGATACTCGGACTCTCACTCTCGACAACCTCAAGCTATGGACACTACCACTCGCCACTCTTAGGTGGTGTTTGGTTGGGCGGAATGGAATGGAAAGAAATGCATTCCATGTGTTTGGTTTGTTAATATACAATGGAATGGGGATTCCACCATTTTGGTGGAATGGGCTTTTCATCCAAGAACCAATGGAATGCCCATTCCATTCCATTAATACATTTTTTCTTCCAAAATTAAAAATCTGCCTTAATAATTTTTAACTTTTCTCTGATGAGTAACAATTGCCTCCTCCTCCATTGAGTCATGACTGAGCAGAGATTTCTTCCCATCTCGACTTCACTTTCTTGATTCCAGGTATTTTTTTCATCTCATTCTTTTTTGTTCTCTTCGTCTCCTTACTTTCTCAAGAAAGTGACAAGAAAATGAGATTTTCGAATTAGGGTTTGGCTTTGTTTCTGTATAGTTTTCCCTAACTCAAACAAAACCAATTTTATAACATTATCAATGCATCTTTATTGGATTAGTTTAGTGGCGCTACGCAGACGCACTCTGGGGTCGAGCTTTAGAATGCATCTTTATTATGTTTGTGTGTCTGAGACTTTGTGAATGTGTTTCGAGACTTTTTGTTTGTGTCTAAGACTTTGTGTTTGTGTGTCCGAGACTTTGTGTTTGTGTGTCCGAGACTTTGTGCTTGTGTTCCGAGACTTTGTGCTTGTGTATCCTAGACTATGTGCTTGTGTTCCGATACTTTATACTTGTGTGTCCGAGACTATGTGCTTGTGTTTTGATACTTTATGCTTGTGTGTCCGAGACTATGTATTTGTGTGTCCGAGACTATGTGCTTGTGTTCCGATACTTTATGCTTGTGTGTCCGAGACTATGTATTTGTGTATCCGAGACTATGTGCTTGTGTTCCGAGACTATATGCTTGTGTTCCGAGACTTTATGCTTGTGTTCCGAGACTTTATGCTTGTGTGTCCGAGACTATGTGTTTGTGTTCCGAGACTTTGTACTTGTATTATGAGACTTCTGGGTTGTTGTTTTATGCTCCTCTGTTTCTGTTTTGTTCATCTTCTAAGCTTATTTTTAAAGTTAGAATTGTTAGTTAAATTTTCATTAGATTTTAATTGTTTGGCCTTTATAACTGTAGGAACAATGGCTCGTCTAAGCTCATCCCAAAGACAAACATTGAGAAAGAAGAAGATTTTGACTCTCTTCATGCATTGGTTGAATGTTATGCATGTAGTAGAACGTTTTTGTCAATTGTTAGAAAAAATTATAATGTATGACATTCAGTCCAAATCTTTGAGAAGACATTTGTATGTGCTTGATATAGTTGTCAATAGGTAAATTGTGCATGAATTGGTTTATAAGAGTGATGGTACTTGTCTAGATCAGTTGAGAATCAATACACTAGCTTTTACTAAGTTATGTACGATGCTTGAGAATAGAGGTGGGCTAAGAGCATCTAGATATTTGCAAATAGATGAACAAATGGAAATGTTTTTACATATCTTAGCCCATCATGTTAAGAATAGAGTCATTAAATTTCAATTTATGAGATCTGGAGAGACCGTTAATAAGTACTTTCACAATGTTTTGCACTCAGTCATTCGATTGCATGGGGAGTTATTGAAACGATCTGAGCCTGTTCCTGAGAATTCCACTGATGAGAGATGGAAGTGGTTTAAGGTTTTTTTTTGGGTGAAATTTTCGTTAAAACTTATCTCATTATATTAGTAGTAACACATTTTATTTTAATATCTTAGAATTGCTTAGGAGCATTAGATGGAACTCATGTTAAGGTCAGAGTGCCTATATCAGAGAAACCTAAATATCGAAATCGAAAAGGTGATATATCGACAAATGTCTTAGGAGTTTGTTCTCAAGATATGCAATTCATATATGTATTGCCTGGATGGGAAGGCTCTGCTGCTGATGGTAGAGTCCTACGTGATGCTATACGTAGGACAAACAGTTTACGTGTTCCACATGGTATGATTTGATATTTACTAATAAGTATGATGCACATTTGCACATTTATGAGATTTAATAAGATTACCTGGCAATTATATTTTAATAGATTTGCAATCTTTCTAGGTTACTATTACCCTGTAGATGCCGGGTATACTAATTGCACGGGATTTCTTGCTCCCTTTCGTGGCCAAGGGTATCATCTCAGTGAATGGAGAAATGGGAGGCAGCCAAATAGTCCACAAGAATTTTATAATATGAAACACTCATCTGCTAGAAATGTGATTGAGAGATGCTTTGGTGTGATCTAGAATCGTCGGGCAATTCTTAGGAGTCCTTTTTTTTATCCCACAAAGATTCAAAATCGAATCATTATTGCTTGTTACCTATTACACAATTTTATTAGGAGAGAAATGCATGATGATGGGAATGATGTAATTTTGGAAGTGAGTGATGATGATGAAGTCAATGAATTAATAACAACTGTTGAACCTTCCGATGAGTGGAGTGATATGAGAATGAACTTTGCAGGGCACATGTATAATGAGTGGAGACATCGTAGATAATTATGTATTGCTAATATTTTATGTTTATGTTTATGTTTATGTTTATGTTTGATTGTATTAGTTGGACATAAATGTATTTGGTTGTAATTGACACTTTGGTACTTTTATTTGGTTGTAATTGACTCTTTGATTGTATTGTTATGATGGATTCTCTGTTTGATTATATTATTTGTTTTTTTATTGTTTTTTTATTCATTATTAGTATGATGGATACCTCGAAAACTAAAGGTCCCGGTCAAAACAAAAGGTTCTGGACTGAAGAAGAGGATAACAAATTGATCGAGTCATTAATGGAGCTTAACAATAATGGAATGTTCAAGGCTGAAGGAAGCTTTAAACCTGGACATTTGAAAGAACTAGAGAAAAAATTGAATGAAAAGCTACATGGATGTGACTTGCTAGCTAAACCACACATTGAGTCACGAATGAAGACTTTGAAGACTCATGTTCAAATTGTTCATGACATGTTAACTGGGTTCAACTGTAGCGGTTTTGGATGGGATACAGAGAAGAAGACAGTAACTGCAGAAAAACATGTATGGGATGCATATATTCAGGTTAGTATGAATTTTAATTTGAAGAAGTTTATTTATTTTTTATTTCAAACTCATTTATTTATTTAGTGGTTGATATATAGAGTCATAAGGAGGCTGCACCATTCAAGTTGAAGTCATTTCCCTACTATGATGAGCTATCCATGATCTTTGGTAAAGATCGTGCAACTGGACAACATGCTGAAACACCAGCTGATGTAGAAGAGCAACTTCAAAATGAAGGAGAAGACTATAATTGTGATGATAATGCTAGTTCTGAGAATTTTGACGGTGCAAGTGACAACAATATGGATATTCGGCTTGTTTCAAAATCATTCAAGAGGAGTCAAAGCCAAACCGAGTGCTCTAGGACATATAAGAAACAAAGAAAAAGTATAAGCTCTGGAGATCTTGTTGAAGCACTTACAGAGTCAACCGCGACTCTTGCTACGGTTATAGAAAAGTCTTCTGCTCGTTTAAGTAAAGCTATTGGTGAAGATTTAAATGAGAAACACATACAACTTGGTGAGGAGTGATTGAGCCAAAAATGTTATACATTTCGGCCCTCATATCCTTTCTCTTTGTTTTGTTCTTGAGCGTTTTTATGGGCATTAGGTAAAAAAGGCATGAAGGGGGGCAAATTGGACCAATTAGTGCACAAATGAAGTGAAGAAAGCAGAAGTGCACGGGTAGCATACCCGTGCACCGGAAGGTGGATTTTGAGAAGACCAAACTGCACGGGTACTTGCACGGGTCACACTAGTGCACCCACCCGTGCAATTCACCAGACCAGTCAGCAAGGCCACGGGAGAAGGCAACTGCACGAGTGGTGCATGGGTCATCCATCCGTGCACACACCTGTGCACATTGTGAAAATCTGAAGAGAAATGAAGAATGCACGGGTAACTGTACGGGTAGCCTACCCGTGCTATACGGGAAATCCAGCTCGCCACATCAGCATTTTGGCCTAGTTTTTGAAGGAAGTATAAATAGTTTTCAATTCTGATTTTCAAGGGGAGAGACCCACGACCATACACCATTCCATTGATTCTTTCTCTCTCTAAATCCCAAAAAACCTTTCTCACCAAAAACCCATCATCATCTTCATCAATTGCTACTCACAAGGACATAGGAGGTGGATTGAAGCTTGAAGAAAGAAGGTTCTACATGGGTCTCTTCTACTTCCCTCCTTTTTATTCTTATATTCCATTTGTTATTAGTAGCTAAATCTCATTAAGGGGTTGATGTGATTCACTTGTAAATATTGGTATTTGTAATGAACTCAATATCTTCTATTAAAAATCTATCTTATTTTGTTCTATTCAATGTTTTATTTGATTTCAAAAGCAATTTGTGTTTGATTGTACATGACTCTCTTCATGAGTTGTTTGAGAAGTTATATGTGTAGAGAATCAAGTATACATGATGCTTGTCTCTCTAAGCTCAATTGAATAGGAGGACTGAACAAGGGTACATGACCCAAGTAATATCCAGACTTATTAATCTCACCTAATTCTAATCTTTCATGGGTAATCAAGACTATACATCCTAGGATTGTTTGCATATGATAGATTAAGCATCAACACTATACATGATAGGTTGGTGATTTTTAACAAAGAGATTTGTCCCTTATGAGATAGATGTTCTTTCATTGTAAAACCAATTGTGGGTGGCCATGTTGGAATCTAGGGTTACAGATTGCGCAGCGGAAGGTTTAAAATTTTTTTATGCAATCATTAAACTAACCCATTTGTACAGTAATAATCAAATACAATAATAAAGTGAAGAAACTTTTTTCATACCTACGTAGGAGGCTCCTTCACTTTGATACGAACTGCTCCTGATTTGAACCACGTGATCTTCCTCGCCATCTCCCGGAACTGGTAACTGCGTGTGGGCGGGTCACGATATTCAGGACCTGTATGGAGGAAAAAGAGAAGAACACACACACAAATAGAAGTGCAGTACTTGTGGTCTCACCACACACTAACTTTTTTTTTTTCTATTTGTTTTGTTTGCTGTTCACGATGACTTTGCTCTTCTTGTTTTTGCTTTGTTAGTTTTCTCATTCGGTTTCTCTCTCTTTTAATTAAAACATATATATCACATATATATTAAAAAACCAAAACCGATATTCGGTTTTCATTTTTTTTTAATTAAAAATATATATCTCATATATATTCAAAAAACAAACCAAAATCTTATTTGATTTTTAAAACTTTTCAAAAGATATCTCATATCCTTTTAAAATTAATTAAATATTTATTTTTGAATTCAAACATTTTAAATTCAAATTCAAATATTTAATTTAATAAAATAAAATAATCATATTATCTTATTTTATTCAAAATCAAATATCAACTAACACCCTCCATTTAATGATTTACAACATAATTAAATAATCTTATTATTTAATTTATTTAATCACCATTATTCATTAATTAAATAATCCCATTATTCAATTAACTCCCGAATAAATACGTGTCAGTTTCGTAACACAATTAATTGGACAATCCAATTAATTAACCGTGACCCTTGTTACCTAAATCGATCGGGCTAGCAAGGGGACCTAATGGACCCACAGTATTTTGAGCTCCAATAATCCTTAGAAATTATTAATTAAACTCTTTAATTAATATTTCATGATTATTAACTTCGGTGTTATTCCACTAAAAACCCGAAGCTGCACTCTCTCAACTGTAGACGTTTTTACACAAACCAATAACTCTCGGTGTCCATCGATATAGCTATTACATATGGTATAATCACCCACAAGTAGTTCATAATTAGAGCTAGGTCATAATGTCCGTTATACCCCTCTAATCATATCTTTCCATTAAGTACCATTGATTCTCTAATAAACAATAAATCCTACATTCCTTATGGAATTAGGAGAGCGCTCATATTGTTCAAGCCCCGAATCAACCCTTAAGGGAACTACCATTTACTTCTCACAAGAAGGAGTGGATTCCACTATTGTGTACAAACCTTCCCAGCCACAAGCCAAAACACGATCCCAACATACGGAGTATATTGATCGGGAATGTAACTCCGACCTCACCCATGGTATATCAAAGACCACGATCTAACCTGAAGGAGTCGATAAGACACTCAGGATTAAGATCACCCACATATAGCCATCAATAGTTGATATATATGAATCTCATTGTTAAACGGATCTTAGTGAGAGATTCATATAGATCATGGCCCAGTCCTATATGATCACATCATACAAGGTGCCTCCATTCTCATATCTACATATGAATGATCCAGGATAGGATCACCGTACAATACGAAATGGACCGCAGCTGTAGATTAACCACAAATAAAGTACTCAGCTTTATTTGCTATCTACGGACTCTTTAGATTGCCCGTTTCAAACTGAATCCATCTATATATGACACTCATATACTCAGTTCGAAATTACATCTGGCAATTTTGGATGTTAAGTGCACATGTTATATAAAGTATGACACAAAATGAATGAATATACTACTTCTTTTATTTATGTTCAAATTATATTTACATATTACAAGTTTTAGGGCAAAAACCCCAACAATATCCCACTTGCACTAAAGCATGTGAGTCATGTCTCGTAACCCTAGACCTTCTAGGTGACCTTCAAACACTTTAGCCGGTAAGGTCTTCGTAAATGGATCAGCATGATTGTCTTGTGAGGCTATCTTGGTGACGATCACATCTCCTCTCTGCACTATCTCTCTAATGAGATGATACTTTCTCTCTATATGTTTCCCTCTCTTGTGGCTTCTTGGTTCTTTGGAATTAGCCACAGCACCACTGTTATCACAATAAAATGTGATAGGCTTATCCAGATCTGGAACAACTTCCAGATCACTCAAGAACTTACGGAGCCAAACAGCCTCTTTAGTAGCTTCACAAGCGGTTACATATTTTGCTTCCATGGTGGAGTCAGCAATGCAAGATTGCTTTATACTTCTCCACACAATGGCTCCACCACTTAGGGTGAATACTGATCCAGACGTGGATTTTCTAGAATCCCTGTCTGACTGAAAATCAGAATCTGTGTATCCTAACGGGATCAAATCCTGTCCGGAATACACCAGCATATAGTTTCTCGTTCTCCGAAGATACTTGAGAATAGTCTTGACAGCAACCCAATGATCTAATCCAGGGTTCGACTGGTACCTGCTGACTAATCCCACTGCATAGCAGATGTCCGGTCTCGTGCATAACATAGCATACATGAGACTACCTACTGCTGATGCATATGGCACACGTCTCATATCCTCAACTTCTTGAGGTGTCTTAGGACACTGTTCCTTAGACAAGTGAACCCCATGTCTAGAAGGTAAATTACCTTTCTTGGGGTTCTGCATCGAAAATCGCATAAGAATCTTGTCGATATATGATGCTTGAGACAATGCTATGAGTTTGTTCTTAAGATCCCTTATAAGTTGGATCCCTAGAACATAACTCGCCTCTCCCAAATCTTTCATTTGGAATTGGCTAGCCAGCCAGCCCTTTACATCAGACAACACTCCTACATCATTCCCAATGAGTAGGATGTCATCTACGTATAAAACCAAGAAAACTACTTTCTTGTCAATGATGAGCTTGTAGACACAAGGCTCATCAACGTTTTGCTCGAAGCCATAAGTTTTGATCACATCATCAAACCTTATGTTCCAAGATCTAGATGCTTGCTTAAGTCCATAAATGGACCTTTGCAACTTGCAAACCTTTTGCTCTTGATCTGGAGACACAAATCCCTCTGGTTGCATCATGTATATGCTTTCATCAAGATTGCCATTCAAGAATGCAGTCTTGACGTCCATTTGCCAAATTTCATAATCTAAATAGGCAGCAATGGATAAAAGAATCCGAATAGACTTAAACATGGCTACTGGCGAGAAGGTCTCTTCATAATCGACTCCCTCTTTCTGGGTATAACCCTTGGCCACTAGCCTTGCCTTGAAGGTCTCTACCTTCCCGTCTACTCCTCTCTTCCTCTTGTAGATCCACTTACATCCTATGGGTTTTACCCCATTCTGTAAGTCTACAAGTTCCCAGACTGAGTTAGAGTACATAGACTCCATCTCGAGATTCATGGCTTTAAGCCATTCCTCTTTATCAGGATCTTCCATTGCATTCTTAAATGTCAATGGATCATCCACACTATCAGCAGAGACAAGATCTTGTCCCTCACTTACACCCAAATAGCGTTCAGGCTGTCTTACAACCCTCTCACTATGTCTAGGTGGTAGTGTATCCTGACTAGGAATTATCTGACTTTCAGATGTTAATGGATTAACAACTCTAGTTGACTGAGTACTGGTCTCACCAGGCTCCAACTCCTTTAATACAATTTTAGAACGAGATTTATGATCACTTATATAGTTATCCTCAAGAAACGTTGCATTTGTCGATACAAATACTTTGTTATCTTCAAGACTATAGAAGTATCCACCTCTGGTCTCCTTGGAGTATCATACAAACAAGCAGACCACAGACTTGGGATCTAGCTTTCCAGTTCTGTTCTTCAGCACGTTTGCTGGACACCCCCATATGCGAAAATGTCATAAACTAGCTTTACGACCATTCCACAACTCTAGAGGAGTTTCAGGAACAGATTTGGATGGCACTACATTCAAAATGTATGCCGCTGTTTGTAACGCGTATCCCCAAAAGGAATTTGGTAATGATGAGAAACTAATCATAGATCTCACCATTTCCATTAGGGTTCTATTTCTCCTCTCTGCGACACCATTCTGCTGAGGTGTACCAGGAGCTGTAAGTTGGGACATTGTCCCATACTCGACCATAAAGTCTTCAAACTCTTGGTCAAGGTACTCACCTCCACGATCTGATCGTAGAGACTTGATAGTCTTTCCTAACTGGTTCTCAACTTCAGCTCGAAATTCTTTGAACTTTTCAAATGTTTCCGACTTCCGTTGCATTAGGTAGACATATCCGTATCTCAAGTAGTCATCTATAAAGGTGACATAATACTCATAACCACCCCTTGCTTTAACATTCATTGGTCCACAGACGTCTGAATGTATAAGCTCTAGTGGTTGTTTAGCTCTAAGCCCTTTACCAGTAAAAGGTCTCTTAGTCATCTTACCTTCCAGACAAGATTCACAGACAGGTAAGGTGCCAACCTTTAACTCATTTAAAGATCCGCTTTTTACTAGTCTGTTTATCCGGTCAAGGTTAATATATCCAAGCCTTAGATGCCAGAGATATGTTTCATTTTCTGGAGAAATCTTATGTCGTTTAGTTTTTGGTTTTTCAACTTTAAATATTTCGGTGTTGAGCAGTGTTGTATGCATTAACGGTCTTAATACATATAAATTGTTTTCATTAATTCCTGAACAAATATTCAGACCATTCTTTACAATAATAACTGATTTATTATCAAAAGAAACAGAATATAATTGTTCTAACAACTTAGAAACGGAAATTAAATTTCGTGTAAATCCAGGAATAAAAAATACATTGTCCAACAAAATAAAATTATTATTACAAAAATGCAATCTAATTACGTCCACTGCTCGTGCCGACACGACATCCCCTAACCCCACTCGCATCGAGAAGGCTCCCTCCTCAAGCTGTGTCCAAGAATCAGTCCACTGCATAGAAGAACAAACATGGTTAGTGGCCCCTGAATCAACTATCCAGGGTGAAGAATCATCTTCAACTAAACATGACTCAAGAACAAGTAAATCATATTTACCTTTCACTTTCTTCTTCTTGGCTACCTCCTCCAGATACTGAGGACAATTCCTCTTCCAGTGTCTGACCTTGTTGCAATGGAAACATTTTCCTTTGCTCTTGTCGATGGAGGCGCCCTTCTTTTTGCTTTGGGCTTTCTTGGGTTTGGGCTTACCCTTCGCCTTCCCAGCAGACCTCTTCCTCTTGTTATTATTGGAGGAAGATGGTTCGGCAACATTTGCCTCACCGGTCTTACTTTTGCTGTCCTTGGTCATGGACTCAAAAGTAGCGAGCTCATTGAGCAACTGTGTGAGACTAAACCTTAACTTGTTCATCCCGTAGTTGTTCTTAAACTGATCGAAACTCTTCGGAAGAGTCGTCAGTATGATGCTCACTTGACTGGGTTCATCAATGGCCCCGCCATTGACTTCTGCCGTGTTGAAGTAGGACATCATGCTCAGGACATGTTCCCGAACTGATGTACCTTCCTTCATGCGAGCGAGCATAGCGGAACGAACAGCTTCATGTCGCTTTTGCTCGGAGGGCTGCCCGAACATAGCTTACAATGACTCCATAATTTCGAATGCTGTAGTCATTGCTTCGTGCTTTGTGACAAGCACGTCTGTCATAGAAGCTAACAGATATGTTAGGGCCTTCTCATCAGATGAAACCCATCGCTGGTATGCCTCACGAACAGTTCGTGTGGCACTGGCAGTAGGCACCGGAGGACATTCCTCCGTAAGCACAAACTTGAGGTCTTTGGTTACCAGTATTGCATTAATGTTAAGTTTCCATTTTAGGTAGTTATTACCAGTTAATTTATCGTTTGCAAGTATTTGTAATAGTGCAGATGACATGGCTGAAAAAACATAAATTAAAGATTCATTCAGTCATACATTCTAAACATGTGCTAATGTTCGGCATAAAATTAAACATGATGCATGAAAATGTTTAATGAACAAGAGCAACCCTAAAAACAATGTTTCTATGCCACGACAATCCAACATACCACAAGCAAGTGCCGCCTTAGGGTCGGTCAAATTCTTGCATGTTGGATCGAGACCTTCTCAGTCAAAGGATAAACCAGAATAACTCTTATGCCAATATCATTCAACCATCGTTTATTAGGTCAGGTTTTTAATTAACCAATTTAATTAAAACCTTGTGAGTGTAACCCATCATTTCAGATCTCAAGAGCTTAACTCGAGAATTGCCGCCTTAGGGTCGGTCAATCCCGAAATCCCCTCCGAAATCCTATCTGTTAGGAAGTCAACCTTGGTATTGATTCTTATGGAAACCCTCCTTAGGGAGGATGAAAACAAAGCCGTCACAAGGCCCCACTCGAATCTCACGGTGTTGAACTAATGATGGAGACCGCGGGATATAATGTCATATATCCCTCTCCCACTCACTATTTTATATTAAGGGTTTTCTATTAATATTAATGCACCTAGATTAAACTAGATTAAACGGCTAATTTTAATCTAAGCGTCAAGTGCATTAATCACAAATTATTAAAATCCTATTCCAATAAATAATAAACTAAATTGATTTTTAACACTTAAAAATCTAGTTCATTAGTGATAATACAAATCTATGTAAACAGGCATGGGCAGCAGAGCTCTCGTGACTAAGCAACAACCCCTAGCATACTTTCGTCGATGAAGCAGAATGAGTTCCATGAACAGTCTGAGGTCAATGAGTTTGAGTTGGAGTGAAGGAGGCGAGTTCCGTATACTACGCGAGCCTAAAGTCAAGATAGTTCAGTCTACAAAGGGGGTTGTCAGTCCAGATCAGTATTAAACTCTTTAATTAATATTTCATGATTATTAACTTCGGTGTTATTCCACTAAAAACCCGAAGCTGCACTCTCTCAACTGTAGACGTTTTTACACAAACCAATAACTCTCGGTGTCCATCGATATAGCTATTACATATGGTATAATCCTCCACAAGTAGTTCATAATTAGAGCTGGGTCATAATGTCCGTTATACCCCTCTAATCATATCTTTCCATTAAGTACCATTGATTCTCTAATGAACAATAAATCCTACATTCCTTACGGAATTAGGAAAGCGCTCATATTGTTCAAGCCCCGAATCAACCCTTAAGGGAACTACCATCTACTTCTCACAAGAAGGAGTGGATTCCACTATTGTGTACAAACCTTCCCAGCCACAAGCCAAACCGCGATCCCAACATACAGAGTATATTGATCGGGAATGCAACTCCGACCTCACCCATGGTATATCAAAGACCACGATCTAACCTGAAGGAGTCGATAAGACACTCAGGATTAAGATCACCCACATATAGCCATCATTAGTTAATATATATGAATCTCATTGTTAAACGGATCTTAGTGAGAGATTCATATAGATCATGGCCCAGTTCTATATGATCACATCATACAAGGTGCCTCCATTCTCATATCTACATATGAATGATCCAGGATAGGATCACCGTACACTACAAAATGGACCGCAGCTGTAGATTAACCACAAATAAAGTACCCAGCTTTATTTGCTATCTACGGACTCTTTAGATTGCCCGTTTCAAACTGAATCCATCTATATATGACACTCATATACTCAGTTCGAAATTACATCCGGCAATTTTGGATGTTAAGTGCACATGTTATATAAAGTATGACACAAAATGAATGAATATACTACTTCTTTTATTTATGTTCAAATTATATTTACATATTACAAGCTTTAGGGCAAAAACCCCAACAGGCCAATGATATACATGATGGTTTGGGCATTCACAAGTGGTAAATAATCACTCCTATACATCCTAGGGTGGTTACATTAGTTAAAGACAATCATTGTGAGTTCATTCTTTACCCATTGTTTGCTAGTTGAATTCATCAATTCCTTAATCTACATATCACATATCCATACCTTTTTAGAATAGTACATTTTAGTGCATTTTAGCTTAGTTTACATTTTAGTTTTATTTCTTCTCCAAATCTATATCAATTTACTTTTCTAGCATTAGTAACTAAAGCATTGATTTACTCATAACTATCGCTCGATCTCTGAGGAACGATACCCATACTTGCCACATACTAGTTTTATACTTGTTTAAAGTGCATCTTGGGATCTTATAAATTTGTTTGAATAGTGCATATCACGACATATTAAATATTGCGCGTTCAAGGAATTGTCACGGACCACAACACTTACCACCATGGAGCGCCACAAAGTTTTTCGACTTATTGTGCAGGATAATGCTTTGGTCTCATATTTCTTTAGCCTTCCCGATGAGCTGAAAGATTATTGGGCTAAAGGAATACTTCCCGGAACCATCTAGGTGTTTAGGAAATACTTTTTTTGTTTGCCATAACTTATGCCCATTTTTTTGGAAGTTTATTAATACTTATGATTGTAGTACATGATATGGGACCAAAAGTATGGCATATGTCTGTGTTATGGTGTTCTGGAGCCCCCCATTGCAGAGGTTTTGGTTTTGCCTTTTATGGTGTTCCCCCTGTTTTGGAGCTGTGGATGTGGATGCTGTTCTGATGTGCCAGTTTAGTGCTCCTTTCTTGTCTTTGTTTGTTACTCTTGCCTTTTTTTGGGCCCTATCAATAAAAACTATTTCAAAAAAAAAAAAGGTATGTGTTATTGTCACTTGTTGCTGTCTTTTTTTGTTTAATTTTGTATATCTCTTTTATTTGAAAAAAAAAAACTATAATTGATCTTAATTTTGTACATGAAATTATATTAATACTCTTGAATCTAAACAAGATATATAGAAATTATTTGTATGAAAAACAAAGAAAAGAGTAATGAAAAAACACCAACTCAAAATAAGTATAAAGTAGCACAAAATATTTATTTTTATAGAGTTATCTATTTAAAAATTCCATATAATTTTTTTGTAATTGAAAATATAAATTTTATTATTAATTACATTAATTTATGTATATATATATTATATAATTTTATATTTTATTATTATTATCCATAATATATCATGTTATTATAATTGTTTTGTAATTAGGGGTATTTTGGTCAAAATACAGTTAATTCCATTCCACTTAGTTGTTAACCAAAAAAAAATAATACTGATTCAGATACTAATTCTACAGTCCTAACCAAACAAAGGAATCAGCTTTCCATTCCTTTCCATTCCAATTCCCATTCCCATTACCATTCCGATTACCATTCCGCCATGGTAACCAAACGCCACCTTAGTTCAGTCCCTAGTGATAGACTGATAGCCCCTTATCCATTACTCTTGGCATGAGCACCTCCTACTCTTCCCCGCAGGCCTTTGACAGTGGCACTTGGCCAATGTTTGCCAACCCACTCTTGGTTGCAAGACTTTACTTGCTTGTGCAACTTCACCTAGAAGCCACAAGACTTTGACTCTATGAAGAGTATATGGTCTAAGTGTGTATATGACACTATGCTCAAATGCAATAATGTGCAAGACCAAACACAAAATACTTAACTAGATATTATAATGCAATTAAACAACCTAGTTATCAAATAATGCCTACATGCCCATATATAAGGACTCAATTGGATGTATAGATAAAATCTAACAACCTAATTGTCAAATAAAATCCAACAAACACAAGTTGTCACAAACATATAACAAGGGCATTAAGTATGCAATCAAGAAATGCAATTAATAAGGCATAGACAATATCTAAATGCAAAGCATAAAGACTTAGCTAGAGGGCAATAATGTCCTCAATGCTAGCCATCAACAAACAAACCCAATAAAATATTCATGAACATTAACTAGTTGATTAAAACACAATTTCTCAACCTAATTATCAATAAATCACACATGAATATTTATGACCTAGCTTTTAGACCAAAATGACCTAATCAATTAAGCTATTACTAAAAAACCCAATCATATTATAAATCAACACAACAATGCATTCAAAAATGATTTCTACAAATCCTATGCGTTAAAATTGAAATCTTGGACTTAAAGAACAATAAATGAAGATGAGATGTTAGTTCTTACTTACCAAGTCAAGATTGATGAAGACCCATGTGTGGTTGATGCAATGGATGTCATGGATGCATGGGTTTTGGGTTTGGAGAGTCAAAGAACAAAGCTTGAAGCTTTCTATCTCTAGGGGAGCTCTTTCTCTCACTATATTATGATTTTATGAGCTCTAGGTCGAAATGGGGAAGAAGATGAAGTATATATTTATGATTCAAATGAAATTACGTCATTTTGAGAAAGATTAAAACACAATTTTCTAGGCAAAAATGACACAGTGCGTGGGTATACTACGTCTGCAAGGGTGACTGTGCGGGTAGGGACCCACTCACAGGCAAATCAGCACAACAACCTTATTTTCAAGTGGCTCAAAACATGACCAAACGACATCAAAATTTATCAAATAATATACCATTGGAAATGTATGGATATCTACTTTTTAATCCATTTTACGGAATGACGTTTCAATGTCTGTAGAAACATTTATGGTCATATGAGTGACAAAAGGTCAAAAACGGACAGCAACAGAGTTGTCCTGTTTTGGTGGTGACTTTTGGAGATTTCAAAACCAATCCAAACGGTCATGAAATATTACGAATAATATACCGTTTGAAATGTATGGGTGTCTAGTTTGTATAGAAATTTTCAAAACTCATTTTGAAGCTTTGCATAAAACGTTATGGTCACAAGACCATACAAAGGTCAATTTTGAAAAACATTTAAATCATTGAAATCCACTCTTCTGAAACTAGACACTTTACTCCAAACAACCAAACAAAAACTAACACTTGACCAAGGGAAGAATGGGACCTTCTCGAATGGTCAACCGTTGCACTAAGAAAAACACATTATCGTGCAAGCGCGGACGTTTCCGATCACACAAATGGAAACGAATTACACTATACAAAACCACACTTAGATCTAACAATGAGGTGCAAGTGTGAAGTGTGTAAAAGATGCACACATATAAACAATAAAGAACACAAATGTAAGATGAACAAAGCATGCATGAAGTGTGTGTATGCACCTAAACTCTTCAAGAGACAAAGTCAAGTGAATATACATTTTGCTCTTGAAGTTATGGAGATGCTTGGAAGCTTGCCAACAAGGACCTAAGCTACCCATTACAAAATCATCTCCGATGTGGTATGATTTGTCATGAATAAGCCAATCACAAAATAGAGGTCCTTACAATCTCCCCATGTTGGCTATTTCATGACAAAACAACCACTCATAAATAATTCCTCACAAAAACAAAAAGAATCTACCTATTGTCCATGAGAGTTCATTTTACGTTACAAAAGGAGATACCTAATATTTTAAGTCTTCAAGGTCTTCAATCTCTTTGTAGATCATCATACCTACACACAATAGCAAGAAGACACTTTCCAAGAACAAGTGCATGTGAGGTGAACAAACATAAAAAGCATTTGCACTCAAAAACAATAAAGCAATACAAAGTAATGCATGTGCAATGCTCCCCTTAAAGGTTACTCTCTCTCTAGACTTCTCTCCCCAAAGTATAAACAATGCTCCCCCTGTATTTCTCAAGACTTCTCCCCCTTTTTGTCATGAGATAGGCAAAGGAGATCCCCCTATCGAATTTCTTTAGCAAAGAGAGCTATTCGCACAAATACATTGCATAATCATATACACAAACTTTATGCAACTTAAATAATTGAGAGAGATTCAAGGAGTTTTATTTAACGAAAAAATGTGTGAAATTGTTGTTTTGCTTGCAAGACATATAGCATTCAAGTTCAAGCAGTGGTATTTGGCAAAGAAAACATCAAAAGGGTTTCCAAAAGATTCAAACCAATCTGTACCCTTTTGTCATAAGCAAACAAGGTATAGTTTTGCAAAAGATATTTACAAGTAAGAGTAACTATATCAGTCCTTAGAGGCAAACCAAGACATTGGATCAAGAGATCCTATTAGATTTTTCTGGATAGATATCCGTATGATAGTAGTCTTGTTTAACCATTAAGATGAGAGAGAAGACTAATTTGGATATGAAATACTTATTTATTGAATGGATACTAGATCCTTATTGATTTTAGCCTTCTCGTTTGCTTTCAAACATATTTTGCATATAAGCAATCAAAAACATCTCATACATATCATTTTAAGCATGTCATAAAAATTTCTCATGTCATGGAGATAAATTATAGGTCATTCAAATGTACTTCCCAATAAAATCTCCTAGTCCAAAGATGCATTGTTGAACCAAAATATGACATGGATTACAAACAAAGCAATGGTGCACACTTATTAAGAAAAAAAATACCATATAAGCATATATGTGCAACCAAGAATATCAAGCAATTATCAAAAGAGCATAAAATAAATCAACTTTTTGCACATAGCAAATCATGCAAGTTCGCTCTCTTTGCTTGAGCTCCCCAAATAGGGTCAATACCATACCGTTTCAGAGCGAGAGACAAGTCCCATTAGATATACTATGTCCATTAGACTCGGTAGTATCCAAGGGTGTCATATGATCATGATTGCAATTAGGTTTAATCTTTCTAACCCATATAGATTCCACCTTTTTAATTTTAGTGGTCAAAATCTTCAAGTCTCTAGGTTCCCTATGAACATGCAAGTTAGCCCTACGGTTCATTTTCTTGTCTCTCATGCTTTCAGTTCTACACATTCTAATGTAGTTAATGCACTTTGGTCAAATGTGACCAATCATACCTCAATAATGACAATTAGGTATAAAAGAAAAATTCATACCATTTATTTTAGTTCTCATCGAGACATGGCCATGTTGATGAGTTTGTCTTTAATGTTGCACCGGTTGGCTTTTCTTGGGAGATTTAGCCAGATGTTGGTGCCTTTGTGGTTGAGCATGATTAACTTGATTAGCTTGCCTCAAATGTTGATTGAGCTTTGGTTGAGGCATCTTCTAAGGTTGAGGTTGAGCTTGTTTCCTTGGAAGCATCTTCAAGGATGAGCTCTTAGATGATTCACTCGCAACAGGAACTTTCTTGGGGTGTTGAGACCGAGGTGGACAAGTAGAAAAAATCTCATTCACAAGTATAGGCTTGCCCAAGGAAGATGTGGTCTCATCATGTAAAAGAACAAGCCATTGCTTGTCATTTGGCTTAAATTCAATGCCAATCATTTTTGGACCCGAAGTCATCTTAGCAAGTGTACTTCTTGCTTTTTCAAGTTCCATCTTCAACTTGCCTTCACTTTCTTTTACACATCTCACTTCATCATTCAAGTGAGTCATCTTGGCTTGTAGTTGAAGATTATCCTTTTCCAATATAAGGATATCATTTTCCTTCTCCTTCAAAGACTTTTGAAGAGAATCAATCAACTCTTGATAATCCACCACATTATCACAAGAGTATCTGGAGCATGAATCAACACTATCGAAGCTTCTCTCACATGTGCTTGTAAGAGTCATATCATTAAGGCTTGCTTTTCTCAAGCATGCTCCTCTTCGGTTTCCACATTCAAGGCCACCCATCTTGAAATCTTCAAGTGATAAACTTTCTTCGTGGTGGGAAACAGGAAATGAGAAGTAGTTGATCTCACTAGCAACCGAGCTTATGGAGCAATCTTCAACTACTTCAACTTCGCTATCACTCCAAGTAACGATCATAGCTTCTCCTCTTTTCTTGTTCTTCAAGTTATCACACACGGAGTCAACGTGGCCAAAATCACTACACTCAAGGCATTGGTCATCTATCCTTGAGGATTTATCCTTACTTGCTTTATCCTTCTTTAGTAAGGTCAACTTCTTCTCCTCTTTCACTTTGAAGGTCATACCCTTCTTGTGAGATTTCATGAATCTCCTAAATCTCTCCCCATGAGAGCCATCTCCTCATCGGAGTCATCTATCTCCCTCACAACATTGGAGGTCATCGAAGCAATACCCACTCTAAGTGTTTCACTTTCACACATGGTGTTTAGGTGAAATGAATGCAAATGAATGCAACAAACAAAATGCACACAAATGCAAGACACACAAGACAAGAGCAATGATCACCTAAGTATGTCTAGGAACCCGTTCTGATACCAATTAAAAATATACTCTAAAGCGTGTGTCTAAACAACCTAGAGGGGGGGTGAATGGGTTGTTAATCGATTATTACCAATTTTTTGATTAGTTAATATTAAACATAATTAACCCAAACAATCAAACAATAAATCCAAGTATAAAGTGCGGAAATATAAATAACACTTGATTTTTACGTTTAAACCCTTCAACAGAGGAAAAACCACGGGTTATCCTTCTAGCCACACACGATCACAAAAATCCATTTTATGAATAAAAGGTTACACCCTCAAGTGATACTCGGACTCTCACTCTCGACAACCCCAGGCTATGGACACTACCACTCGCCACTCTTGGTTCAATCCCTAGTGATATTCCCTGATCCACTACTCTTGGCGTGAGCATCTCATACTCTACCCTGCAGGCCTTTTACAGTGGCACTTGACTAATGCTTGCCAACCCACTCTTGGTTACAAGACTTTACTTGTTTGTGCAACTTCACCTAGAAGCCACAAGACTTTGACTCTATTAAAAGTATATGGTCTAAGTGTGTATATGACACTATGCTCAAATGTAATAATGTACAAAACCAAACACAAAATACCTAACTAGATGTTATAATGCAATTAAACAACATAGTTATCAAATAATGCCTACATGCCCATATATATAAGGACTCAATTGGATGTATAGATAAAATCTAACAACCTAATTGTCAAATAAAGTCCAACCAACACAAGTTGTCACAAACATATAACAAGGGAAATAAATATGCAATCAAGAAATGCAACTAATGAGGCATAAATAATATCTAAATGCAACACATAAAGACGTAGCTAGAGTCAATAATGTACTAAATGCTAGCTATCAACAAACAAACCCAATCAAATATTTATGAACATTAACTAGTCGATTAAAACACAATTTCTCAACCTAATTATCAATAAATCACACATGAATATTTATGACCTATCTTTTAGGCCAAAATGACTTAATCAATTAAGCTATCACTAAGAAACCCAATCATATTATCAATCAACACAGCAATGCATTCAAAAATGATTTCTACAAATCCTATGTGTTGACGGTGATTTTTTGATTATGTAAAATAGATCACGCGTCACACAAAGTATGTTGAATTAAAAATCAAATAATGAATATGAAATCAAGTAAACAAGATTTTACGTGGTAAAACCCCAAGGTGGGGAAACATCCACGGTTGTCGGTGACGGCAAGAAAGAAATCCACTATCAAGAATTAATATTACACGCTCAACCTTACTTGCTCTCTCCAATATCTAATAATTTGTCAACCTTTGCTGGGCGTTTTTAGGGTCAATTTATACATGCATAGAACCCTAATTCTTAAAGTACCAAGTAACAGAATCAGTGGCAGTGTTTTAATGAAACATAAGTAAGTCTAACTTATAGGAGTCGTGCTGATCTTCTTTCCTGTTTTGTATCGTTGCGTTTTAACCATATCAGGTCTTTTTTTTGGATTCTGATAACTTTGAGGAAGTCTGTTTCCTTATCAAAATATGCTTCTTGAGGCCTTATTTGAAGAGAATTCTTCTTTACGTGTTTGAGTCATAATAACGTTATCAACATGCCAAGCATCCGAACGTATCTAGACATTGTCCGCGTGTCGCATAGCCGACCGTCTTCCAAACCCAACCAGATCTCTTTCACCCCCGACCAGGGATCTTCACCCGATAAAGTAGCTAGACCCGATCATTCAGGTTTCCCTCGATCATTTTCTTACTAACCCGATCAATCTAATTACCTTGGTCGGGTTTTTCCGACCCGACCATCTAAGTAACTTTGATCAGTATTGTGAGGTTATTTTTTGATCACTTTAGGTTGGTTCAATTCAGTCAACATTTGTTGATACGTCACTTATTGTCCCCATGTAACATGACGTTTATACTGATGTGCCATCTTTTCAAATTACACCAATAACAATACCCCCTTAAACATTCAAACCGAGCATTTTGCTTAATGACAATAATTTGCTCGATGAGATATGTTTAACTCGAGAGCCTTTTGTCATGTAACTCATAAATGCTTACTAATGCTGGACAGCTGGCTTTTAATTTCAGCCATAAATGGTTGATTTGCCTAGATGATTCAACGTAAATGACGCAACTAATGGCGGCGGTTTAAATTTCAAACAGCGCGTGATCTTCGAGATTCGCACACCAACCACCACTCTCATATGACGACATCTTCGCCTATAAATACTTTCAAACTCCTTCATTTTCCCTCTCACGCAATGGTTCCTTTCAAATTATGCAACTCCTCATCTTCTAAATTTCTTCTCTGCTCCAAAAGTCTTTTCAGAGTTCTTCATTTTTTGCCAGACCATCATCATCGTCAGAGTTCTCACCTTGCTCACTTTAACCATTAGGTATGGATCCTGCTACCCGTCATCGTTACATTGAGTTGTTGATTCATTATATTGAAATAGGCGATATGGAAAATATTGCTACGATTGAATCCATTTTAAGGGGATTATTTCAAGATTTTTCCCATCCAGTTCAACTTACAGTCCTTAGCGTTTATTACTCAATGGCTCTTCCTGAATTTCAACCTTCTTCTTTTAAATCAAACATTTCTAACCTAGCTATTTCCTCTCCAAATACATACCCAGATATGTCGAAGACAATAAGATTCGGTCGGGGAAGCAGACCAAGCTCTAGGGATTCTTCTACAATTGACTTGAAGATCTCCTCCCAACTTCTGAAGATGGAGGAAGTTTCAAAGAAGCGTCGAGCCTACCTACTGAAGTTTTCTGCCGAGCATCCCAACACATTTGACTGAGAAGTAAATGTGGTAGATGAGCCAGAGTTAGTGAAGTACAGTGAAAGGTTTGATCTTTCTCGGTCAACTGTACTTTCCTTGAGTGGCCAACGTGCAATCTGGAATCCTCCACGAGGTGTTGTGGCTATTTATAGGACGATGCTCACATATGGGGTCACACTACCCCTTCAACCTTTCATTGCTCGGTTCCTAGCCGAAGCTGGAATCTCTCTTGCTTAGCTCTCTCCAAACTCTTACCGAGTACTGATGAGTTTATGGCATCTGTGGAAGCAGATATTTGCCAGCACCCCCTAACCCCTCAAGAAATTTGAAACTTCTATACTTTGGATCGGTCAGACAATGGAGGCATTTTTTACCTTCCATCCCTCTCTATAAGCCATTGGATTCCTGAGGGGTGTGATCAACTACCCACTCCTCCATCTAACAAGGACTGCAAAGGCTTCATTTGGGGCTTCCTTACCTCCAACAAATATTGAAAGAACAGCTGGTTCTTCGTTCGGGGTGAATGGGGAGAGACCGTGGTCGCCGATCCTCGGTAGGAGTTAGCTAGTAAAATAGCGTTCCCAGGCATTTCTACAGTCCTAAGCTATGGAACAAAACTCCAGCAATGCTAGCTGAGGATCAGGTTATGAATGTTTTCAAGGCTGCTCAAACAGCGTGGGAGGACAGGGATCGGCACGCG
Organism: Dipteronia sinensis; assembly: GCA_033220585.1. Classification (NCBI taxonomy): domain Eukaryota; kingdom Viridiplantae; phylum Streptophyta; class Magnoliopsida; order Sapindales; family Sapindaceae; genus Dipteronia; species Dipteronia sinensis. The sequence goes on along the minus strand of CM065636.1, from coordinate 67,445,302 downwards.
CTATATGCTGAGAAGGCCCTTCAAGATCTCGAACTGTTTCCTCCAATCTCGAGTCTGCTCAAACACTGCAAGTTCCTTTATTCCCGAGCCCTGATTAAATTTTGTTTGTTATGACGTTCTTTCACTTGTTTCAGTGTATGAGATGGACATCGTTACGGGTGAACAAGCCGAGAGAATCACAAATCTTGATAAGGTTAGTTGAGCAGAAGCTGCTGCCTAGCTGGCTTAAGGGATGCTCCTCCCCAGCAAGTCATGGTTGAACATACTTACGAGCTTGACCGGAATAAATCTTTAGATGCTTCTGACCGAGAAAGAGAGAAGATGTCCTCTAATGGGGGCAGTGAGCGAAAAGAGTCTCCTAGGGGTTCAAAGAGGAAGCTTACTAAAGAAACGGTTGGTCGCCACTTACCCAAACCTTTTGGGAGATCACCGGTTAGTAAAGTGACCAAAACTATTGTTGGCTCTTCTACTCATGTTGCTGCTCATGGAAAGAGGAAAACTGAGTCATCAAAAGACCTAGGAGCTCATCAGACTGGATTCAAATAAGTCATTATTGAAGAGGATGATGAGGATCAGGACACGCTGACTGATCTGATTCTTAGGGAGCACAGATCGAATAAGGGAAACAATCTTTCTACAGCTCCATTTACCATTCTGCCATCTGATCAACCCGGAACGGATGATTAGACTACTGTTGGGGTTATTAGACAAACCTCCCCCCAACAAACTCAACCCTCATCTCTAGCCGAGCCAGATTCTCTCCAAATAGTCCATCAAGCTGGTTAGGTTCCTGCTGGCTTTCCTATTCATCGTGCTGGCAAAGCTGGGATGCAATTCTCTATCAAGAGTCAGATAGTCTTCACTGACTTGGATTCTGACGAGGGACAAGCCAGTCCTGATAAGGTATCAACCGATCCACCCAGTCCCGAAGACAACCTATCTGACCACAAAATGGATCGATTCAACAAAGTCTCTGTAGGGCCGAGCCACCTTTCTGGGCCCTTTCCTAATGTGGTCATGACCTCCCTTGCAGGAAGTGCTGAAGCAGGCCCATTGGGAGCTACTGGTTAGGAACAGACTGTCGCTACATCTCTTGTGGCTGCTCCTGAAACCGTTCCTATTATGAGCTCAATCCCCCACTGATCAGCAGCTCCGTGGCCCTAGAGCGACAATATCTCTAGCTATAGTTAGAACTCCTGGCTCGGAGGATGTGGCAGTCGATTCCTTTATCATGTTGAAGTCCATATCCGCGGGAAGGGGTTATGTCGATGAAGACTACTGAACTGCCTTTCGGAATGCTAGTGATGTGGATCGAGTCCATGTTATTTACAATAACGGTGTATACATATGTACTTTTCATTCTCTTGCCAAATCTTTTCGCTTCAGGTTTATACAATCATAACCCCTTATTTTTTTAAGGCCATAGAAGAGATGACTAGAGCCATGATGGCTCAGAAGAAACAAGCTGCTGAAATTTTTCAGCTAAAGAAGAAGCTAGAAAAGAGGAAAAAAATGGTCAGTTCTGCCTTAGCAAGTGAATGGAAGTTAAGAGCGTCCATTGAAGAAAATGTGAAGTAGCGCGACTGAGGCAGTCTTGAGGAAGGCCGTTTCTACTGCTAAGACCCGAGCAAACAATGCCACAACCAGCCTGACGGAGCTTGCCGTGAAGAACACCCAGCTTGAAGCAAATCTGGCTAAGGCTAAACAGTGGTGCGCCGAGCTTGAATAGAAGCTATCCTTGGCTGAACAGGCTCTGCTGGTCAGGAGGCAAAAGCTCGAGTTGCCAAGGAAACTCTGGCTGCCTCCCAACAATCTATGCTTGAGGCCCATCAGGGATCTGAAAAGGACAGGCTTCGCTATGAAAGGTTGGTTGAAGATCTGAGGCAGCGGAAGGTCAGTATGGAGGTGCTCTCTCAGGAGGCCAAACTAGCCCTCAAAATTCAGAGCGTTGATCGTTACAAAAAGTCTTCTACATTTGAGGCAGTTATACTGAGGGAACTAGAACGAGGGCTTGCTACTACTCGAATGTTCTTTGGGGGTAAGGAGAGGTCTTGTGGAGAGACTCGCCGTAAATAGGACCGAACTATTAAAAAGCATAAGGCTGAGTCTCACAATGCAATAAAGAACCAGAGGATGAGATGGAGGGCTTACTACAAGTCTATTGGGAAGGAACCTCATAAAATGCATCTAGAGCTCCCTTCCAAGTCCTCCCTAGTGACCTTTCATGTGGCTGAGGAAGGTGGTTCAATATCCAAGGGCATTGATATTGGACTTTTGCCTGAGGCCGACTACTCTCCTTTCATGGATGAAGACCGTGAAGATGACATTTGTTGGCCAGATTTTGGAGATCTGACCAGGGGCTAAGAAGAGGAAGATAAACCCCCTGGCACCTCCGGACCCGGTGGCCCTTCAAGAACTCCTACAGCCTGATTCCTCCTCCTCCACTGTACATTTTTATTATACCACACATCTTGTAAATTTTTCCTGTAACACTGTATGATTAATTCATTCTTTAATGATACGGATATTTATTTATTCGCGTGTTCTTCTCTCTTTTAATCAACCCTCTTTGCTAATTGTCACTTCTGATTTAATCGTTTATCTTGTTAACTGATTGTGACTATTCTGATTGATAAAGTATTCAACTGACCGAATTCGATTGGTTACTAGCCCGATCAGCTATCTTACTTGGCTAGACTGATTATCAATCATCTTTGATTCGTTCAGTTATCTTTTTGACTGCTCGTTTTCGAACCAGTCGATCATCTTTTTGATCAGCTGAACTTGGTCCAGTCAGTCTAGCTAATGACTAGCTTTTAGTTATACCGATCGGTTATCTAATCAACTGGTTGAGTCTGATTTGGCTTATAGTTGCATTGTATGCTCGCTCAAGTAGTGTTCATTTGATGGACCATTTGCATGTAGGGAAAAATTGCTTAAAACCGCAGCGGAAGGCGAAAAAATAATTTTCGTATAGTTTAAAATTTTTTCTAAAGATTTGAACCTTAACCCTTTAATTAATTAAACTCAAATATACGGTTAGAGTTAAATACCTCTTGTTGCGAGATCCGATTGACTTACGTCGATGGTAATCCGCAAGATCTTCAATCCTAGCACGTACGTGAATCACCTAGGAGCGTGGTCTCCCATTTTTCTTTGAATTGCTTACCTTAGAATGGATGTATGGAATTTCTGATCTTGATCTTCAATAGTAACACACCAAAAGCCTAAAAAAATAGTTCCGGTCACTTTTGAATTCACAATCAATATGATTGAAACTACCGTAACCCTAAATCGAAAGTGTGCACAAAACCTTTTGATGTTAAAGGCTTGTAAGTGCACTATCGAATGAGAACTTATTTTTTTTTCTCTCTTGGCCGAAAATCTATGTGTATAGAGTAGGATTTTTTTTATTTTCAAAACAAACAAAAATCTCTCTCTATTTTGCTTCTTGGTGGCCGAAAATTCATAACCTTATATTTATAGGTTGGCCGAATTTTCTCCTTCACCAAGTAGGGTTGGCCGAATTCATTGAATAGGAAATCTAGGGTTGGTTAATTTCCTTACTTGAAAAGGAATTATCCTTTTCCCTAATTCCTATCAATTCAAGAATCCTAACCCTTGTAGGACTAGTGGTGGCCGAATTCTTTGTATAATAAGGAGTGTATGTGGACTTAATCCTTACCACATTAGGACTCCTATCACTTAAAAGAATTCCAACCCTAATCCAACACATAGTATTTATTTTACTGATCAGGAAAAGATTTTGATTTAAACTATTAATTAATTAAATAATTAATTAATTCCCATTTAATGAAAACAATAAAATAAAATAATATCTTGGGCTATTTCATTTAGCCTTGCCGCCCACACCATATATATATATGGGCCCAATATTATTTTTCTTTTTTTATTTAATCCATTATACTTTAAATAAAAACCCACATGTGAACCAGACTTATTCTTACTAAAAGAAACAAGCCTACATGTCTCCTTTTAATAAATTAATATAATAGTGCAGCCCATTAAATAAATAATAGACATATCATATTCTTAATATATTAAATGCAATTCTAGATGGACTCATAAATTGGTCCGGTAGAATATATCAAGTGATCCATGCAAGTACATGTGGATTGTGGATCTTGGCGGGCTATCTAAATTTAAGCTTCAATAGACATAACCTAATCACAATCAACAAATGATTCACTTAGATCCGATCTATTAATTTTAACTCATTCCACTAAAGAGCTAAAATTGAACTCTTAAATAAAGATAGAATAAGGAGATGTTTCTCATTCATACCCTAGACAATCTTATAGGAGATGGTGTATCCTCGTGAATAATATCAGTAATCGCCAAGAGCTCATAGACAGTCTATAGCTCTCCAAGTTACCATATTTCCTCATATGACCACATTTTGAACTTGGATATTTTGACTTGTCCAGAAACCATGTCTTCAATAATCATTATTGAAAACTCAACGTTGAGATTTAATATCCAATACCTGAAAACATCCATATGATGATATTATACTCTCATTTAATAAATGGAGCCACGATGTCCATATCTATAAATGAAGTCCTCTATCGATTAACAAATGAATACCACCAAACTATCGAGGATAGACTATGCAATATAATCGTACTCATTGATAGCTCAAATGATAACACTTGCAACCATAAGTCCATCATTTATCTCAGGATTTAGATAGACTCCCCGATTGTGCTGATAATGAAAAGACTTATATCTAGTGACGGTTCTAGATAAAGTATTTCATTGTGATCCAGTTCAATGCATCCAGTGCACTAGATTCTTTTACTCGAAAACCTTTCAATGATTTTAGACTCATCATAACTCATTTGATCCCACTCAAATGCTAGCAAAAGAATTCTACAACTTTATCAAGATAGAGGTGCCCAACCTTTAACTTAAGTTGTGAACGTTATTCAAGACTAACTAAAGAATTGTGTCTACCTCATACATATCCGGATGTACAAACAATTCTTCATATCTCATAGTCTTTTGACCTTATGATTATTTACCTTGACAATTATAATTATAAATGCTATAAGATTTTGCAGAATCAGAAATCACTTTATTTATATGAAAAGATTGTCAATTACAATATTACACTCTTACTATTGAGCATAATCCTAACATTGCATGGCATTTAGTTTATAGACTCTTGTCTTTTATCTGGCAACTAAGTCACTGAGACGTCTCCAAGCAGTCTGTTACTCAAGATTCGTTGCAATGAAGATTTTCTCTCTCTCATTAACTTTGCTTATCTTAGTTTAGTGTCTGGTTAACTGGCGTTCAAGCTTAAGAATTTGATTACCTCATCCAACTTTCTGCCCATCCCATCAGGTATCTAACCACCTGAAGGCGCTCTAACAGTGCTTCTAACGCACCCAGCTAGTTTCGGTTAAAGTGCACTACCTTTGTGACATATGCTTTCGGCCTCATCACCGGGCGCCCCGAGAACCCGTTCGGGGTCTAACGAGACTTGCTTTTGTGAACGAAAGCAATTGTTAATAGCCAAAATTGGCTAAGGACCAAAGGGAAATTTTCCACCCTCCGGACCTGGCTCCACGCCCGAGATTTTCTACCGGGAGACCATGTTACCCAAAGCCGAGCTATGATACCGCCCCGCAAGAATAAGGGCAGGCTCTAGAAACATCCGGAATAGAGCCCGGAATGGTCAGATCAATCCCGCGTCACCGAACCTGAAAACAGGAAAACCCCCCGAAGTCAAGGTTATCTCGTAATTTCTCCAGAAGCTCGCTTATACCTCACTGATACAGGGGGGTGTCCATAGGTGGCCGCGCCTAGCTTCGAAAGGTCAAGGGAGGCCAGACCTAGCTCCTAGCTGGACGAAACTTCTCAATATCGGGGCCAGAACACTGATCGACCTCACTAAACTGATGTACCACACCGTGATACATTCAACGACCCCCATGGAATCATGCTAGACCCAAAGATACACAGGATCACATCTAAAGACGTTACATACGTATAGAACAAGTAATAGAGTCTAAGTAGGAAACAAATTGATTTCCACCAAGATATCCTCAACTGAGCAATTAACTCAAAGTCAATGACATTTAAAAATAAAAATCCCGTCCGATAAGGAAGGGAGAGATGGAGAAACTCAAGGGGAGAATCAATTAGTTTAACCTATGAAGACATTGTATAAATGAGGGACTTCCTCCTTCTGAAAAGAGGAGACTACTATTCAACAGGCACACAACAAGTACCCAACAATCCCCCAAAGAAAAGTGAGAGCAATTTGAAAGAGAAAAAGAGATGTATACCATATGTTATCAATAAAGGAAGACTTTTATTTCTTTCGAGTAGCTAACAATATCATTGTCTCCTTGTCATTTCATTAGACATTGTCATATACATATACATTCTACCTTGGTCATCGCCTAGGTGGTAATGATCTTGAGGGTGCTAACTGAGATTTATTGCCCCGAGCAAAATTTCTGTTAACACTTTCTGGCACCGTCTGTGGGAAACTAAAGCCTACACCTAGTTAATCAGATCAACTATTTGCATTTACATTTTCGTTGTTTTATAGGAAGTATGAGGCTCCGCTCTTCCCAAGGCCAACATGGAGTTTCGGAGCAACCCCCGGCGAGGCTTACGTGAAAAGCCCCAAGAAAGGGGAGAAAGTCAGTATATGGCAGTCAAGCTCGGGTCCAAACAACTAATGCGTGGGCTTCTGGCCACCCTATAGTGAGCCAGGCCACGCTCGACCAACAAGCGGCAGCCTTCGTGGAAACTGTCCGCATCCGTCTGCTCGCTGAAGGCATCACGGTCCAGCCAACCAACCTGAATGATCAGGGAGAGCCGAGCAGGTTCGGAGCTAGGCAGCTTGCCTTCGATCGCCTGGGACCTCCTCTTCTAGAGCCAGCTCGAGACAGGTCAGGGCCCTAACTTTCGATCCGGGATAGGCTGGGACCCATGCCCCTAAATCTGAAAGGACCTTCACAATATCAACCCAGGCGAGTTAAATCTGCCGCAGATGCTTTTACCCGGAAGCAACGAGAGTTATCCCATCCAAATGCATCAAGGAGGAACGCCCGGGCCCAAGAGGAGGAGAGTAGACAAACTTCCCAAATGGATCATGTCCATGAGGGGGACCGGATAGAGGTTTCCAGTTCATCAGAGAGACTCGATAGTGAAGAATCTAAGGTTAATTCAAAGAAGCCTGGGAACAAGCGACTGAGGGATCAGCTGGTAAAGCTACAGAAGGAGGTCCAGCAGATAAGAAAAGGAAAGAATAAGGAGGATAAAAAGGATCCCCTTAGCGAGATGAACGCTCCCTTCACTAGGAGGATTCGGGAAACGGAGCTCCCACAAAAATTCAAAATGGCAGCAGATAAGTTCTCTGGAACGGAGGATCCTCTAAGCCACCTGGAGAGCTTCGTTCAATAGATGGAGGTCCAGAACACTACCAGAGCAGCTATGTGTAGGATTTTTCCAACGACCCTAACCGACTACTCGAAAACTTGGTTCAGGAAGCTGCCTACTGGCAGCGTGGATTCTTTCACGAAATTATCAATAAATTTTTGCTCGCAATTCCAAGGGGTCAAACCTCATCCGAAAGATCCCATACACCTCCAATATGTGATTCAGGAATGGAGCAAGGAGTGGGCCAGCGGATAACCCGTAGATAGACTTGAAGAGATACCCATCAGAAATGGCAATCCCTCCAAGGTTGTCAAGGTCGGGGCCACCCTTGAACCAGAAGTGAAAGAAGGTTTAATTAATCTTCTCAGGGAATTCAGTTACATCTTTGCTTGGAGCCATGACGAAATGCTTGGAATCTCGGCATCATTGGCCTCACATCGACTAGCTGTAGATCTAACAGTCAAGCCCGTCAAACAGAAGAGGCGTCACTTCAACGCTGATAGGAACGCTGCGGTGCAGGAAGAGGTAGATAAATTGATCAAGGCAGGGTTTATCAGAGAAGTATGCTATCCCGAATGGATCGCCAACGTGGTCATGGTCACGAAGGCGAATGGGAAGTGGTGTATGTGTGTCGATTACACCGACCGCAACCGGGCTTGTCCAAAAGATAGTTTTCCTTTACCAAAGATCGATCAGCTGGTTAACTCCACGTCTGAAAATAAACTTTTGAGTTTTATGGACGCATTCTCAGGATACAACCAAATTAAAATGCACCCGGCTGACCAGGATAAAACCAGTTTCATTACTGGGCTGGGCTTGTACTGCTACAAGGTGATGCTGTTTGGTTTGAAGAATGCGGGGGCTATATACCAGTGACTGCTTAACAAGTTGTTCAAGCCCGAGATAGGAAGGATGATGGAGGTATATATAGATGACATGATCACAAAATCACCAACCGCAGAAGGACATCGGGAAGACCTTCGCAAAACCTTTCTCATACTGAGAGAAAACCAGATGCAGTTGAACCCCTCCAAGTGTGCCTTTGGGGTAACAGCGGGGAAGTTTCTAGGATACATGGTTCATGAGAGAGGCATAGAGGTCAACCCAGAAAAAATCAAAGCTATCTTCGTCCTGGAATCCCTAACATCACTCAAACAGGTACAAATTCTGACTGGACGCGTAGCGGCGCTCAACAGGTTTATCTCTCGCTCCACCGATAAATGTCTCTCTTTCTTCAAAGCCATCAAACAAGGAAAAAACATGAAGTGGAGCCAGGAGAGCAAACAAGCTTTCCAAGCTTTGAAAGACTACCTAACAAGCCCACCATTGTTAGTTAAGCCAGTTCTCGGAGATGAGCTGCAGATCTACGTGGCCGTATCAGAAGCTGCAGTAAGCGGAGCTTTGGCCAAAGAGTGTGGCGATGGTTTTCAAAGACCCATATACTATGTGAGTCATGCTTTGACCAAGTCATAGAGGAATTACATTCTCCTGGAAAACCTCGTTTATGCTCTGGTGATCTCAGCGAGGAAGCTCCGTCCCTATTTTCAAGCTCACACAATAGCAATGGTGACGGACCAACCTCTCTGCCAATTCTTGCAAAGACCAGACGTGTCTAGAAGGCTAGTCCTATGGGCCCTAGAGCTCACTCAATTCGATTTAAAGTATAAGCCCCGAACCACGATTAAGGCACAGGCATCGGCTTTCTTATTCTTTTATCTCAGGATCTGAGTGATTATATAATCCTTGAATCTCCGGAGGATTACCTTAGCTATTTCTAAGTAAGCCATCATATTGGAATCTCTTGCCTGGTACTCATCTAAGACCTGGTTAACGACAACCTGAGAGTCACTGAATATCTCCACTTCGTCCGCTCCCAGTGCCGTGCATACCCTGAGTCCAGCCAATAGTGCCTCATACTTGGCCATGTTGTTGGTACCCTTGAAGTCAAATCGCAAGGCACATTCCACATGATAGCCTTCGACGGTTGACACCAACATGCCTGTCCGGCAGCCATACGTATTTGACGACCCATCAATGTGCAGCTTCCAACTGAAAACCTTCATCTCCTTTTCTTCTAGTATCCTGATCACCTCACTATTCGGCTCAGTGAACTCGGTAATTAGATCCGCCACCGCCTGACCTTTTATTACGGCCATTGGCAGGTAAGTGATATCGAACTCACTCAGCTCAACCGCCCACTTTGTCAATCTTCCTGACATTTCTGGCTTAGATAGAATCTACTTTAACGGACAATCTGTATACACCATAATCTTATGAGCCTGGAAGTAGAGTCTCAGCTTTCTTGCGGCTGTCACTAACGCTAATGCCATCTGTTCGGCTGCCGAGTATCTTTTTCTGCTGGCAACAAAGCCTTGCTAGTGTAATACATTGGTTTCTGTATTCCATCGTCCAGCCTGACCAATACCGACCCTGTGGCCACAGCTCTACCTGACAGGTATAAGTATAGTGTTTCTCCCTCCTAAGGCTTTGATAAGATAGGAATCTTGCCCAAGTACTCTTTGATTTTCTGGAAAGCTTGTTCATATACCTCATTCCATTCTACTCATTTGACTTTCCTTATTGCTCTGAAGAAAGGTAAGCACATGTCGGTTGACTTGCTAATGTATCAGTTTAGTGAGGCTAGGCAACCCGTCAACCTTTGGATGTCTTTCAGGATAACCGAGGACCTCATCTTTTCCAGTGCTCTTATTTTCTCGGGATTCGCTTCGATCCCCCTCTGGTGCATATGGAATCCGAGGAACTTTCCTGATGGTACCCAAAAAACACACTTATTCTGGTTGAGCTTTATCACATACCTTTTTAGCACTCCGAATGTTTCCTCCAGGTCAGTTGCATGCCTAGTCGCTGTGACGTTTTTTGTTAACATGTCATCTATATAGACTTCCATGTTTCTGCCGATCTGTTGGGCGAACATCTTGTTTACCAGTCTTTGATAAGTTGCCTCGGCACTTTTGAGACCAAAAGGCTTTAATTTGTAGCAATAAAGCCCTTGATCTATTACAAAAGCAGTTTTTTCTTCATCTGGTCTGAACATCGTGATCTGGTTTAGCCTGAGTATGCGTCCATGAAGCTCAGCAGCTCATGCCCCGCAGTCGCATCAACCAATTGATCTATTTGGGGCAGAGGGAAACTATCTTTTGGGCATGCTTTATTCAATTCTGTGAAGTCGACACACATTCTCCACTGTCTATTTTTCTTTTTCACGAGCACCACATTGGCAACCCAGTCGGGATACTGAACTTGCCTGATCGATCCTACTGCCAATAACTTAAGGACTTCCTCTTTAATCGCTTGGCTCCTTTCTGGGTTGAATTGACGCCTCTTTTGAATTACAGGTTTGTGCTCGAGGTCAACAGTCAGAGCGTGGGAGATTACTTTATCGTCGATTCCGGGCATATCTTCATGTTTCCAAGCGAACACATCCTTATATTCTTTCAGCAGGTTGACTAGCTGATCTTGTACCTGTTCGGTCAGCTGTGCCCCTAACTTTACCGTTTGTTCAGGATTTTTACCATCTATCACGACTTCAATAGTTGGTTCCCCTTCTTGGTCTTTCCTATCTTCTAGAGATGACTCTTTTGGGTCAAAGTCGAACCGAGTTGGTGTTTCTGCCTTTTCTTCATCTTTTTCGTCCTTTAGAGATTTTTTTCCGCTCAACGAGATCTATTTGCATGACATATGGCTCAGCTTTCTCTTTGTAAACCACCAAATTGGCTTTCCTCGTCCATTCTTAGGAGCCCCTCAATACTCCGACTCCAACTTCGGTCGGGAATTTGATGGCCAGGGCATAAGTTCTCATAACTGCCTTTGTTTTGTTCAAAAATGGTCTGTATAGTAAGGCATTGTACGGCCAATTCTCGGTGTCTACTACCACGAAATCGAGCAGTACTATTTTTTGACATGAAAAATTCCCTACCACGACTGACAATTTGATCATCCCTAGAGATCTCACTTTCACTCCCCCAAATCCTTTGAGCAGGATTGCTAGTGGTTGCAAATCCTTCCTGTGAAGCCTTAACTGACCGAACACCCCAGCGCTCAGGATATCCGCCGAGCACCCATTATCGATCAATACTCTTCTTACTTCCCGATGTTCGATACGAACTAACACAACGATAGCATCGTTCGGCTTAACCTCCAATCCGTAAGCATCAGCTTTGGAGAAAATGATCGGGTCCTAACCTTACTTGAGCTTCTTCAGGTCGAGACCCACCGAATTTACCTCTAAGTTTCTCTAGCGGTTTATCGCTTCATGAACTTTTGACATTGTCTCCCTGCTACTTCTTCCTGTACATGGCCCACCAAAAATGGTGTTGATAGCTCCGGCATCTGAACTTCCCCTTGGACTACCCTTTCTATTTTGGTTTGTTTTTATGGGATCGTTCTGCCGATCATCACTCCCTTTGAGAACCATGTCCTTCAGGTGCCCTTCTCTGATTAGCCTTTCAATGTAATCTTTTAGCTGGTAGCATTTAGAGGTTTCATGACCATTCTCTCGATGGAATCAGCAGTACTTTGAGGTGTCTCTTCAAGCAAAACTGGATTGCTTTAGAGGCTTCTTATATAAGTTCTTGTCCTCGATTACATTCAGAATTTTTTCTTGCTTTTGAGCTAGGGGAGTATAATTTGTGTACTACCTCTTATAGGTCTTGTTGCCCTTTTGATCATCTTCCTTGCGGCCTTCCTTTCCTTTCCCAGAATTATTCTTTTGGTCTCCTTTAGGGTTTCCCTTCGAGCCATTATCTTTGGGCTTTTAACTCTCACTTGGTCGGCCGCCCTGTATATACTCCCCTCCATGAGCTATTTGTTCTTCTTCGGCAATCATATATCCTCTTACATCGGCCACCAAATTAGCATAGGTGAATGGCCCCCTCTGTCTTAGACTAAGTGATAGTTGGTTGTGCTGTAAATTGTTGATAAATATAGCCACAACCGTATTGTCATTAGGGTCCTGCACTTCCGAGACTTCTTTCGAAAATCGGGCAAGATAGTCTTTTTACTTCTCGTCCTTTCTTTGCTCCAAGGTCGAGAGGACGGATATCGACTTCTTACATTGGATATTTCCCATGAACTGCCTGGTAAAGGCATGTATCAATTCCTCAAAGTTCCCGACCGGCCCGCTTACAAGGCCACCAAACCATCTAGACCATTGATCTCCTAATGTCTGAGGGAACATCCTGCATAAGAGTGCGTCATCGTAATCGTACTGCGCCATCACGTTCTGATATCTTCTAACATGCTCCTAGGGGACGGTGTTGGCCTTGAACTGCACCACATGCGGCATTCTGAATTTTTTCGAGAAACAGGCCTGTCTTATGAAGGCAGTGAATAGACTTCCGAAATTACCGACCAGCAAGTTCCCTCGTCCTTGTCTCCGTTCCAGTGCTTCTATCTTTCTTAGCAGAACTTCTCGTACTCCTTCTGGCTCACCATGCTCATCAAACTTCTGACGGATGATGAGACCATAGGGGTCTATTGAAGTTCGCCCTGTAATTTGGGTGTCACGAACATTATATTTAGGTGCGGGAGTTGTCTCTCTGCGCCTTCTTAGGGGCTACTCTCTATGAGTTGAGGGTGATCGAGACCTCATCATGTGCCCGTTGTACCTATCGCCTCGGTCATAACTCGCTTCTTATTCCATGACCTCTTGTAGCGTCGTCATGTGGACTGTGCTCCCTACTTCTCCAGCTGGCTTGGTCCTCATTCCTCATGTGATCTTGACGATCGTCACTCTTTTGGGATCGCTCCCTCTTTTCTTGGCGATTCATCCTATCTTTACTGGTTTTCTGCGGAGCGTTAGGAGTTGGAACTACTATCTCAGATTGTACTCTAGGGTCCCGTACCACAGGTGTGGATAGCTGGAAGCCTGGAATGGTGAGATCAAATTTGTAGTGGCAGTTATATTAATTCCCTGTCTAGCAGCGTCTTCAATGACTCTCCGCATGGATTCTTGAACTTGCCGGAAAGTGTCTGGGGAAATACCAAGTATCACATCTGTAGAAGTTGCGATATCTTGCCCAATAGAAGGTAGAGTCCTGGAAGGTAAGTCTCTTCCCGAGCCACTGGTGTTAGTTATATCAGTGTCGTTGACATGACGTAGGGTACCAACATCATGCGGGGACAGACTTTCATCCCTATTTTCTTAAATATATAAAATTTAAATTGGTTTGTCTTTTGAATGCGGGGACGTAATTAAGATGAAGATTGAAACATAAACACATTAATTTTTCACTGCAACACCAACTAGCTTGCATATAACTTATTTTATTAAGTTATGCAAACACAATACTTTTTATATATTTTATGCAAACTTTATCTGAAAATTCAAATTACAGATATCGTTAATGCAACTTATATAATGGTTAAATTTTATATTACTGCAATCTTGAAGGTAAATTTCTTTGTTATTGTATCAGTATCATTTTATATTGCTTTTAAATAATTATATTGATGTAAGAACGTACGATATGATGAAGAAGATGAAGTTGTAAGTGATTTAGCTTTAACTTTAATTGTTTTAAGTCTACTTCTGATCTTTGTATTTTAGTTTCTAAAACTAGAGTAAAAACTAAGATTATTGATGATAGGATATGAGATTTTTCTATGACCATCTTAATCTTGGTAGATAATTACAACTATATTATTTTTGATTTATAAGTATTTTTTATACTATTTTAAGTATAATATTTTTATCATTATAAAAACTCCACAAATGTTATTTTCAATTTATCTTTTACATTGTCTGCACATCGTACGGATTGTAAACCGGTAACATATATTTTTATAGTTAATTTGGTTTCCCTGATTCCCGAAACCTTCTGAAAATTCAAACACAGCATAATTTAAAGTCCAAATTACTATCATAGAATGGAATTACAGCTATAAATTGCAATAACTATTTGCTATATATGTAAAAATAGAGTAGTGTTGGAAAAATCGACCGTGTTGGATTCCTCTAGTTGGCAGTTTACTGTAGTGAAAAGCCAAAATCGGCCAGATTAGTTGGCGACCGATTAATCGGTCAAATCGCCAATAAATCGGTCAAATCGGCTAGTCGTTTCTGTCTCCACCACAACAACCATCACAAGTACAACGACAGCACCGGATCCGAAGAAACAACAAAAGCCATAACATCAGAAATCAGAGAAGTTGTCAGATCTCTTGAACTTGGCAGACAGAGTTCGAGACAACAGAGAGCGAGGCAACGACGACGAAGAAGAAAGAGGAGGCTTTAGAGGAGTTGAAGCGCATGGCGAGAGATTTGCAGCTCGAAGGCGACGATGTCGTCGGAGGCGACGGAGAGAGAAAAAGTAAAGGAAGAAGAATTGAAGCCGTGAGTAGAGTGAGACTACTCGCGATTCGCGAAAGAGAATCCAGAGACGAGAGTGACTCTTGCGATGCTCGGAGTGATACCTCCGTTAGGCGGAATGCTTGATTTCGCAGAAATCGTCTCTCAAATCGCTTTGCTTTACGCTCTGCTCAATCTCGAAATCAGAAACGACATGTGAGTTGGGTTATGATTTTCTCGTTTTTTTAATGGAAAGTTTTAATTTTTATTTATTTATTTCCTCTTTTTTATATAAAATTTGGAATGGTTTATGATTGGATTTTGATCGATAATTTGGCATTTGTGAATTTGGAAAAATTTTTGTTTAGATTTGATCTTTGGATTTTTTTTTGTGATTGGATTTTTATCCAGGAAAATAAAAATTAAAAAAACAAATTACAGACCGACTAATTGGTCTCGACGCTAAGCGTTGGGTCTCTATCTGATTAGCGTCCAGCATGTACTAGAACACTGCAATAGAAAGATGTTAAAGAATAAAAGAAATAAAAAAAACTCAACTATATTTTCACCCAAAAAACATATTATAGTGCCCACCAACAAGTTACCATGCAAGAGTGTAATTGAAGTATTGAAATACCCTCAATTTCAATTTCATGAAACGAAAACCAACACATATATAAAAAGTGTATACAATAAATAAAGACAAGTGATGATGGTGATGATGAGAAACTCTTGATTTAATTACTGATGACTGACTCACTCTAACACACTGTTGCTATAAGGAACATCGGTGAACTTGGTTTTGATCCACTTGAAGCTGTTTCTCACACTTGATTTCACTTTTCCTTCCATTGTAAACACATTATATGATGCTATTCTCTTCTTCCTCTTCAGCTCCGGATCATTCGATGTTGCGAATCTGTTTCCTTTGTTGCACGGTCCGTTGAACGAATACGAATTCGACCCGAATTCACCGGAAAAGGATGATGAGTATTCGGGGAATGACCTGCTCTTCTCCATATGACTAAAAACACAAACACAAACTCTCTTTTAAGTGTTTTATTCATCTTCTTGGGGTTTATATATAATATTTACAAGGGTTGGGTGGGCATGCACGTAAAAAAAAATTGGACGGTGGGGATGCAAGATGGAGTTGATGAAGATGATGATGATCCAGTGTGGTGGCAGACCATGTGTGATATTGGAGTGGAGGCATGCTTTGTGGGAGGGAGGGAAATCATGAAAGCTCAGTGGGTATTGGGTGGGACCTAATTGTTGTAGAATGGCATCAATAGTGATGGCAAAATTGAGTTCACGTGGTGATTGCCTATTGGGTCCACTAACCCACCAATTTGCATGGGCTCCACCTCATTCATTATAGGTTTTATCACAGCATTAACTTATGAGAAATTATCATTTTCTCTCCTGTCGTTTGCCATATTAGATAAACTGGTCCCTTTAGTTTCAAAAATGGTCAGTCAACCCCTTGAAACCCAAACTATTAATTATTTTACCCATAGGGATTGAACCCTTGACCTTGTGGTTAAAAACCACATATTCTAACCACATGAGCTATTCCAATTTATTGTTTGAGGTAAGTTGATTTAAATATATATATATATATATATATATATATATATATAGTTATATAATTTGTTTAAAATACTTTTAATATGTGTATAACTTAAAATAAAATTACATATATAATTTAAATAAAATTATATATATATAATTTAAAATAAACTTATATTTAATAATATATATATAAATAGATTTATGAAATAACAATAATAATAAGAAAACAAAAGGAAACCCAAAAAATCAAAAAAATCAAAACTCGTTAATTTTTTTCTTTCTTTTTCTTTGAATTTTTTTCCTTTTCAAAAAATATAATATTTCAATTTGGTAAAAAAAAAAACCCTGAAAATCAAAGCCCATAAATTGAAAAGGGAAAAAATTCAAAAAATAAAAATAAAAAATAATAAATTCATTTTAAATATATGAGTTTATTTTAAATATGAGTTTATTTATAATTTAAAATAAACTCATATATTTAAAAGGAATTTAAAAAAAAATTTCGAGTTTTGATTTTCTGAATTTTTTGGGTTTCCTTTTGTTTTCTTAATATTATTATTTTTTTCACAAATTTGTTTTTGTATATTATTATTAAATATAAGTTTATTTTAAATTATATAAATAAGTTTATTTTAAATTATACAAACAGATTTAAATTATTTTAAACAAATTATATATATATATATACACTTTTAAATCTACTTACCTCGAACAATAAGTTCGAATAGCTCAGGTGGTTAGAGTGTTTGATTTTTAACCACAAGGTCAAGGGTTTGATCCCTAATGGAGGTATTTTAATTTTTCAATTAACAGTCAAAGGTTTTTTGGATTAGGGTTTCAGGAGGGTGACTGACTATTATTGAAACTAAAAGAATCAGTTTATCTAATATGACAAACCTCAGGGCCGGAAATGATAATTTCCCTTAAACTTATCATTTAACTGTTGACTAATGATTGGGTGTGGAAAGTCTAAAATGCCCATACAATTTATTTGAAAAAGACCTATTTGCCATTTACTCCAATTTTAAACTATTAAATAATAAATAAACTAATAATTTTTTTATCCATAACTTATAATAAAATCTTTAAACAAAGTAATTAAAAATAGATGCAGATCGAATACAATTATAATAAAATCTTTAAAAAATTAAAAGAAATTGAATATATCAAATAGTGGTGTTATTGGCATACCCCCTACTAATCTATTCATACCCCATTTTTTTAATTATGTAATATTTTTTTTTCCTTTATCAAAATTACTTAAAAAGACATACAATTTAGGAAATAAATTTTCTACAAAGTAAATCTATTAAAATCTCACATTCCTTTTCCAAAAAAAAAAAAAAAACTCAGTAATCCGTTTCTTCAAAAAAAAAAAACAAAACTCTTAAACCCTAAAATCTGCATATTACATACATATAAAATATTATAGAATAGTTTGAGAACGATATCGAGAATATGTAAGAATTGTCTAAGATCAATATCAAACATCTTAAAGAATTGTCTGAGAATGACATAAATCAAGAATTGTCTGACAATGATAGTAAGCATCTGAAAACAATTCATTCTCTGAATATAAGTTTGAAGTTTATTTTTTTCTTTAGAATGATATCAAGCTGTTGTTGTGTTGAAGTTAAGTACCCTGTTATTTTTTATTTTTTTTCTTTTCCATCATGAAATAAGAAGAAAAAAAAAACTAAGAAAATAGAAATAAGAAGAAAAAAAATAAATCAATGAATGGAGGTGAGAGAGATGTATACAGATACAGAGATAGAGATATCATATATAGTATGTATTAAGTTTGAAAAATAAGTAAAATGGGTAGTTTTGGAAATAAACCAAAAAATTTAATAAAAACATTTAATTTTATTTAATTCAATCAAATTTTTTTAAAATGGGACATGAATAGATCAGTAGAAGGTGTGTCAATAGCACCGCTCTATATCAAAATCTTTAAAAATTAAAAGAAATTGAATAAATCAAAATCTTTTAAAAATTTTCGATAAAAAAGTCTTTAAAAAAATATATATGATTCCCAGATTTTTTTTGGTGAAGATTCCACATGTTTTTAAGAAGTGAAATCAAGATCTGGATCTCGTTCAAACATTGATTTCAACCAAGAATTTCAACTTTATTTTTCCAAATCCATGAATTACCCTCTTTTTTTCCCCAATAATTCAATACTTTGAAATCCTAGCGAATTGTATAAAGAGACTTGTTTGAATCTTCTCATTCTCATGTTTTTCCTTCTTATTCTATATATATAAAAAAAAAAGCAAGAACCTTGAAATCAAGAGGGTATTCCTCAAACAATCCCAACATAGTCACTAAGCTGGTATCGATTGCTTCCAACCCATCAAAAATTGACCATTGACCACAAAAAAAAAAAAAAATCAAATTATGGCTTCAGTAGATTCAACAAATCAACAAACCAATCAAGCAAGAGATTGTCACATGTCGTTCTCCTTCAAAGCCGTCGGGTCCCGCTTGGCCCGATCCCATCGTCCACAGCCTTACCATCATGTTGATCTCAGCCGTCATTTTCGTGGGCATCTGCATCTCTACCGCCGCCAAGATTCGCGACACGGCGAGACCCGATGGTTCTAGCGTCGAGCGAAGACAACTTCCAGTGGCTCATCTGCTTTCCTTTGGACGGGTAGGTCTTCTACCTCTCTGGTTCATCCATCGAATGAGTACTCCACTCAACTGGAGCAGATCTGGAGGTGTGCTCCATCGATCTGATGGAAGGACTGGAGCAGAGTAGATTTCCATATGGTTTTTTTCTTTTGTTTTACATTTAGTTAAAAATTTAATAATTATTTTATTTTATTGTAAAATGACGATTTTACCCTTAACAATTCAGACAGCCGTTATAAAAATTTAATAAATATTTTATTTTATCGTAAAATGACGATTTTACCCTTAACAATTCAGTCAACCATTATCTCTAACAGATTTTGACTAACGGTTTGGGGGCTGTAGCAATTAATGTCATTGGTTGAATATTAAGCCTTAATGGAAAAAGTCAAGGTATGTTATTGCAATTAACCCTTAATAAATTAAACCTTCTCCTAATTAAAATTATAAGGAGTTCAACGATTTAAATGTCATAACATTTGAATATAAACTTAGACAAATAATTTAGACAATCTAACATTATTTCTTTCTCTTTAATATGCTAAAACTATCTTTATATGTGTGAAAACGCATATAAAAAAAATTTCAATCAACTCCTTAGTAATTTAAACTAAATGCAAGACAATTTTAATTAGTTCTAAAATTAATTAGGTTTTCCCTTTAAATTTTAAAAGTTTGACAAATATAGATTAGAAAATTGTCAAACTTTATAGAAATATCTATAACAAGGTTTTTAATAAATTTTAAAACCATTAGAATATGTTATCGATATTATCCAAAGTTTTTCCTTAAATGACATGTAAATTAATTTGTATCAACCATATTGGTTATGAGATGATGTGGCAGTGATGCTGTAATTACAAATTTTGTATAATATAGCACTACTCTGTTAAAGCGAAAGTGATAGATGACCTAGTATTTCTTGCATTAAAAAGGACCTATGTAGAATTCATAGTGAGTTTAATATAGTCAGCAAAGCAAATGCAGTTATTGGCTTTATGAAAAAGCAATTGGAGTCATCTCCCTCTTTATGCTAATGTTGGTGGCTTAATGCTCTGTGGGCCTTTCATGTCTTTTTTAGGCATTATCTCCGACCTTCCACTTTATGGTAATCAATTGGAGTTCTTATTTTGGTGATAATGACGATGATCTAGTGTGATCATAGTCAATTAGTCATACCATTCATCATCATATCAGGGATGTTCAGAACCATTGATTTTCATTTGGGGACACATCATTAAGTAGGACCCTATAAATTAATAATCTCTTTGATCAAATTCTTGATAAGTAGGGAAATAATACAATTGATTGAAGTGTCCTATTGAAATGTATAATGCATAAATGCCACTCACCAGAACCGGCCGGTGAAAATACAACAAAAACATTGAGCTCCACCAGTCTAATGTGCAATATTTAATTTGCAGCTATGCTTCAATTTATTGTTGAAATATTATATTAACTGATTTAAGAGTCTTCTACTTATGTCAAGATGTTAATTAGTATGTCTGATGGGACTCGAATCCCTTCATTATAATTGTGGGCTTGTAGATCTACTTCCATAACGATAGATGTATACTTCTACAATATTATAAATAAAACTCTTCATAAATGCTTGTAAAATGGTGTTTCATTTGTTATTAATAATAATTTTTAATATAAAAAATGAAAATGGGTACAAAACTACAAATAGCACTTTTTTATAGCTGATTTTATGGGATTAACACTCACGTTATAATTTGAGTTTAAATTCTACCAAAATATCTGCGCAGATAAAAAAATGCCCCTCTTAATCACCTATTTTATTCACTTTCTTTTTCCTTTTTTCTTTCTTCTCACGTCACACTTTATTCTTACAAAACTCATCCCTCTCAAGTAGACATGGCGTCGGTTCGGTTCGAACCGGCGAATAGAATCGGAATCGTCGGTGAAAAATCGGATTCGGAACCGATTTTTTCGGTTCCAGTTCTTTTTGTTGAGGAACCGCCTGGTTTGAACTGGATCGAAACCGGCGGTTCTGTTCCGGTTCCAACGTTATTTATTTTATTTTTTAATTTTTTTAATTTTAAAATATCGATTCAACCGTTGGAGGGCCCAACAGCCTACTGACGTTAGCAAACCGTTGGGCCCTCTAACGGTTCACTTTTTTTGTTTTTAATATTTTTCCTTTTCATTTCTACAAATACCCACCCCCTCCATTCATTTTTCCCCACGCCAATTCTCTCCAATTCTCTCTAATTCTCATTTCTTTCTCAATTTTCAATTCTCCAACTCTCCACACTCCACATTCTACTCTCCTCTCTAGGTTTCCAATTTATTTTACTTGCAATTACTAAGTTAGTAAGTTTCCAATTTATTTTATTTACAATTACTAAGTTTCTAATTTATTTTATTTTTAATTTATCTTATTTCCAATTTATTTAATTTGTAATTAGTCAATTACTAAGTTTCCAATTTCATTTATTTACAATTTATTTTATTTGCAATTACTAAGTTTCCAAATTCAATTTTATTTTATTTGCAATTACTAACTACTAAATTTCTAATTTTCTTCCAAATTTATTTCCATCATTTTTTGTTTAAGGAATTTTACAATTCAATTTTTAAAATGGCAAGTGGAAGTGGTGAAATCCTAGGCGTTCCATTTCAATGAAAGGTAAGGGTTGTATGACGGATAATCTCGGTCATGACAATCGCGCCTATCACGAGTATCTGCAACACCAAGTCTATGCTGAAGACCTAGGCCTAAACTTTCCTCAATCTCATTCCTCTCTAAGAATTTATGAACCTGATCCCGATGCCACTCCTCATTTGAAAAGCCTATTAGAAAATATGCCTGATCTTGGCCCTGATTGGCCTGATCCCCCTCAAGATTTTGAATTTGATCCACATACAGAATAAAAGTTACAAAAGCAGGTCAAATCTGATCTCTTCATACTCCATATGAAGAAAGTTATGCAAGAAGATGGAAGCACTGTAGTGATTTGCAATTACTGTAAAAAAGGTATTTAAGTGGCACAAATCAGGAGGATATGGCAAATATCGGAAGCATATAACTAACGCACATCCAGACGCACATGCCAGATCGAGTTCACAAGCTCAAATTTCCAGGTATACTACCCCTAACCAACAATTATTTAAATATAGTGATGCAAAAAAATAGAGAAGAATTAGCTAGAATGGTTGCAGTAGAACAAAAAATAGAGAAGAATTAGCTAGAATGGTTGCAGTACAACAATGATACCACGCACTACGTCAGTTTTGCTTGTCTTTTTACAAACTTTTCCAAAACGACGTAGTTTTATCTAGGGCTTCTATATATATGTTCTTTTCTCTCACATTTCGTCTTTAGATCTTCAGAATTCATTCTTACTCCATCTTTAAAGAGCTCAAGAGTGACTTGCAAGGAAAGTTAGCAAGATTGCATTTTTCTTAACCAAAACCCAAACACCCATCATCCATTCATGTATCAAGCACCATCTAGCTTCATCTAAGATCTTTCTAAGCATGGGTCTTCATCTACATAGTTGACTTGGTAAGTAGAACTTAATCTTCATCTATTTTCATGTTCTTGCTTAACAAGAAACCTCTTTTATGACTTGTTTGCATTTATACTAGGATTCTAATTACAAGTTGAGGTTTTTGTATGTTGATTGTTGGGTTGTTGTATTGTAATAGTTATTGCATGTAGGAATGCTCTTTATTTCATATAGCTAAGTTGTATGCATACCATATAGCTATATGATATCTAGGAATGCTTTTAAATGTCATCATTAATTCCTAGATAAGCATCAAATGTGTTGACCTAGAATTGGTGCACTTAGAATATTTTCATATTCATATTATTTTGCATATCTCTTCTATTGAGAGTTGAGTCTTGTATATAATGTTGGTAATGTACAAGTAAGAGTCTAAAATTACTATTAAAGGCATGTGGGTAGCAAGGACGGATTAGTAACCAATTATGTGTGATGTGGTCAACCTAGGTTGTAACCGTATTTGTAAATAGTGGATTTGAGGATTCGAGTGGCTTTTAAGCCCGTGAGTTTTTACTCTATTGGGGTTTTCTCACGTAAAACAAATCATTGTGTGTTTATTTTATTTTCCGCACTTCTTATGACAATGATTATTTACATTGTTAAGTAGGGGTTGAGTGATTAATTTTGATTAATATAAAAATTTGGTAATTGATTCTTTTAAAACCAATTCATCCCCCCCCCCCCCCCCCCCCCCCCCCCCCCCCCCCCCCCTCCAGGTGTATTAGACATGCTTGAGTTTGTATTTTCAATTGGTATCAGAGCAGGTTCCTAAACATACTTAGGTGATCCTTGCTCATTGTGTGTGTGTCATACATTTTATTTGCATTTGTTTGCTGCATTTCATTTGCATCTCATTCATTATCCCCAAACATTATGAGTGGGAACGGTGGTGGACAAGAGGGAGCCTCAAGCACAAGACCCCCTTTGCTAAATAGGGTGAACTATGCATCATGGAAAGGGAAGATGGAATCCTATCTTTGCCAAATAGATGACCGTGCATGGATGGCAATTGAAGATGGCTACACTCCTCTAACAATGACCGCCGAAGATGGAAGTGAAGTCTCCAAGCCTAAGACTCAGTGGAGCTCACAATAATTTGAAGCTTCCAAGTGGAACAACAAGGAAATGCATGCCATCCTTTGCGCCATGGACGACAACCAATACAAGTTAATTCAAACAACTAGGAATGCAAATTAGGCATGAGAGATTCTAGAAACGGTTCATGAAGGAACCGAAGTAGTCAAGGACTCCAAGCTCCAAGTCCTTCAAATGCAATTTGAGACCATTAGAATATAGAAGGATTCATGTTTCAACGACTTTCAAATGAAGTTGATGGACATAGTCAATCAAAGCCTATTAGGATTATGTTCAATAGTAAGAGTGCAATAATGTATTTGACAATCTTTTCATACTAATAAAGTGATTTCTAGTTTAACAAATCTTATAGCATTTATAGTTTAATTATTATAATTGTCAAAAGTAAATAATCATAATGTCAAAAGACTATGAGAAATGAAGAATTGTTTGTACATCTGGATATGTATGAGGTAGACACAATTCTTTAGTTAGTCTTGAATAATATTCACAACTTAAGATAAAGGTTGGGCACCTTTACCTTGTTAAAGTTGTAGATTATTTTGCTAGCATTTGAGTGGGATCAAATGTGTTATGATGAGTCTAAAATCATCAAAGTGTAGTGTCTTTGGGCAAAAGAATCTAGTGCACTAGGTGCATTGAATAGGATCACTGTGAAATACTTTATCTAGAACCGTCAGTGAATAGAAGTTTTCACTTGAGGACAATTGGAGAGTCTATCTCAATCTTGAGATAAATGATGGACTTATGGTTACAAGTGTTATCATTTGAGCTGTTAGTGAATACGATTATATAGCATAGTCTATCCTCGATGGTTTGGTGGTATTCATTTGTTAATCGATAGAGGACTTCATTTATAGATATGGGCATCGTGACTCCATTTATTAAATGTGAGTAGAATATCATCATATGGATATTTTGAGGTATTGGATATTAAATCTTAACATTAAGTTTTCAATAGTGTCTGTTGAAACATGGCTTCATGACAAGTCAAAATATCCAAGTTCAAAATATGGTCATATGAGTAAATAAGGTAACTAGGAGAGCTATAGACGGTCTATGAGCTCTTGGCGATTACTGATATTTTTCATGAGGATACACTATCTCTAATAAGGTTGGCTAGGGTATGAATGAGAAACATTAACTTATTCTATCTTTATTTAAGAGTTCAATTTTAGCTATTTAGTGGAATGAGCTAAAATTAATATATTGAACCTAAGTGAATCATTTGTTGATTGTGATTAGGTTATGTATATTGAAGCTTAAATTTAGATAGCCCGCCAAGATCCTCAATCCACACGAACTTGAATAGATCACTTGATATATTCTACCGGACTAATTTCTGAGTCCATCTAGAATTGTTTTTGAATTTCGGAATCCAAAAGTTTTGGAGAGGTGCGGTCATGTGTGATCAAGACACGCGGTAACTCTTCAAAAGCCTGGAATTGGCGGCCAAGGATGTGGGAATCCTTGGGCGGCTCTAATGGGGTGCAATTAGCATTCCATTAATACATTAAGAATATAATTTGAACATTTTAATTAAATGGGCTGTTAAATTATATTAATGTACTAATTTAAGGCATGTGGACTTGTTTCTTTTGTTGTAAGAATGTGTCTAGTTCACATGTGGACTTTTTTTTATTGAAGTTCAATGGATTTAATAAAATGGAAAAATAATATATTGCACATGTTTTATACTTGGGCGGCAAGGCTAAGAATTTTAGCCTAGTATATTGTTTTTTTAATTATTTCATTAAATGGAAATTATTTAATTAAATGGAAATTAATTAATTAATTAATTATTTATTTATTTAATTAAAAGTCAAAATCTTTTTCTTACTCGGAGTAGGACTCTTAGTATCATACTATTGTTAGTAATATGATAAGTATCAAATACCTTATTTGATAAGTAGATAAATAAAAAGGTTTTATTTATTTAGTCAAATTAGGAAGTATTTGATATCTATCAAAACTCTAAATTGACAAGAGGTCAAATTAGGAAGTTTTGATTAAGTCACAATTTAATTTATATTTAATAATTTACTATTAGATAATACTCTAATGAGTTGGAATAGGATTGAATTCTAAAGGTTGATAGGATTTTAGGTGAAAACACAATTCCACCTTGTGTGAGGATTCAGCCACCACCTATAAATACCTATCAAGAGAATTCGGTCTGCGGTGTTTTTTTTTAAGGGAATTTTTATTTTAAGAGAAAGAATTTTTATTTCTTTGCTTTTGAATTAAAAAAAAACAACATCCAACTCATAGAATTCGGCCAAGAGGAAAATAAAGAAAGAACGTTTTTGTTTTCGATAGTGCACTAGTAGCTTTTATATCAAAAGGTTTTGTGCACAACATCGAATTAGGGTTCACGCAAGTTTTCGATTAAAAGATTCAGAATTCAAAAGTGACCAAACGTTCTTTGTTTTTCTAAAAGGGTTATTGTGACTAACAAAAGAAAAATGTTTGTTTTTACATCCTCAGGTTTACAATTCAAAGAAAGGGAGCCACTCCTAGGTGATTCACGTTCGTGATTGGATTGGAAGATCTTGCGGATTCAAAGTGACGCAATATCAATCGTCACGTGAAAAAAATATGATACTTTTAATAATATATTAATTATTCAAGGGTTAAGGTTTTTTTTTTTAAAAGGAAATTTTTTGAAATACACCAATCTTATTTTTCATTTCTGCCGCGTGATTTTTCCTACAAAGCCATCAACTTGGTGACCCTTATTCGGATAGGAGGATCAAGCAAAGGATTATGAGGTCGCTTTTGGCAAGATTTGAGTCAAAGGTGATGGCACTTGAGAAGAATAGTGACTATAAGAACATGAAGCCAAGTGAAGTTATTGGAAGACTTATAGCATATGAGTCTAGGTGGACTCCTACATCCACACCTTCAAAGAAGCAAAACAGCATTGCTTTGAAGACCTCCAAGGTTGAGAAGGAGGAGGAAGACTCGGATGAGGAGATGATCCTCATGGTCAAAAGATTCAAGAAGTTCGTGAAGTTTTAAAAGAAAGGCCTTGGATTCAAAGGTCAAGATTTGAAAAAGAAGACTCCCTTTAAGAAGATGGAGAAAACCCAAGAGAAGAACTCCAAGAAGAGCATTCAATGCTTTGAGTGTAGTGGATTTGGTCACATTGCTCCTAAGTGTGCTAATTTGAAGAAGAAAAAGAAAGGAAAAGAAATGGCTTTCACATGGAGCGATAATGATGACTTGGAAGAGAAAGGAGGATCCTTGGATGATGAAGACCATATGGAAAATTTCATTGCCTTTGCATCCTCTCTCAAAAGTAAAGAAGAAATAGATAACCAAGAGAAAGAGAAACAAAGTGAAGTTGACTCAAGTGATGAGAGCTCTTCATCTCACTCTAAAAATGGAAAGGTAGAAGGTATGGACCTTGAGGGGTTCATTGAGCATTTTCAAAGCTCAAGGTTAAAGATGAAGAAAGAGGTTCGAAGACTAAAAAAAGAGAACCTAAAGCTATCAACCAAAATGATTCAGTTAAATGGAGAAGTGAAGATAGCTAAAAGAAATGAAGCCTTCAAAGAGAAGGAGCTTGAAGAAGCAAAAGAAAATATTGCTAAGATGACTTCAAGCACGAAGAAGCTTGACCATATGTTGGGAGTTGTCAAAGTTCCAAGTGACAAGAGAGATCTAGGGTTTGAAGGTCTAGACGGTGTTTGTCAAGAGCATAAACATCAAAGAGACTCTTCCGCCCCAACATCCTAGGAAGAAAATCGAATTAGGAGAGTGCTCTACAAATGTCCAAGTTAAGGTGGCACCAACGAGTCAAGCTTAAGTTCAACCAATGAGCACATCAAGCAAGCTTCCCACAACCAAAATACCACAAAGCCAAGAAGCAATTCATGCAAGTTCAACCAAGGAAGTAACCTTTTCCAACTCAACAACAAAGGAGGAGAGAACCAATCCAACACCAAAGGCAAGCTCAAAGACATAGGAAAGCCCCTTTGTACTCACAAAGGAATGGTATGACCTCTTACTTCATTCCTACATGTCACTTTTGTGGTGTTGATGGTTATATTAGACCGAATTGCTTCAAGTTTATTAAAATGTGTAGAACTAAAAGCATGATTGAAAAGAATAGGGCTATAGCTAAAATGCATGCTCCTAGGAAATCTAGAGCCAATGATTTCATGACAACTAGGAAAGAAAATGTCTCATCTAGGTGGATTAGAAGTAATGAATATGTTTGCCATGTAGTTCAAATTGCCTTGAAGGAAAATGCTTCTAATACTTGGTATTTTGATAGTGGGTGCTCTAGGCATATGACCGGAAACAAGAGTTTCTTCGAATCTCTTGTCATGGAGGATGGTGGATTTATCACTTTTGGTGATGGCTCTAAAAAGAAAGTCATAGGGAAAGGAATCATTTCCATTCCCGGATTACCCTTATTGTCAAATGCTTTATTTGTTGCTTGCTTGTAAGCCAATATTATAAGCATTTCTTATCTTAATGATGATGGATTGTCGGTCTTATTTAATAGAAATGATTGCTCTATTTTGAAATCAAATGGATAAACCTTGTTAAAAGGAAAGAGATCTACTGACAATTGCTATTGTCTTGAAGCTAGCATCATCTCTTGCAATGTGCCCAAAAGTGAGCAAATTGAGTTGTGGCACCAAAGGCTTGGCCACATGAACTATCGAGATTTGAAGATCTTAGATAAGTTCAAAGTTATATGTGGGCTTCCCGAACTTGGGAAGAAAATTGATGGTGTTTGTGAATCTTGTTAACAAGGAAAACAAACCAAAAGCATGCACAAGAAAGACAAGTATCTCACTACCAAGGAGCCATTAGAGCTCTTACATATGAACCTTATGAGTTCCATGCAAATCGAGAGTCTCGGTGGCAAGAGATACATTTTTGTATGTGTTGATGATTTCTCTATATTTACATGGACTTATTTTCTTAGAGATAAATCTGAAACTTTGAAAAGTTTAAAATGCTTTGCACCAAAATTCAAAATGAGAAGAACTCTCTCATTAAAAGCATTAAAAGAATTAGGAGTCACCATGGGAAGGAATTTGAAAATGCTTGTTTTGAAAGCTTTTGTAATAGCTTTGGAATTTCTCATGAAGTCTCAGCTCCTCGAACTCCTCAATAAAATGAGGTTGTAGAGAGGAAGAATAGGGTCCTTCAAGAGATGGCCCGTGTGATGTTGCTTAGCAACAATGTGCCTAGGAATCTTTAGGCTGAGGCCATTAATTTGACTTGCTACATAGGAAATAGAGTTTTTCTTAGGCTCGGCACTAGGCAAACCTCCTATGAATTGTGGAAGGGTAGAAAGCCAAATGTGAGCTACTTCCACTCATTTGGAAGCAAATGCTACATTCTTAACTACCGAGATTAACTTGGCAAATTTGATGCCAACAGTGATGAGGGAATTTTCATTGGCTATGCCCTAAATAGTAAGGCCTATAGAGTCTTCAATTTAAAAACTCGGAGTGTCATGGAATCATCTAATGTTGTCATAGATGATAGTAGGCCTAAGACTAGTGACCATGATGAGAAGTTTACTATGATTAATGATTCTTCTATGGAGAAGAATGGTGAGATTTCAAGTGTTGTGAAGTCAAACCTTGATGAAGAGGTCATTCAACCTCTTGATAGAGATCCATCTTTGGACACCAAAGAACCCGCTCCATGAGTTAGACATCTCAACAACAAGAATGACATTCTTGGAGATGTGAACGAGGGTGTTAGGACTAGGCATCAATTAGCTAATTAAATTAGCTATACTTGTTACACCTCTCAAATTGAACCCAAAAAGACTGATAAAGCATTGAATGATGAGTTTTAGGTTCTTGCTATGCAAGAAAAGCTAAACCAATTTGAAAGAAATGAGGTTTAAACTCTAGTTCCTAGACCTAAGAACAACAATGTCATTAGAACAAAATGGGTGTACAGGAACAAGTTAGATGAGGATGGTAACATTGTGCAAAACAAGGCTAGACTTGTAGCACAATGATACTCTCAAATTGAGAGTGTCGATTTTGAGGAGACTTTTGCTCCGGTTGCCCGTATTGAGTCCATAAGGCTTCTCTTATCCATATCATGTGTGCACAAGTTCAAGTTGCATCAAATGGATGTTAAGAGTGCCTTTCTCAATGGCTTCTTGCAAGAGGAAGTGTTTGTTGAGCAAACCAAGGGGTTTGTGGATCCTCACCACCCCAATCATGTCTATCGCCTCAAGAAGGTTTTATATGGGTTGAAACAAGCACCGCTGGCTTGGTATGAGCGTCTCACTCTCTATCTTGTTGACAATGGCTACTCTAAAGGTAGTGTTGACAAGATTTTGTTCATCAAATGCAACAAAGATGAGCTTTTCATAGCTCAAATCTATGTTGATCGCATTGTGTTTGGTTCCACCAACAAATCCAAAGTCCAACAATTTGTTGATGTTATGTTTCATGAATTTGAGATGAGTCTTGTTGGAGAGCTCAATTACTTCCTAGGTTTGCAAATCAAGCAATTGTATGATGGGATTTTCATATCCCAAGATAAGTATGCTAAGAACCTAGTAAGGAAGTTTGGACTTGAAAATGCCAAACACTGTGACACACTCATGAGTACCACTTTGAAATTAAGCAAGGATGCTAGTGGGAAAAGTATGGATCAAAGCCTATATCGTGGTATGATTGGTAGCTTACTTTACTTGACTGCAAGTAGTCCCGATATAGCCTTTAGTGTAGGTGTGTGTGCTAGGTACCAAGCAGATCCCAATGAGTCCTATATCTCCTCTATTAAGAGAATCATTCGATATATGAATGGGACATCCAACTATAGGATATGGTACTCTTTTGACACTAATGCTAGCTTAGTTGGCTTTAGTGATGCAGTTTGGGCAGGAAATTGTGATGATAGAAAGATCACATTGGAATGTTGCTTCTTTCTAGGAAACAACTTGGTGTCATGGTTCTGTAAGAAGCAAAATTCCATCTCCCTATCCACAGCTGAAGCAGAATACATAGCCACCGGGAGTGCTTGCACACAACTCCTTTGGATGAAACAAATGCTTGTGGATTATGGCTTTGATCAAGGTATTCTAACCCTTTATTGTGATAACATGAGTGCAATTAATATTTCAAAAAATCTTGGTTAGCACTCTAGAACTAAGCATATAGACATAAGACATCACTTTATTAGGGAGCTAGTTGAAAGCAAATGCATTGCACTTGAACATATTGGCATAAATGATCAACTAGCAGATTTGTTCACTAAACCCTTAGACTCAACTAGGTTCAAATCACTTAGTAGGTCTATTGGGACTTGTCATATGTCTTGAAGTTTTTAGTGATTGACCCCATATGGGGAGCTCAAGCAAAGAGAGCAAATTGGCATAATAATGCATTGTGCTCATTGATAATCTTTGTACTTCTTTATTAATTGCTTGAGATGATTGGTTGTACATATGCTTATATGTTTTTTAATAAGTGTGCAACTTTGCTTTACTTGAAATCCATGTCTTATTTATGATCAAACATGCACTTTTGGAATAGGAAAATTTACTTTGGAAGTACATTTTGAAATACCTATGATTGATCTCCATGACATGATGATTCTATGAATGACATGCTTTGAATTGATTTGCATGAAGAAAATCTTGAATGCTTTATAAAAATGAATGCAAAATTTGTTTGTGAAAGCAATGTTGAGACTTCAGTCAATAAGGATCTTGTATCCACTCAACAGATTTTATAATCCAAAGTCTCTCTCTCTTTATTAGTTGAACAAAGCTACTATCACACGGGTATCTTACCCAAAAAAATCAAAAAGGGTACAAAGTCGCTCATGTCTTGTTTTGCTTATAAAGTTTGATATAATTGCTCTTTAATTGAATTTATCTTACAATATATATCTTGCTTAATTCCATAACAAAGGGTCAAATTGGTTTGAATTCTTTTGGAAATCTTTGTTGTTTGCTTTTCCAAATACCATGTTCTTTGATCTTGAATGCAACTTGTCTTGCATGCAAAGCATTCTTTCACACAATTTTCATGAAATAAAACTCCTTGAATCTCTCTTACTTAATTGAGTTGCATAAATTTGCTTATATGAATATGCATATGTTGTTGTGCCATAAGCTTTCCTTGCCAAGTGCTTACCTATTACGGGGATACTCATTTGCCTATCTCATGACAAAAATGGGGAGTAGTGTGAGGTTTAGGGGGAGTTGCTTATTATGGGAGATTGACCATTTAGGGGGATTTCATTTTATTTTTTTTGGGAGATTTGTTGTACTCTTTGAGGGGGAGCATTGCATAGCCTAACATGATTACATTATTTGATTGTATTGAGTTAATTTGCTATAACTATTGCAATTGTTTTTGTTAAAAGCACCTCAAACACACTTGGTTCTGGAAGGTATTTTCTTGTTGATTGTGTGTAGGTTGGATGTTTCTACAAGCCTTAGATTGACTTGAAGATGTTCAAGACTTAGATTATAGAGCTTATTGTAATGTAGAAATTATTGTTGACCAACTTAAAATTTATTGTTGTGAGGTTGCTTTGTAAGTGGTGGGTTTGTCACGAAATAGCCAAATGGGGAGATTGTAAGTGTCTCATTTTATGATTGGCTTATTTCGTTGAGAAAATCACATTTGGGGTCAAATATTGTAAATGGTAGATTAGGAGTTGAAGATTTCCCATCATCAAGGCATTGGACTCCAAGTGCTTCAAGGAAGGTAGATTACTTGACTCTACTCTTATGTGAAGAGATTTAGTTGCACACACACACTTTTCTCATGCATGCTCTATTTATCTTTCATTGTGCCTTCTTCTTTTCTTGTGTGTGCTTCCCTTGCATGTTTTCCTTGGAAAACCATGTACGTACGGGGGTAGGAGACCCGCGCATTAGCTGGCAGAAGACCGGTGTACTTTGCTCTCTCTGCTTGCTCCGATGTGGCACCGTTGTTGGTGCAATGTGAACTATCACAGCGGTACATGTCCAGTAGGTCATCGATGTGCCACCGTTGTTGGTGCACTGTGAGTTTTCACACCGGTGCGCTGGTTAGTGCACGGGAGCCTACCAGCGCAGTGGACCCGCGCAGTGGACCCGTGCATTACGTCAGTTTTGCTTGTCTTTTTGTAAACTTTTCAAAAATGACATAGTTTTGTCTAGGGCTTCTATGTACATGTTCTTTTCTCTCCCATTTCTTCTTTAGAGCTTCAGAATTCATTCTTACTCCATTTTTAAGGAGCTCAAGAGTGACTTGCAAAGAAAGCTAGCAAGATTGCATTTTTCTTAACCAAAACCCAAACACCCATCATCCATTCATGAATCAAGCATCATCTAGCTTCATCTAGGATGTTTCTAAGCACGGGTTTTCATCTACATAATTGACTTGGTAAGGAGAACATCATCTTCATCTATTTTCATGTTCTTGCTTAACAAGAAACCTCTTTTATGACTTGTTTGCATTTATACTAGGATTCTAACTAGAAGTTGAAGTTTTTGTATGTTGGTTGCTGGGTTGTTGTATTGTGATAACAATTGCATCTAGAAATGCTCTTTATTTCATATAGCTAAGTTGTATGCATGACATATAGCAATATGATATTTAGAAATGCTTTTAAATGTCATCATTAATTCCTAGATAAACATCAAATGTGTTGACCTAGCATTTATGCACTTACAATATTTTCATATTTACATTAGGTTGCATATCTCTTCTATTGAGAGTTGAGTCTTGTATGTACCGATGGTAGTGTACAAACAAGAGCCTAAAATCACTATTAAAGGTATGTTGGTAGCAAAGACGGATTAGTAACCAATTAGGTGTGATGTTGTCAACCTAGGTTGTAATCGTATTTGTAAATAGTAGATTTGAGGGTTTGAGTGGCTTTTAAGCCTGTTAGTTTTTACCTTGTTGGGATTTTTTCAGGTCAAACAAATCATTGTGTATTTATTTTATTTTCCGCACTTCTTATGACAATGATTATTTACATTTGTACTTAAAGGTTGAGTGATTAATTTTGATTAATGTAAAAATTTGGTAATTGATTCGTTTAAAACCTATTCACCCCCTAGATTAATTAGACAGGCTTGAGTTTGTTTTTTCGTGTTCAAAAAGAATTAAAAACTTTTGAACAGTTTAGTCAACCTATAAAGATGCCTTCTAATTTTTTGTGGAAACATGCTTTTGTGATGAAAGCATGGGCAACATATTGTAAAAAAAATGGTAGGTGTGTCATTAGATTTCCTCATGATGTTCCAACATGTTGGAATTCTACTTATAAATTGCTTGCTAGAAGTTATGAATATAGGGATTTATTAGTTACTTTTATTCAATATAATGTTAGTCACATTAATCTTTATCAAAATCATTGGGATGTTTGTAACAATGTGTGTGGTTCATTAAAAGTCTTTAATAATGCTACTAACAATTTATCTGATGTTTATTATGCTACAACTAATTCATTTATTATTGAGAGTCTTAATATTTCTGGTGCCTTTGCTCATTGTGAATCCGACTCACAATTACTGGAATCTGTTACTTCTATAAAGGATGAATGGTTAGAATATTATAAGAAGTTTCCAAATATTTATTTGATTACCATATGTTTTGATCCACATTGTAGATTAGAAAATTTATCTGATTATCTATTTGCATATTATGAACAAGGTTTAAAAATAGATTATGATGTTGATATGTGTTGTGCTAGGGTTAAGACATTATTGTATGAGCTATATGATGAATAGCTTAGAGTTTATGGTCCATCACTGAACATAGATGTTTCACAAATTCAAAATGTATCTCATTCCTCATCATCCTCCGGATTTATAAGTTTAGGGTATAATCTGTTATCCAAAAAAATCAAAAAATTACGAGGTTCTTCTTCATCAAGCTCCACCACATATTCTGAACTTCAATATTATCTAAGTACCTCTTTTGAGTTTATAAAAGACATCGAATTTAAAAAATTTGATATCCTACAATGGTGGAATGAGAATGAAAGGTACTTTCCAATCCTGGCTATGATTGCGAAACAAATTCTTTCAACATCAGTTTCTACGGTGGCGGTGGAACAACAGTTCAGCGCCGGTGGAAATATTCTGGACGCAAGACGTTCTCTTATGAGTCCGAAATCAGTTCAGATGCAAGCTTGTGTTGATGATTGGACGAAGGAACAAAATAGAAAACAAGAAATCGATTAAGAGGAGCCCTACGATTTCTTCAAAGATGACCAACCGGCTGAAAGTTGAACGGATGATCATGGCAACGATTAGTCCACACCATCACCAAACCTGCAATAAAAGGTAAGAGAACTACGTGGCATTTGATTCCTCTAAACCTTAAGAGGTTACGTAGATAACTTCATTGTGGTAAAAATTAAGTGCAAGACCAATTTAACATTTTTTTAGTTTTATTTTAATTTAATTTTTTAACTTGTCATTTATTTATTTTATTTTATTTTACGGGTGACCTAATGAAATGCATTTACAAATTACAATTTTACATGGCTAATGTTTTTATAAAATTAGATTAAAAAAAAAGGAAACGGAACCGTCGGACCGAAACCGGAACTGAGGGAACTAGAATCGGAACCGGCGATATCTACTCTCAAGTTTGAAAACAATATATTCACTTCTCAAACACAAAACTCGACTCTCTCGAATTAATTTTTGTTGTTTTAATGTGCCTTAGTTATTTAGATTTTAGTTGCCCAAACTTTAATGTATTACATTATTTGTGATTATTTTTGTGGAAAATTCGGTTTATATAAAATCTGGATTCGATGTGGGGAAGATGATGAACATTGTGTTGGAAAATTTGTGATAAACTAGTGCTTTGAGAGCATTATTTGAGTGTGATCGGTTCCATAAAAATGGAAGATCAATGTATATTCGAATTCTCCTCCGTGAGAGCTTCGAAGTGGTATACTCAAACTCACAAATCGATTAATGGGTGAATGAGAAATTGAGTCTCAAAGAGTGCCCATTGTGTAGGGAAAAATATGCATCTCACATTGGTTGGGTAAAGCATTGATAAGCAATATATAAGTAGATGTGTGATAGTTACTTATCAACATGTGTAGCATAAAGGCTCTCTCTCTCTCTCGCGCGCGGGGGGGGGGGGGGGGGGGGGGGGGGGGTGCAAATCATCGACCCCGAACCTTCAAATTGGATGACTTGTGTGTGGGCGCGACCCGCGTACACGAATGCCGCTCCGATTGGACTGTCATAGGACAAACGACCTTTTGATACTGCTTGGAATTTATTGGGGGGGGGGGGGGGGGGGGGGGTGCAAATCATCGACCCCGAACCTTCAAATTGGATGACTTGTGTGTGGGCGCGACCCGCGTACACGAATGCCGCTCCGATTGGACTGTCATAGGACAAACAACCTTTTGATACTGCTTGGAATTTATTGGTAAGTTTTTATAAAATTGAGTGTTTCTGCCTTGCACGATCACTGTTAATCCGTTGTATCCTGGGAGTTTTATCTTAAGGACACCGTGTGAAACATTGGCCTCGGTTTTCCCCAAACCTTTTGGTTTGTGTTTATTATCTCTGTCCTTTGCAGATTCGTACCAGATTGTTTTCAGTACAATCTTAAGACAATTTCCCTTACTGTTTTTCAAATCAAATCATTTTTTTCTACTTCTACAAAACTTCTGGTTCGATTTTCTGGTTGCTTTCTGACAGATTTGGATGCTAAACATTACTGGATTGGGTTAAATAAAATTAAACTGTGGAAATTGGGTCTATATTCCAGACACTAATTTCAAAATCTATACCTGTTTTCAACTTTGGAAAATCGGGTCTGTTTATCAGACATTGATTTAGAAATCAATCGTGATTTCAATTGTGTAATCGGGTCTGTAATACCAGACACTGATTGTGATTTCTATTGTGAAATTTGGAATCGATTTTGATTCATTTATTTGATATTCGATATTTGATATTCGATATCAGTATTGATTTCGTGAGTCTAAAACACTTGTGTTTTGTTTCAGATACTATGGCAGATAAGTCAGACGTGAACTCGAGTGTTCCACAAGAGACTTCGAATCTGAGTGTGGGATTACCCGCTACGGCTGTGAATTTTTTGCTTGTGGGTGAAGTGCCTATTGTGTTGCCAAATGTGGCCACAACGACTCCGGCTATCAGTTCTTTCGTGAGGAACATGCCAGATCCGGTGATGGGCCAGTATGTGAGTCAAGGGAATGTTCTGATGGCAAATCCCTTTGTGAATTCGGTTCCATTACCAATGAACCACATGGAGAAGCCTGATAAGTTCAGTGGACCGAACTTCAAGCGTTGGCAGCAAAAGATGCTGTTTTATTTGACAACGCTGAACCTAGCCAGGTTCTTGACTGAAGAAGCTCCTAAACCCAATAGTGGTGAAGAGCGAGATGTATAGGTATGGAATGCTATAGATGCATGGAACCATTTGGATTTTCTGTGCCGAAACTACATACTGAACGGGCTGTCAGATTTGTTGTATAGTGTATATACTTCAAAGAAAACAGCCAAGAAACTGTGGGAGTCATTAGACCGGAAATACAAAACTGAGGATGCTGGATCCAAGAAGTTTGTTGTGGGCCGGTTTCTTGATTACAAGATGGGAGACTCTAAGACAGTCATAAGTTAAGTCCAAGAGCTTCAGGTGATTCTACATGAAATTCATGCTGAAGGGATGATTCTAAGTGAAACCTTCCAGGTGGCTGCCATTATTGAGAAGTTACCTCCCACATGGAAGGATTTCAAGAACTATCTCAAACACAAGTGAAAGGAGATGAAGATCGAGGATCTCATTGTCAAACTTCATATTGAAGAAGATTACAGGAAGTATGACAAAAAAGATGTTAGTCTGGGTGAAGCAAAAACTAATGTAGTGGAACATGGGCAAAGTTCTAAATTTAAGAAGAACAAGCCTAGGAAAGGATCCAAATTGGGTCCAAAGGGAGGAGTCTCCAAGAAGCCAAAGTTCCAAGGGCAGTGCTTCAACTGTGACAAGCTAGGTCACAAATCTTCTGAGTGCAGGTTGCCAAAGAAGAAGAAGAACCACGAGGCAAACGTGGTTGCTGGGATTTCTAAAGATGTCTCAGAGATTAATCTTTCTGCAGTTGTGACAGAAGCAAACCTGATCAGGTCAAACCCGAGGGAGTGGTGGTTAGATACTGGGGCCACACGCCATTTATGCTTTGACAGGGAGATGTTCAATACGTTTGAAGCAGTGGAGAATGAGGAAAAGTTGTATATGGGCAACTCAGCCACATCCGATGTTAAGGGACATGGTCAAGTCGTTCTCAAGATTACCTCTGGTATAACCCTGAGCTTGAACAACATGCTGTATGTACCTGATATCCGTAAGAACTTAGTGTCCGGTTCGTTGCTCAATCATCATGGGTTCAAGATGGTGTTTGAATCAGACAAAGTAGTGTTAACAAAGTAGGGAACTTATGTGGGTAGGGGATATGTAACTGAAGGGCTTTTTAAGCTTAATGTATCTGTTGTGAAAAGAACATTCAATAAAGATAATTCTTCAGTTTATTTGCTTGAGTCTTCCAATTTATGGCATGGTAGACTAGGACACGTTAATTATGATACTTTGCGTAGACTAATTAACTTAAATCATATTCCCACGTTTAATATTGATCCCAAACATAAGTGTGAAGTTTGCGTTGAAGCAAAACTAACAAGGCCATCATTTCAAACTATTGAAAGAAAATCTGAACCACTTGATTTAATTCACAGTGATATATATGATTTAAAATTTGCTCAAACAAGAGGTGGCAACAAATATTTCATCACATTTATTGATGATAGCACTAAATATTGCTATGTTTATTTGTTGAAAAGCAAAGATGAAGCTATAGAGAAGTTTATTCTCTATAAAACTGAAGTTGAGAATCAACTCAACAAGAAAATCAAGGTACTGAGAAGTGACCGAGGTGGTAAGTATGAAGCACCATTTGGTGAATTCTGTGCACAACATGGAATCATACATCAAACCACTGCACCGTATCCCCTCAGCAAAACGGAGTTGCTGAATGAAAAAATCATACTTTGAAAGAATGATGAATGCAATGTTGCTAAGTTCTGGATTGCCTCAAAACATATTGGGCAAAGCTATATTGTCTAGCAATTACCTTTTAAATAAGGTACCCCAAAAGAAAGTAGACAAGACCCCATATGAACTATGGAAAGGAAGAGAGTCTTCCTATAAATTCTTACGAATGTGGGGGTGTCTTGCCAAAGTGGCTGTACCTACACCTAAGAAGGTGAAAATAGGTCCGAAAACTGTTGATTGCATTTTCATTGGATATGCACATAACAGTAGTGCTTATCGATTTTTGATGTACAAATCTGACATCCCTGATATACACAAAAATACGATTATGGAATCTAGAAATGCATCATTCTTTGAACATGTATTTCCATGCAAATCCAATGATGAAGCAAGTTCATTGAAACGAACACATGCTAATAGTTGTGAGGACCAAGAACAAGAAAATGAAGTCGAGGATAAACCAAGATGTAGCAAAAGAGCTAGGACAGAAACGTCTTTTGGTCCAGATTTTCTGACATATTTGCTAGAAGGTGAACCTCGAACCTTCAAAAAAGCAGTAAGCTCTTCAGAAGGACTCTTGTGGAAAGAAGCTATCAAGAGTGAAATTGATTCCATCCTTCAAAATCATACTTGGGAATTAGTGGATCTTCCTCCGGGATGTAAACCACTAGGGTCCAAATGGATTTTCAAGAGGAAAATGAAAGCATATGGATCAATTGATAAGTATAAGGCCAGACTTGTAATTAAAGGTTACAATCAATGAGAAGACCTAGATTACTTTGATACATATTCTCCTGTGACGAGAATAACCTCCATTAGGATGATACTTGCAATTGAAGCTTTGCGAAATCTTGAAGTACATCAAATGGATGTGAAAACAGCTTTCTTAAATGAAGATCTAGATGAAGAGATCTACATGGAACAACCTGAGGGGTTTTCCGCTCCAGGACAAGGAAAGAAAGTGTGTAAATTGGTGAAGTCTTTATACGGTCTAAAGCAAGCACCAAAATAATGGCATGAGAAATTTGACAATGCTATGATGTCAAATGGTTTTAAAATCAACGAATGTGACAAATGTGTTTATGTAAAAGACACAGCAAATGGCTATGTCATTGTGTGCCTATACGTTGATGACATGCTCATTGTTGGTAGTGATGATAAGATGATCAAATCTACCAAGGATATGTTGAAATCAAGATTTGATATGAAGGATATGGGACCGGCTGATGTAATGTTGGGAATGAAAATCTCAAGGACATCAAACGGACTCATTCTAAGTCAATCACACTATGTTGACATGATTCTTGAGAAATTCAACAAAAATGATTCTGGAATTTCCAGAACGCCAGTAGATACAAATCTACACCTATCCAAGAATAAGGGAGAGAGCATCTCTCAACTAGAATATTCTAGAGTGATAGGAAGTCTGATATACTTAACAAGTTGTACAAGACCAGACATAGCTAATGCAGTCAGCAAATTAAGTAGATACACGAGTAATCCAGGAAACGATCACTAGAAAGGAATAGTAAGAGTACTGAGGTACTTATGATTCACTCGTAATTATGGACTGCACTATACCAGATATCCTGCTGTCCTAGAAGGATACACAGATGTAAACTAGATATCTGATATGAAAGATTCAAAATCTACTAGTGGGTATGTGTTCACATTAGGAGGTGCGGCTGTATCCTGGAATCCTCCAAACAGACATGTATAGCCAGATCCACCATGGAATCTGAGTTCATTGCCTTAGATAAATATGGTGAGGAGGCTAAATGGCTATGCCAATTCTTAGAGGATATTCCAAGATGGCAAAAGCCTGTGCCAGCGATTTGCATCCATTGTGATAGTCAATCAGCAATTGGAAGAGCACAGAGCAACATGTATAATGGGAAGTCTAGACATATACGTCAAAGACATAATACCATTAGACAACTACTCTCAACTGGAGTTATCTCCATTGACTATGTAAAATCAAAAGATAACATTGCGGATCCGCTAACCAAAGGGTTAAATAGAGAACTAGTTGAGATATCATTGATGGGAATGGGACTAAAGCCCATGAAATAAAAGTCGATACAATGGAAACCCAACCTAGTTGACTGGAGATCCCAAGATCTAGGTTCAATAGGACAACCAAGTTGTAAGACGTAGTTAGATCGCTGTGGGGGTTACCCTCCAGTCCATTCCTATGATGAAACAGTGATGCCCGTAGGGAAAAAGGCTAAACTATGTTTTTAATGATTCTTATGCGTCAGAATTCCGAGCTATGGAAATCTGAGCAGAGTAATGCGGGTTACTCTTAATTAAGAAATCACCTATGTGAGAGAGAAGTGGGGCCGCTTCTAAAAGAGGATAGTAAAGGGCTATATTCTCTAGAGACTCTCACAGAACCAGTCATATGTTCATGGCCAAAACGAACATAACAATGAGAACCAAATCGGGTCTGGAAGATGCCTGTGTAAGGTATGCTATCGTTTACATAAACGGCAGAACAGTTCAAGGATATCTTATCTATGATTAGCCAGTAAAGTAAGTATACCTTTACGAGGGAAGGTTCAAAGGGTAACACATACCTATCCTATGCAGGTTTTGACCGATTGAACTTACCAAAAGTCATCTCTCGTGTCTCCTAGGTCAATTTCATTCATGTGGGGGATTGTTGGAAAATTTATGATAAACTAGTGCTTTGAGAGCATTATTTGAGTGTGATCGGTTCCATAAAAATGGAAGATCAATGTATATTCAAATTCTCCTCCGTGAGAGCTTCGAAGTGGCATACTCAAACTCACAAATCGATTAATGAGTGAATGAGAAATTGAGTCTCAAAGAGTGCCCATTGTGTAGGGAAAAATGTGCATCCCACATTGGTTGGGTAAAGCATTGATAAGCAATATATAAGTAGATTCACTTATCAACATGTGTAGCATAAAGGCTCTCTCTCGCGCGCAGGGGGGGGTGCAAATCATCAACCCCGAACCTTCGGATTGGATGACTTGTGTGTGGGCGCGACCCGCGTACACGAATGCCGCTCCGATTGGACTGTCATAGGACAAACGACATTTTGCTACTACTTAGAATTTATTTTTTCTAAGTCATTGTTTATATTGATATGGAAAGAATTAATTCAATTTAATTTTCCCTAAATTAAACGTATAATGATAAGGAAATTTCTTTTTGGATTCTAGATACTTACTTGATCACTAAGTAAATAGAATCAGTGATTAATTAGAAATAAATCTCTTGAAGATTGATTTTTTAATTAATATCCTTTTCATTAAAAACGTAATTGACAAGTATTTCCTAAACAATCCTCTTGATTTCGGTTTTATTAAAACCCTAATCTATTCATCAGAAAATACATTTAGAATACACACAGAAATCACGAAATTTATTGTTTTCTTTTCTGTTCTTCTTGGTTCCGTTTCTTGGTAAGTTTGAACTTGATTTGAGTTCGCTGAGAGTGTTTGTGCCTTGCACGATCACTGTTAAACCGTTGTATCCTGGGAGACAATCGCCATACACATACGGTGTTATCCGGCGAAATTGTCTTAAGGACACCGTGTGAAACACGGGCCTCGGTTTTCCCCTAACGTTCTGGTTTGTGTTTATTATCTCTGTCCTTTGCAGATTCGTACCAGATTGTTTTCAGTAAACGACTACAACACATTGGTGGTTGTTTCGAGAATTACTTATTGTGTAAAATTGAGAATTAATTATTTTAAATCGAGGTTTAATACATATATATATATATATATTCTCATAAGAGATTCATTACTGTAATTTCGGTAAGGGTCTTAATGAAATCTCATCGATTTTTATGAATTTTGATTTGAATTTTTTTTATGGATAATAAGTTCAATGAAATATACCTATGAATATAATTTGAAAAATTTTCAAGCTCTATAACTATTTTTCTTGAATTTTCTTATATTTCGCCCATTTTTCAGATGCCTTCATATTTAAAAAAATCGAGATAAATAGTTCTAATATTTGAAAAAAAATTTAAATTTAAAAAAATCGAGATAAATAGTTCTACTATTTGAAAATTTTTTAAATTTTATTTATAGATACATTTATAGATACATTTCTTTGAACTTATCGTTTACAAAAAAAACTCATATCAAAATTCCTAAAAATTAATGTTTTACCAAAATTAAAATAAAAAATCTCTTATGCAGCTCTTAAGATACTTACAGTAAGTTTTCATTGAAACTTAAATAGGACTCGATCGAGACTTACTGGAAGTCTCTTGGTCAAAAGCGAAAGTCGAAAAAGCTTTTCACTGCAAAGTTTTTTTTTCTTCACTCTCATTCCACGATGTCATCTTGAGCCAATAATGAAAGCACTCCATAATAGACATGACGCCGGTTCGGTTCGAACCGGAGAACCGAACCGGAACCGGCGTCAGAAAACCGGAACCGTACCCGGTCCGGTCCGGTTCCGGTTCCGGTTCGCCTTAGCGAAGAACCGGGCTGTTCAAGCCGGATCAGAACCGGCGGTTCGGTTCCGGTTCGAACCACCCGGTTCTTCTTTTAAATATTTAAAAAAAAAAAAAAAAAACAAACCGTTGGCCAACGGTTCACTTTTTTTTTTTTTTTAAATTTTCTTTTCATTTTCTTTTCTATAAATACCCCTACCCCTCCATTCATTTTTCCTCACCCCAATTTCCTCAATTCTCTCTAATTCTCAATTCTCAATTCTCTCTAAACTTTTAATTCTACAAGTCTCAATTCTCAAACTCCAAGTCTCCAAGTTTCCAATTTATATTATTTGCAATTACTAAGTTAGTAAGTTTCCAATTTATTTTATTTACAATTACTTAGTTTCAAATTTTATTTTATTTGCAATATTTCTTATTTCCAATTTATTTAATTTGCAATTAGTCAATTACTAAGTTTCCAATTTTATTTATTTACAATTTATTTTATTTGCTATATATTCCAATTTATTTTATTTGCAATTTATTTTATATCCAATTTATTTTATTTACAATATATTTTATTTGCAAATTGCAATTACTAACTACTAAGTTTCTAATTTTCTTCCAAATTTATTTCCAACCATTTAATCATTTTTTAAATCAATTTTTTAACATTTTTTGTTCAAGGAATTTTACAATTCAATTTTTAAAATGGCAAGTGGAAGTGGTGACGCTCCTAGACGCTCCATTTCGATGAAAGGTAAGGGTCGTATGACGGATAATCTCGGTCATGACGACCGTGCCTATCACGAGTATCTACAACAAGTTTCAAAGTGTCACACACCATTCACAACAAGACACCGTTGTCTCTCCATTTTTTTATTTTTTTATTTGTAATTTATTTATTTAACTTTATTTTGCGGGTGACCCAATAAAATACATTTACCAATTACATTTTTACATGACTAATTTTTTTTATGAAATATGATTAGAAAAAAAAAAGGGGGCCGGTTCCGGTTCGGAACAGGTGGAACTGGCCTAGGCCGGTTCCTGTTCCGGTTCCTGTTCCGGTTCTAGTCCCTCCGGAACCGGAACCGGAACCGCCGGTTCCGAACCGGAACCGGAACCGGCGTCATCTCTACTCCACAATGGTGACAAAATTTAATTTTTCAACAAATTGAATTTCGGAGATAAATTAATTTATTTAAAAATTTGCTACTCATGAAATTAAATCCCAAAATCCCGATTTTTAAGCTTGTCTCCTCTTCCACTTTGCACTATCTCTGTGGTGTCTGTGTCTGTGTTGTAGTCTCCGTTTGAATCGTCTTCGCCATCGCCGTCTTTTCTTCGTCTTCCACTTCCACCAATTGATCAACTTTCTCTCTTAAGTTTCTTTCTCAACTTCTTACTCCATTTCTCTTTAAACTTCATCAAGTCACGTTTATTATTATGTGATTGTATTTTTGGAAGATTCCAAATTTTAATGTTATAAAACTCAACTTAATAAATTAGTGTCAAGTCTAAAAAAAAGGCAAACCAAAAGGTGTTATTAATTTTTAGAACTAG
This sequence comes from Dipteronia sinensis, assembly GCA_033220585.1. Taxonomy (NCBI): domain Eukaryota; kingdom Viridiplantae; phylum Streptophyta; class Magnoliopsida; order Sapindales; family Sapindaceae; genus Dipteronia; species Dipteronia sinensis. The sequence continues at coordinate 67,400,683 of CM065636.1, read as the reverse complement.
TATAAAAAATTGTATTCGACGCAATATATATATATATATATATATATATATATATATACACACTAAAACTGTTTTTAAATTTTAAAATCACAAATATAAAATAATAATAAATTAAAAACAAGGGTTGAAAATTATATAGCACTTTTTAGGAAGTGATTTGCGCAATTAGCACCGTTTTAAAACCTCTGGTTTAAATAGCACTAAAAATGGGATTGGGACAAAAATACACTCCATCTTCTATTATTTCCTTTTACCAGTCCTCTTTTATTATTATATTTTTTTTCAATATATCCATTGATGGAGCTCGAGCTCCACCGCCGACGTCATCACCGGTGAGTTGATCGACAAAACCACCGGCAAAACGTCTGTCGTGCGCCACCCGTTGTAACCGTAGTATCCGTTTTCAGTTTCGAGCTGTGTGGAGAGAGAAACGTAGCCAAACCTGAATCGTATTCGAACCTTCATCGTTAGATCTGCAACGATTCGTCGCGAATTTGACGAAACCTATGGCGCCAGTGAACTCAGCGTCGTCCGATCTTCCAAATCCTACTACTTCCAGAGTCAGCCGGTGTCGTCGTCAAATCGTCAATTTCACCATTGATAGAGGTCTGGTACCATCGCAAGGAGGAAGAAAGACCAAAAAAAAATTGTATTTCGCCCTAGTAAGTCTCGAATTTCCAAAATAAGTCTCAAATTGACCCCAATAAGTCTCGAATTGGCCTTAATAAGTCTCGAATTTACAAAATAAGTCTAGAATTTCCAAAATAAGTCTGGAATTTGTAAAATAAAGGGTCGTTTGTTTTTTTATCTGAAAACTGAACAGTCTTGAATTTTTCTGAAGACTGAATAGGGACTGAAATCTGAACTTAAATGACATGTTTGTTTTTTTTTCCTCACATCTGAATGTATTGTCAACATGTTTGTTTTTTAAAAGTAAAATTGTCTGAAACTAAGTAATTTTACATTTATGCCCACGTTAAACAATTATACATGTAATATGGAATAAAAAAATCCAAAAATAATAATTATATATAAACACATATGATCATTATCTTCTTCTTAAATTACAAATAAACTTCATTTTTATTAAGAAAATAAAAGTTTTTTTTTTCAAAAAATAAAATGGGCAATAGAAAAACTCACATAAAACACTCTAAAAAAATAATATATAAATACATCATCCTAATTTCATAATAAAGTATTTATATTAAACACCAATATGAGAAGTGATTAGGGTTCTTTTTTATTTAATAAGCAATATATTAAAATAAAGATTTTTGTACTATATATAATTATGACGAAATTGGAAATATGTTATACATAAGGGATAGTATCGGAAGAAAAGATTTTGGATTGCATTTAATGCAATTAGTGATTTGCAATTAAGTGAAAAGTCAGGTTTTTTACTTTTTATTTTAAGTTATTTTTTTGGTATTTTGAAGTTGTTTGACCACTTATAAAAACAAACAAAACAACTTAATAATTATGATTCAGACCCATTAAGTTTTAAATGGGAAAAAAAAACTACCCCTAAGCCTCGAATTTTACCTAATAAATCTCGATATTGCAAATAAGTCTCGAATTTGCGAGAAAAAAAATACAAAGGAAAAACCTGAGGTGGACTTTAATTTTGGTCTCGAGTTTTACCAATGAAATGAGAACGAATTCAAACGAAAAAAAAACCCAGAGAGAAGTTTCTATGAGTTGTGAAAAGAGAGAGAAAAATAGAGAAAATGAAAAATGAAAAATAAAAGTAATAGAATAAATAGGGGTATTTTAGTCTCATCACATATTTTGGTGCTAATAAAACAAAAGTTATCAAAGTGGTGATAGTTGCGCAAGTCAAAATTTAAAACAAATGCTATATACCCATATTTCCTCTTAATTACAATTACTAACATAGGGTTGCGGATTTTATGCCAAAGAGGAGTTTGTTGATAAAAATCTTGGCTTGTGTTATCGAATAATTATGCTTAATAATGACAAAGAGTTGAGGGTATAGTTGACGAGAAAATAGGGGTTTTTGTCACTTTTTGAAGTTGGTGTTTCAAGACTATCACCACTTTAATAACTTATGTTTTAAAGGCACCAAAATAAATGCCTTCCAAAAATACCCTTACTTCACTCCTTTTTTATTTACTTTTCAATTTTTTTTTTGATTTTATTCTTTCATCTTCTTCATAGAAAAAGACCTCCATTGGAGGTCGATTGATCAACTTCATAACATTATCAATGCATCTTCATTGGATTGGTTTTATGGCGCTACGCTGACGCACTCGGGGGTCGCCCGCTGAGCTCGTGGTGATCGAGTTGCCCGGCCAGCTCGCGGGGGTCGGGGGGAAGTGCCCCCAGAGATTTTTGTTCAATTTAAAACCCAAAGAGGGTTTTGGTTTTGAATCTTCCATTGTAAAAGTTGTTGAGGGTTGGGATTTTTGAGTGGGGAAGATGATGAACAATAACTTAGTTTCTAAGACTTTCTATAAACCTTCCGAGACTTTGGGATGCTTTCCGAGACTTTTATCCGAGACTTTTTAATGCTTTCCGAGACTTTTATCTAAGACTTTGGAATACTTTCCGAGACTTTTATCCGAGATTTTTTAATGCTTTTCGAGACTTTTTAATGCTTTCTGAGACTTTTATCCGAGACTTTTTAATGCTTTCCGAGACTTTTGATGCTATTTAGATCTGTGAAAAATATTTAGACCCATGTTTAATGCTTTTCGAGACTTTTGATCAAGCTCGAAACTTGCCACAGTCGTTGGTCGTGTTCTACGACGTTGATATAATCATGTTCGTGGTCCGCCGTCGTCGTTCGAGTGATCTTTTGGGTTTCAATGGGACTTTATCTCTTTACTTTAAACAAAACTAAATTACAAAAGCTAACGTGGAGGTACAGCAAGGGTATTTTTGGAAGAACCCCACTTTATGTGCATTTTAAACATAAGTTATTAAAAGGGAGAAGGTATTGAAAAACCATCTCCAAAAAATGTCATTTAATTTGTGGACTCCATAGTCGACTCAAATGAAGTTGTATTATTATCAGGTTAGAAATATTTAATGAACAACACTATAAAAGTGTTACCAAAATAATTTAAACCTGAATTAATAATCCATTATCATCAATATAATTAAATGATAACTGGCTTGGCCATTAGCAATCTCTCAAATCTTTTCCAATCTCCCAAAACTAATGTATGATGAGTTGGTATATTTAGTGTGTCATGACAACGCTGTTTTATGAGCTCATGAGTCTTTAGGCCTTCGTTCTCCAGCTCGTAGCTCCTGTGAGGATTTCAGGTCTGTTATTGAGGATTGTGATTTGATTAGTGTTCGCTCCCAATGTGCTCGTTTCACTTGGGCTAAGGGTCGTTATCCCCGTACTAGAATTGAGAGGAGGTTAGATAGAGCTTTGGTTTCTGAGGGTTGTATTTCCTGTTGGCGGGACATTTCTTGTGTGGTTTTCGGATCATTGTCCATTGGTGATTCGGTTGTCTAATATTGAGAACGTTAGTCCTAGACCTTTCCGATTCCAATGCATGTGGTTAGATCACCCATATTTTATGGCTTTATTTCGTCGTATTTAGAGTTCCTCTTTTGTGGGTAAGCCTCCTCAAGTGGTTATCAACAAGCTGAAGAGGTTGAAGAATGCTCTCAAGACTTGGAATTGGGAGGTTTTCGGGGATCTTAACTCCAACATTACTGGGAAATCGGTAGAACTTCAGTCTATTCAGCTTCAGATGTCTAATCTGGGTTTTTCAAATGAGATTTTCTTGGATGAGTCTCGTGTTCATCATGAGCTTGACGTGTTGTTACGCAGACATGAGTGCTTTTATCTTGATCGATCAAGGGTGAAGTGGCTGCAAGATGGTGACCGTATTCCTCATTCTTTCATGCCTTTGTCAGACGTAGGCAGTACATGAACGTTTTGTCTTCTCTCTCGATTAATAAGGTGCTTACTCATTACCATTTGATTATCAGAGATCATATCATTAAGTTTTACTCGAATCTCTTTTCTAATGATTCTTCTCAGGTTGAGACAGAGTTCTCGGTGGTGGAGGATATGATTCCTTCTTTAGTGACTAATGTGGAAAATGCTTTTCTGATTAGCATTCCTTCGACGAACGATATCCATGATACGGTTTTTTTCTATGGATGCAGCATCTGTTGGAACCCCGTTCACTAGTAACGCAGCTGAAATAGGTTTTAAAAGTTTTTATACAGATCATAAACGATATGGGACCAGTGAACTTAGGATCGCAATTCTTTTTCCGGAACTAATACATACAATATGTAAACACAGGAAATTGTAATCAATATATTAAAAGAAAATTTAGAACCTTACCAACGTTTGGAGGCTCCTTCACTTTACGATATGCTCCTGGTCTGTACCATTGATCTTCCTAGCTATTCCCGGAACTGATAACTGCATGTGGACGCGTCAAGTACTCAGGAACTTAGGAGGATGTAGAGAGAATGAAGAAGAAACAATTTCTTCTAAGAGAAAACAAAACTAGAACAATTCTAGTTGTTAAAAAAAATCTCATATATATATTTTTTCTTTTATCAGAAGAGCACGCCTACCAATTTTATTTTTCTCTCTTTCTAATCTCATGCACACAGCACACACTTTCTTTTCTCTTTTGTGTGTGTCGTTCAAATCAAAAAAAAATATCAAAGACTATTTCTCTTCTAAATATCACACGCACATCAATTCTTTTCTTCTTTTTTTTTGTTTCTCTTTTTGTTTTTCTTTTCATTCACGCACACGTGATGCTTCTCATCTTTTTGTAACACACATTATGAGTTTGTATCATATACAAATATTTGTGTATATCCTTTGTATGCTATATTTTTTGTTATCAATATATATCATATATATATTATTATAACTAAAACTCTTTAATTGATATCTCTTTAGATTTTAAAAGATAATTAAATATTTATTTTGAATTTAAACATTATAAATTCAATTTCAAATATTTAATTTAATAAAATAAAATAATCATATTATCTTATTCTATTTAAAAACAAATATCAACTAACATCCTCCATTTAGTGACTAATAACAAAATTAAATAATCTTATTATTTAATTTATTTAATCACCATTATTCATTAATTAAATAATCTCATTATTCAATTATTTTCCGAATAAATACGTGTTACTTTCGTAACACAATTAATTGGACAATCCAATTAATTAACCGCGATCCTTGTTACCTAAATCGATCGGGCTAGCAATGGGACCTAATGGACCTACAGTATTTTGAGCTCTAATAATCATTGGAATCATTAATTAAACTCTTTAATTAATATTCCTTGATTATTAACTCCGGTGTTATTCCACTAAAAACCCGAAGCTGCACTCTCTCAACTGCAGACGATTTTACACAGACCGATACAACTCGGTGTCCATTGATATAGTTATTACACATGGTGTGATCCTCCATAGTAGTTCATAATTAGAGCTGGGTCATAATGTCCGTTATACCCCTCTAATTACATATATCCTTTAAGTACCATTGATTCTCTAATGAACAATAAATCCTATTTCCTCACGGAATTAGGAGAGCGCTCATATTGTCCAAGCCCCGAATAAACCCTTAAGGGAACTACCATCTACTTCTCACAAGAAGAAGTGGATTCCACTATTGTGTACATACCTTCCCGGCCACAAGCCAAACCGCAATCCCAACATACGGAGTATATTGATCAGGAATTGTATCTGACCTCACCCATAGTATATCAAAGACCACGATCTAACCTGAAGGAGTCGATAAGACACTCAGGATTAAGATCACCCACATATAGCCATCATTAGTTGATATATATGAATCTCATCAGTAAACGGATCTTGGTGAGAGATTCATATAGATCATAGCCTAGTCCTATATAATCACATCATACAAGGTGCCTCCATTCCCATATCTCATATGAATGATTCAGGATAGAATCACCATACATTACGGAATGGACCGCAGCTATAGGTTAACCACAAATAAAGTACCCAGCTTTATTTGCTATCTATGGACTCTTTAGATTGCACGTCTCTTACTGTATCCATCCGCATATGACACTCATATACACAGTTCGAGATTACATTCGGCAATCCAGGATGTTAATATATGCACAAGTTATCAAATAAATAACATAACAAGAATGAATTGAACTTTTCTTTTTATTTATTTCATAAATCTGTTTACAAAATACATCTTTAGGGCATAAACCCCAACAATCTCCCACTTGCACTAAAGCATGTGAGGCATGTCTCGTAACCCTAGACCATCTAGGTGACCCAAAAATACTTTAGCCGGTAAGGTCTTTGTAAATGGATCAGCATGATTGTCTTGTGAGGCTATCTTGGTGACGATCACATCTTCTCTCTGCACTATCTCTTTAATGAGATGATACTTTCTCTCTATATGCTTCCCTCTCTTGTGGCTTCTTGGTTCTTTGGAATTAGCCACAGCACCACTGTTATCACAATAAAGTGTGATGGGCTTATCCAGATCTGGAACAACTTCCAGATCACTCAAGAACTTGCGGAGCCAAATAGCCTCCTTAGCAGCTTCACAAGCGGCTACATATTCGGCTTCCATGGTGGAGTCAGCAATGCAAGATTGCTTTATACTTCTCCATACAATGGCTTCACCACCTAGGGTGAATACTGATCCAGAAGTGGATTTTCTAGAATCCCTGTCTGACTGAAAATCAGAATCTGTGTATCCTAACGGGATCAAATCCTGTCCGGAATACACTAGCATATAGTTTCTCATACTCCGAAGATACTTGAGAATAGTCTTGACAGCAACTCAATGATCTAATCCTGGGTTGGACTGGTACCTACTGACTACTCCCACTGCATAGCAGATGTCCGGTCTCGTGCATAACATAGCATACATGAGACTACCTACTGCTGATGCATATGGCACACGTCTCATATCCTCAACTTCTTGAGGTGTCTTAGGACACTGTTCCTTAGACAAGTGAACCCCATGTCTAGAAGGTAAATTACCTTTCTTGGAGTTCTGCATCAAAAATCGCACAAGAATCTTGTCGATATATGATGCCTGAGACAATGCTATGAGTTTGTTCTTACGATCCCTTATAAGTTGGATCCCTAGAACATAACTCGCCTCTCCCAAATCTTTCATTTGGAATTGGCTAGCCAGCCAGCCCTTTACATCAGATAACACTCCCACTTCATTCCCAATGAGTAGGATGTCGTCCACGTATAGGACCAAGAAAACTATTTTTTTGTCAATGATGCGCTTGTAGACATAAGGCTCATCGACATTTTGCTCAAAGCCATAGGTTTTGATCACATCATCAAACCTGATGTTCCAAGATCTAGATGCTTGCTTAAGTCCATAGATGGACCTTTGCAACTTGTAAACCTTTTGCTCTTGATCTGGAGACACGAATCCCTCTGGTTGCATCATATAGATGCTCTCGTCAAGATTGCCATTCAAGAATGCAGTCTTGACGTCCATTTGCCAAATTTCATAATCTAAATAGGCAGCAATGGATAAGAGAATCCTAATAGACTTAAACATGGCTACTAGCGAGAAGGTCTCTTCATAATCAAACCCCTCTTTCTGGGTATAACCCTTAGCCACTAGCCTTACTTTGAAGGTCTCTACCTTCCCGTCTACTCATCTCTTTCTCTTGTAGATCCACTTACATCCTATGGGTTTTACCCCATCCGGTAAGTCTACAAGATCCCAGACTGAGTTAGAGTACATGGACTCCATCTCGAGATTCATGGCTTTAAGCCATTCCTCTTTATCAGGATCTTCCATTGCATTCTTAAATGTCAATGGATCATCCACACTATCAGCAGAGACAACACTTTGTCCCTCACCTATACCTAAATAGCGTTCAGGTTGTCTTACAACCCTCCCACTACGTCTAGGTGATAGTGTATCCTGATCAGGAACCATCTGACTCTCAGATATTTGTGGATCAACAACTCTTGTTGATGAAGCACTAGTCTCACCAGGCTCCAACTCATTCAATACAATCTTAGAACGAGGTTTATGGTCACTAATATAATTGTCCCCAAGAAACGTTGCATTTGTCGATACAAATACTTTGTTATCTTCGGGACTATAGAAGTGTCCACCTCTGGTCTCCTTGGAGTATCCTACAAACATGCAGACCACATACTTGGAGTCTAACTTTCCACTTCTGTTTTTCAGCACGTGTGCTGGACACCCCCATACGCGGAAATGTCGCAAACTAGCTTTATGACCATTCCACAACTCTAGGGGAGTCTTAGAAACAGATTTGGATGGCACTACATTCAAAATGTATGCCGTTGTTTGTAACGCATATCCCCAGAAGAAATTGGTAATGATGAGAAACTAATCATAGATCTCACCATTTCCATCAGGGTTCTATTTCTCCTCTCCGCTACACCATTTTGCTGAGGTGTACCAGGAGCTGTGAGTTGGGAAACTATCTCATGCTCGACCATGAAGTCTTCAAACTCTTGGTCAAGGTACTCACCTCCACGATCTGATCGTAGTGACTTGATAGTCCTACCTAATTGATTCTCAACTTCAGCTCAGAATTCTTTGAACTTTTCAAATGTTTCCGACTTTCGTTGCATTAGGTAGACATATCCGTATCTTGAGTAGTCATCTATAAAGGTGACATAATACTCATAGCCGCCTCTAGCTCTAACATTCATCGGTCCGCAGACGTCTGTATGTATGAGTTCTAGTGGCTCTATAGCTCTAAGCCATTTTCCAGTAAAAGGTCTCTTAGTCATCTTACCTTCTAAACAGGATTCGCAGACAGGTAAGGTGCCAACCTTTAACTCACTTAAAGGTCCACTTTTTACTAGTCTGTCTATCCGGTCAAGGTTGATATGACCAAGCCTTAGATCCCAAAGATACGTGTCATTATCTGGAGAAATCTTATGTCATTTAGTTTTAGGTTTTTCAACCTTAAACATTTCGGTGTTAAGCAATGTAGTATGTATTAACGGTCTTAACACATACAAATTGTTTTCATTAATTCCTGAACAAATATTCAGACCATTCTTTCCAATAATAACAAACTTATTATTAAAAGAAACAGAATACAATTGTTCTAACAACTTAGAAACGGAAATCAAATTCTGTGTAAATCCAGGAATATAAAAAACATTGTTCAATAATAAAAAACTATTATTATTACAAAATTGCAATCTTATTGCTCCCACTGCTTTGGCCGACATGACATCCCCCGACCCCACACGCATGGAGAAGGCTCCCTCCTCTAGTTGTGTCCAAGAATCAGTCCACTGCAAAGAAGAGCAAACATGGTTAGTGGCCCCCGAATCAACAATCCAAGGTGAAGAATCATCTTCCACTAAACAAGATTCAAGAACAAGTAAATCATATTTACCTTTCTTCTTCTTCTTGGCTACCTCTTCCAGGTACTGAGGACAGTTCCTCTTCCAATGCCCGACCTTGTTACAATGGAAACATTTTCCCTTGTCTTGGTCGGTGGAGGTGCCCTTCTTTTTGCTTTGGGCCTTCTTGGGTTTGGGCTTACCCTTTGCCTTTCCAACAAACCTCTTCCTCTTCTTATTATTGGAGGAAGATGGTTCGGCAACATTTGCCTCACCGATCTTACTTTTGTTGTCCTTGATCAAGGACTCAAAAGTAGCGAGCTCATTGAGCAACTGTGTGAGACTAAACCTTAACTTGTTCATCCCGTAGTTGTTCTTAAACTGATCGAAACTCTTCGGAAGAGTCGTCAGTATGATGCTCACTTGACTGGGTTCGTCAATGGCCCCGCCATTGACTTCTGCCGTGTTGAAGTAGGACATCATGCTCAGGACATGTTCCCGAACTGATGTACCTTCCTTCATGCGAGCGAGCATAGCGGAACGAACATCTTCGTGTCGCTTTTGCTCGGAGGGCTGCCCGAACATAGCTTGTAATGACTCCATAATTTCGAATGATGTAGTCTTTGCTTCGTGCTTTGTGACAAGCACGTCTGTCATAGAAGCTAACAGATATGTTCGTGCCTTCTCATCAGATAAGACCCATCGCTGGTATGCCTCACGAACAGTTCGTGTGGCATTGGCAGTGTGCACCGGAGGACATTCCTCCGTAAGCACAAACTTGAGGTCTTTGGTGACCAGTATTGCATTAATATTAAGTTTCCACTTAGTGTAGTTATCACCAGTTAATTTGTCGTTTGCGAGAATTTGAAGTAATGCAGAAGACATAATTGCTGAAATAAATAAAACATTCATTCAGTCATTTATTAAAACAAGTGCGAGTGCTTTGGCATAAATTTAAACATGATGCGTGAACATGTTTAACGAACTAGAAATACCCAAAAAACAGTTACTATACCACGACAATCTAACATACCACAAAGAAGTGCCGCCTTAGGGTCGGTCAAGTCCTTGCATGTTGGACCGAGACATTCTCAATCAAATGATATTCTAGAATAACTCTTATTCCATATCATTCAACCATCGTTTATTCAGTCAGGTTTTTAATTAACAAAACTTAATCAAAACCTTCGTGAGTGTAACCCACCATTTCAGATCTCATGAGCTTAACTCGAGAATTGCCGCCTTAGGGTCGGTCAATCCCGAAATACCCTCAGAAATCCTATCCGTTAGGAAGTCAACCTTGGTATTGATCTTTGTGGAAACCCTCCTTAGGGCGGATGAAAGCAAAGCCGTCACGAGGCCCCATTCGGATCTCACGGTGTTGAACTAATAATGGAGACTGTGGGATATATATGTAATATATCCCTCTCCCACTCACTATTTAAATATTAAGGTTTTCTATTATCCGTTAATGCACCTAGACTCTATAGGATCAAACGGCTAATTTTAATCAAGTTATCTAGCGCATTAACAAATTCATTATTAGAAATAAATTCTAATTTAACTAATAAATTATTAATGATTTTTAACAATTAAAAATCTAATCTATTAGTGAATAATCTAAATCTTTGTAAACTTTTTACTAAGGTCAGATTATTATGTAAGTGTTTACCAAGTTTTAACTATAAAAACTCTAACACTTTATGCGGTCCATTTATTATTAGGTTTTTAATCATATTAATCCTAATTACAATAAATGACCCTATTAATCTAACTTATTAAACACTTTAATAACCAGATTAATATTAATGAGAATTAACAAGTTTTCTAACAATTAAAAAACTAATCTCATTTTCATAGCCAATAATGTATTTACTGATTTTAATCATATTACAAAAAAATAATACATAAAAATTAGGCTATGATGCATGTATGACATATCAAATATATTTGTGTAGGCACATCTAATCTAAATGACATACGTATGCATGGCAATGCTTTTATCATCACATAATATAAAGCATACATGAATTGACCGAGTACTGTGGATTATTTAATCTAAAAAAAATTGGAATCTAAAATTACAAAAATACGCCCAAGGCATTCCTTGGTCTTCTTATAATTTCCGAGTCTTCTAATCTCTTCAGGTCACTCCGATTCATCTCATGAATCCGAAATAGGAAATCCGCACGGAACGCACTAGGCAACACTTGCCAACGGAACCGTGCAAGATGACATGAATAGTGCCCGACATGAACAGTACCGCGCAAGAACAGTACTCGCATGAATAGTACCCGAATGAACAGTACTATACATGAACAGTACCGATCACACGTATTTCCGATTTCGCCCTTCCGACTTCGTGATTTTTCCAGGTCTTCAATATAGGTTACATTTTTTTTTACATTACAATAACAAAAAAATAATAATAATAGTAATAAAAAATATAATACAACCCATAAACCCTAAATCCACAGTACCATATAATTAACGATCAATCATGTTTTTGTAAATTAACAAATTTAATATACATACAAAAACAACATACAGTCAATTTAAACAGTGCCTACACAATCATACATACAGGAGCATCGAAAACAATTTCCTGTTCCGAAAAAAAAAATTGGCTCTGATACCAATTGTTGGAACCCCGTTCACTAGTAACGCAGCGGAAATAGGTTTTAAAAGTTTTTATACAGATCATAAACGATATGGGACCAGTGAACTTAGGATCGCAATTCTTTTTCCGGAACTAATGCATATAATATGTAAACACAGGAAATTGTAATCAATATATTAAAAGAAAATTTAGAACCTTACTAACGTTTGGAGGCTCCTTCACTTTACGATATGCTCCTGGTCTGTACCATTGATCTTCCTAGCTATTCTCAGAATTGGTAACTGCGTTTGGACGCATCACGTACTCAGGAACTTAGGAGGATGTAGAAAGAATGAAGAAGAAACAATTTCTTCTAAGAGAAAACAAAACTAGAACAATTCTAGTTGTTAAAAAAAAATCTCATATATAATTTTTTTCTTGTATCAGAAGAGCACGCCTACCAATTTTATTTTTCTCTCTTTCTAATCTCATGCACACAGCACACACTTTCTCTTCTCTTTTGTGTGTGTCGTTCAAATCAAAAAAAAATATAAAAGACTATTTCTCTTCTAAATATCACACGCACATCAATTCTTTTCTTCTTCTTTTTTTGTTTCTTTTTTTTTTTCTTTTCATTCACGCACACCTGATGCTTCTCATCCTTTTGTTACACACATTATGAGTTTGTATCATATACAAACACTTGTATATATCCTTTGTGTGCTATATTTTTTGTTATCAATATATATCATATATATATTATTATAACTAAAACTCTTTAATTGATATCTCTTTAGATTTTAAAAGATAATTAAATATTTATTTTGAATTTAAACATTATAAATTCAATTTCAAATATTTAATTTAATAAAATAAAATAATCATATTATCTTATTCTATTTAAAAACAAATATCAACTAACATCCTCCATTTAGTGATTAATAACAAAATTAAATAATCTTATTATTTAATTTATTTAATCACCATTATTCATAATTAAATAATCTCATTATTCAATTATTTCCCGAATAAATACGTGTCACTTTCGTAACACAATTAATTGGACAATCCAATTAATTAATCGTGATCCTTGTTACCTAAATCGATCGGGCTAGCAAGGGGACCTAATGGACCTACAGTATTTTGAGCTCTAATAATCATTGGAATCATTAATTAAACTCTTTAATTAATATTCCTTGATTATTAACTCCGGTGTTATTCTACTAAAAACACGAAGCTGCACTCTCTCAACTGCAGACGCTTTTACACAGACCGATACAACTCGGTGTCCATCGATATAGCTATTACATATGGTATAATCCTCCATAAGTAGTTCATAATTAGAGCTGGGTCATAATGTCCGTTATACCCCTCTAATCATATCTTTCCATTAAGTACCATTGATTCTCTAATGAACAATAAATCCTACATTCCTTACGGAATTAGGAGAGCGCTCATATTGTCCAAGCCCCGAATCAACCCTTAAGGGTACTACCATCTACTTTTCACAAGAATGAGTGGATTCCACTATTGTGTACATACCTTCCCAGCCACAAGCCAAACCGCAATCCCAACATACGGAGTATATTGATCAGGAATTGCATCTGACCTCACCCATGGTATATCAAAGACCACGATCTAACCTGAAGGAGTCGATAAGACACTCAGGATTAAGATCACCCACATATAGCCATCATTAGTTGATATATATGAATCTCATCAGTAAACGGATCTTGGTGAGAGATTCATATAGATCATGGCCCAATCCTATATGATCACATCATACAAGGTGCCTCCATTCCCAAATCTCATATGAATGATTCAGGATAGAATCACCATACATTTCGAAATGGACCGCAGCTATAGGTTAACCACAAATAAAGTACCCAGCTTTATTTGCTATCTATGGACTCTTTAGATTGCACGCCTCTTATTGTATCCATCCGCATATGACACTCATATACACAGTTCGAGATTACATCCGGCAATCCAGGATGTTAATATATGCACAAGTTATAAAATAAATAACATAACAAGAATGAATTGAACTTTTCTTTTTATTTATTTCATAAATCCATATACAAAATACATCTTTAGGGCATAAACCCCAACAACATCTGCCTCTAGGCCTGATAGTTTTTTCTAGAGGGTTCTATCAGCGTTGCTGGGAGGTGGTGGGTAGTGACGTGGTTCTTGCAATTCAGGAATTTTTTCGTACAGGGGTTATTTTTCCGGGTTTGAACTCCAGTTTCATTGTTCTTCTTCAGAAGCTGAAGGATTCGATTTCAATAGACTAGTTTCGTCTGATTGTGCATAGTAACTTTTTGTTCGAAATTTCTTCCAAAATTTTGGCGGATCGGTTAGCTCAGATTGCAGCTAAGATTGTCTTTCCTTATCAGTTTGGGTTCATCCGAGACCATCACATTGAGGACTGTATCGTTTTAGCTTTTGACTGTGTGAATGTGATGGATAAGAAGTGTTATGGAGGCAGTTTGGCCATGAAGATAGATATTCGCAAAGCTTTCGATACTTTGGATTGGTTTTTTCTTCGTAGAGTTCTTCAAGCTTTTGGGTTTTCTCCAGTTTTTGTAGATTGAATTGACAGCATCCTAGGATCTTTGAGGCTTTCGGTGCTGATCAATGGATCCCCTGAGAGGGTTATTTCATTGTTCTAGAGGGGTTCGTCTAGGTGTCCTTCTTTCCCCTCTCTTGTTTGGCATTGCGGATAATTTCCTCAGTAGGCTTCTGTTGAGGATGGTGGATTTCTCTTAGTTATTGCCTATTTCTTCTCCGAGGGTATTTTCTGCTCCTACTCATTTGCTTTATGCAAATGATGTTTTTATTTTTTTGCAGAGTCACGGTTTGAAATCTGAAGAATATCATGAGTGTTTTAGAGGTTTATGGTAACATTTCAGGTCAGTTGGTTAATTGGGGTAAGTCTTCTATCTATTTTGGATCTTATATTTCCCCATCCCGGATTGGTAGATTGATGTCCTTGGTTGGTATGTAGATTGGTCAGTTGTCTTTCTCTTACTTGAGGGTCCCGTTATTTCCGGGAAAGCCCAAGAAGTCCGTGTTACAGCATATCGTAGATAAAATCTTGTCTAAGTTTGCTAAGTGGAAGGGGAAAGCCCTTTCTTTGGCCGGTCGCGCTACTCTGATCCAGTCGGTCATTACGGGCTCCTTTGTACATTCTTTCATGATCTACAAATGGCCTTCTTCTTTGCTACGGTTGGTTAATCTCAAGTTGAGAAATTTTTTACATACAGGTTCTTGTGAGGAGACTAAACTAATTCGGGTTGCTTGGAATCGTTGTTGTAAGCCTTACTCTCAAGGTGGTCTTGGTTTGAAGGATCTTGGGTTACTGAATGATTCTCTTTTAAAGAAGCTCACCTGGAAGTTTATGACCTCTGAGAGTTTTGTTTTTTCATTTCTAAGGAAGCGGTATCTCACGCAGCTTCGAAAATCTCATGGGGAGTATGTCACTTCGTCGATTTGGCCTTCTTTTCGCTCTCATTATTTAGATCATCTTAAAGAGGGCATTTGGCTCATTAGTGAGAATTCTCAGCGAGATTTTTGGTGCAACAATTGGTTGGGGGTTCCCATTCTTGAGCTTCTATGGAATCCTGATTACTTGGCTAACCTTTTCAGGGCAAGAGTTTCTTATTTTATCCATAAGGGTATGTGGGTTCTTGAAGATAGTTTTCGAGCCCATTTTCCAGATCTCTGTTTTTGAATAGATACGATTGCTATCTCTCCAGCTGCAGATTCTTTGATGTGGGCTCATTCTCGAGATGGGCAGGTTTCTTGCAAGTCGGCTTATCTCATATGATTCATGATTCTCTGCAGGCCATGTCAGTTTCATTTAGTGATCAGGTGCGGGTTTTATGGAAGACAACTATTCATGTCGTGGTTTGGAGTGTGTGGCTTGCTCGTAACTAGTGGACTTTTTGAAAGTAAGGCTATGGAGTTCAGATCTGCTTTGTCTTTGGTTTGACATGCGGTGTCTGACGCTAACCGGTTAGAGATCGGTTGTATGCATAATTGTGTAGATAATCTTTTGATTCTTCGTCGGTTTGATCTCCGTGGTCATCCGTCTAGGGGCTTGGTTATCAGGACTGTGATTTGGTCACCTCCGGCTCCTGGTTGGATCAAAGTTAATACGGATGGTGCCGCCTTGAGTTCTCCAGATATTAGGGGTTGTATGGGTGTCTTCCGTAATTGTAGAGCTTTCGTGAAGGGTTGTTTTGCTGTTTCTCTTGGTCAGGTGTTTACATTTGAGGCAAGAAGTCGGCAGAATGGGTGACATCGGATCTGGCTTGAGAGTGATTCTTCTTATATGGTTCAACTGCTCGCCTCTCGCTCCAAGCAAGTTCCTTGGCGGATTCGGCAGGCTTGGCAACGTTGTATCTATCAGATATCAAAAATGGATTTTCAAGTTTCTCATATCTTTAGGGAGAGGAATCAGGATGCTGACGCTCTTTCTAAACATGCTTTGGGGTTGTCGGTTGATTCGTGGTGGGCAAACACCTTGTCTTTATGCTCTTTATTGGTTGGCAATGATTACATGGGTCGAGAGTCTTTTTGTTTTTCTTGATGTTTTCTGTTTCTGTTTTTTATAGCCAGCGTGCCAATGTTTATATTGAGATTGTTTCCCTTGGTTTTTGTGCTTTTCTGGTTTTTGTTACTTTTCATTTTATTCTTTTTATAATATAGATGAATACTGCCTATAGGTTTTTCAGCATATGATCGCGTGTGATGCTTTTTCTCTCTCGGTCAGTCCAATTTTATCAAAAATAAATGAATTAAAATTTCTTTTTTAGAAAAAAAAAACCGATATGCAATAACTCAAATATAATATATTAATAGGTTGAATAAACATCATTTACTTATAAATTATATTGGCCCGTGATAATTCATGAGTTTCTAATAATAAATATTTGAAGTATTTTATTATAAGTTATGTGGCAAAATTAATCTTCCAATTAATTACACGTCTATGGAGATGGCTATGGTACAAAGGGTGGGTGTGCTTTGTACCATACAACAACACAAAAAGCAATATATAAACAATAAAAAAACGTTAGTGTTAGCCAGCTAAAAAAAGCAACCGGTTTCAGCCGGTTGCTGTAGGTTTAATAATTTTTTAATATAATATATAAATATATATTAATAATGTAATTATATTATATTACATAATAATTAATAAAAAATAATTTGATGTAAAAAAATATTGAAAAAATTCATTTAAAATATATGAAAATTAGAAATATTATTATTTAAGATAAATAAAATAAAATAAAAAGTATAAAAAATTTTGAATTTCAAGAACGAGTTCAATGTAGGTTGAACAAGTTTAACGTTCGTATTAACGTTAAACTTGTTCAGTGAACAAGTTAACGTAAACCTTCATGAACAAGTTCAACGTAGGTTGAACAAGTATAACGTTCGTATTAACGTTAAACTTGTTCAATGAACAAGTTAACGTAAACCTTCATGAACAAGTTAAACGTAGGTTGAACAAGTTTAACGTTCGTATTAACGTTAAACTTGTTCAATGAACAAGTTAACGTAAACCTTCATGAACAAGTTCAACGTAGGTTGAACAGGTTTAACGTTCATTTGAACGTTAAACTTGTACATTGAACAAGTCAACGTAATTCTTCGTGAACAAGTTCAACGTAAGTTGAACGAGTTTAACGTAAGTTGAAAGAGTTTAACGTTTATCTTATAACGTTAAACTTGTTCAATGAATAAGTTAACGTAAACCTTCATGAACAAGTTCAACGTAGGTTGAACAAGTTTAACGTTCGTATTAACGTTAAACTTGTTCAATGAACAAGTTAACGTAAACCTTCATAAACAAGTTTAACGTAGGTTGAACAAGTTTAACGTTCATCTGAACGTTAAACTTGTACATTGAACAAGTCAACGTAATTCTTCATGAACAAGTTCAACGTATGTTGAACGAGTTTAATGTTTATCTTATAACGTTAAACTTGTTCGATGAACAAGTTAACGTAAACCTTCATGAACAAGTTCAACGTAGGTTGAACAAGTTTAACGTTCGTATTAACGTTAAACTTGTTCAATGAACAAGTTAACGTAAACCTTCATGAACAAGTTCGACGTAGGTTGAACAAGTTTAACGTTCGTATTAACGTTAAACTTGTTCAATGAACAAGTTAACGTAACCTTCATGAACAAGTTCAACGTAGGTTGAACAAGTTTAACGTTCATTTGAACGTTAAACTTGTAGATTGAACAAGTCAACGTAATTCTTCGTGAACAAGTTCAACGTATGTTGAACGAGTTTAACGTTTATCTTATAACGTTAAACTTGTTCAATGAACAAGTTAACGTAAACCTTCATGAATAAGTTCAACGTAGGTTGAACGAGTCTAACAGGCATCGGAACGTTAAACTTGTTCAATGAACAAGTCAACATAAATCTTCATGAACAAGTTTAACGTAGGTTGAACGAGTGTAACGGAGGTTGAAAGAGTTTAACGTTCGTCTTTACGTTAAACTTGTCCAATGAATAAGTCAACGTAAATCTTCATGAACAAGTCAACGTAAATCTTCATGAACAAGTCAACGTAAATCTTCATGAATAAGTTCAACATAGGTTAAACAAGTGTAACGTTCATATCAACGTTAAACTTTTTCAGTAAACAATTCAACGTAAATCTCCATAAACAAGTCTTTCGTGGATGTTGAACAAGTCTTTCGTGGATGTTTAACGTTTATCTGAACTTAAAATTCGTTTAGTGAACAACTCAACGTAAATCTTCATTTTTTATTTCAATAATTAATTTGTAAAACATAAATACATATTAGTGATTTACTCATTATCATGTTTAAAAGTTTTGATTTTCCCCCAAATTGTTAACCAAATATGTAGTATCAATAATCTTCATGATAGTGATTTACTCATTATCGCGGTTTATGTTGACATTGCTATCACCTGATATTGCTAAAGCAAAGGGACGCTGAATTAGTCATTAATATGATTTTAGAAAGAAATCCCTTAGTCTCATTGAGTGTGTAGATTGCCATCCTCCATCTGCTTGAGTGTTTGGGTTTCCTTTCTATTTCTTTGCCTCGTAGATCTACTTACAATGTTTCGTAAAGTATTGAGGAGATTACTCATCCTAAAGCTTTTGCTTTGCAAGAAGAGGTTAACCCTCTATTGTTTCTCTAATTCTAGCTGATTGGCAGAGTATTTTATAGTTTGGTTTTCCTTGATGGTTTTTTTTTATTTCACAAAAATAAAAATAAAATAATCAATTAATGAATAAATATATATACAATTAATAATAAAATTCAGAAAAATTAATTTAAACAAATTCTAATATTGTCAACAGTTAATATAAAAATATTTTCCTACCTAGTGAATATTTCCTCTCAATTTCAGTTTAAAATTTACAGTAATAAATTTAATAATTAACAATTACCCCTCATTGTCAATATTTTGTTTGCCAAGTTCCCAACAACATGTTTAGTCTTCAGAATCTTCAAATTCAACCTAACTTGTACAAAAAAAAAAGTTCAATAATGACCGATGTAATGCCATAAAGAAGATGAAAACACACCACCAAAAAGCTTGAAATAAAAGACTCCTATGAATGAAAATATAATTATATTTAATATAATTAGATGGTCTAGACATATGGGAAATACTACCGTAAAAGTTTCAATGTAATCTATGATCGTTAGCATAGCCAAACAATCTTGTTTTTCCCAAATCTGTCCAGTAGAGACCTTATCCGACCTCTGTCCACTCCGAAATTTATATCAATATTTCTACCCATGTATAACTTACAAAATTTTCCAGATTTAATCTAAAGATATAAGGTAATCTACATTAAAATATTCAGATCAATACGAAGTCATTAGAACATACAAAAATATCAATCTTTCATGGTTTCCAGAAACTGTCTTAGTAGAATTCTAATACTTACCTCTGTCTATTCCAAAAATCATAACAATATTTCTACATATTTAGAAATCATGAAACTTTACAGATTGATACTAGACATATACATCTACCGTCATGTAACTTTTCATAGTTTTTAACTATCATTAACCAACTCAAAACAATTTTACGAAACCTGTCTAGTCTTGTAAAAACAGGGATCTCCAGAAATCTTATGCAACGGTCCGAAAATTCTAATTAAAAACATGCTAACAACCATGAACTATGGAATGACTATAAATCAATCCTATACATATTCTCATTGGAAATGGCAAATGGTCGTCGGTCTTCATCGAAAATGATATCGTGGGAAATAATCTTTTTTTGACGAGCCGTTGGAAATACAAAATTTCTAAGGGCCATTAGTGATTGGAGATAAAGGAACTATGCCGTCGGAAAAAGATTTTGGAAACTAAGTTAAAGAATCATTTACCGTGAGAGATGATGGTCGGAAATAATATATATATTACCAAGGAATGTTGCGGTCGGAAATAATGTTTTCTTAACGAAACATGTTGTTAGAACTTAGGATAGGCATGATTTAATAATGTATTTCCAAGGGACACAATGGTCAATAATAATATATTTTTGATCAATGTAGCAGTCACAATTAATGTATTTTTAAGGAGTGAAGCAGTTGGAAATTATTTACTTCCGTAGTTAGAAATAATATATTTCCAAGGATAGGCATGATGCCGGTTCGGTTCGAACCGGCGAACCAAACTGGAACTGGCGTCAAAAATACCATATTTCCAATGAGCCCCATGGTCAAAAATAATGTACATTTGTTTCTTTTTGCCATAAAAATAAAAATAACAAAATATTGTCCAATATTACAATTAATTCAACATATTTTGAATATATACAAATTACATTGTCCAATATTAAAAATAACAAAATATTAACTTCTGTTCACAAACTAGGAATCTTCTTTCAAAATGTAAAAATTAATCTTTTATCGAGTTGTTTGAGAGCCTAAATTTAATTTCTTTATTGCACAGATCTGCAAAACAGAATAAAGAAAAATAACTAACTTCACAAAATAACTGGAAAATATATTGCAGAAATTAAATATACGATAAAAATTTATATACACTATCAGATTGCCTTGTACACAAATAATTAAAAATAAATATATATAAATAAAACTCAAATGTTAAGAACTCCAACTAAAAAAAGAAAATGAACACATAAAATGAAAACACATAAAAAATAATGAAAAATAAGAGAAGTGTAATAATAACAATAAATGAATTCCTGATTCTTAGAAGCGGGGAATAATAACCTAAATCTTTTGAGTAAGTTCTCATCATTAAAGGCACACCACAAATGGAATTATTCATCTCTACAAAAATATACTACAAATTCCATTTGCCATGTTGTAGCAAACTGAAAATTCACACAAAACCCATTCCACTCATCCGTATTCCATTCCATATATCTGTGTGGACTCCACTTACTAATTCATGACATCATTTGGCAATTCAACTTGGAACATGGAAACTACTTACCAGAAACAAGAAGCATGAGTCTAAATTGGAATTGCACCTCATTATGAATCTGCAATTATCAAATAAAGATGATATATCAAGTTGAACTACTACTTCCTGATCCATGTTGAGATAACTTTTACCCATTTACATGAAACTATAATTTAAGTTAGGTTTTATTAACATTTGACAAGTCATAAAAGATTTCTGCATCAATTAGCATTCATCTAAAAACTCATTATTTTAACCCAAGATCTGACATCAGCTTGACTCTATCAAAAAACAACAAATTATTGAATTCTAAAGGATGAATCCTCTGATTACAAAATAAGGTTAAAACTGTTGGCAATAGAAAAGTTTAAAGCAATCCATATCACTTATTACATTGAGTGAAAAATGGTTATGTCATCTCCATAGAATAGACTTCTTCAACTAAAAAGCATAAATTTTGATATATCTTTGGTGGGTGGGCATCTCTAATGTGATTGTTTGCAAGAATCCACTGGTGGTTTCCCGTGAAATCAGCTCGCCCTATTATTCTGGAAAACAAGAAAGACCAATGATTCTATATTTGAGTGCTAAATCAATAGATTGATCTACTGAATACCAGTCCAAGTGTCTAACAACACAAACAGGATTTGTCAAACAAATACAAATCAACTTTTCTACTGAGATTCTTCAAGACAAGACAGAATAAACCATCATCTACGTATCTAACATGTCTATCGTATCATAGAAACAAGTTAATCTCACAAATCCACCAAGAATATACCTCAAAATAAAAATCACCCAGAAAATAATTATGATAGACATCAAAATCTAAAAAACATGAATCAGCAAAACAGAAATTGAAGTGTCTAAATACATGATAAACTGAAGAGACTCTTGCAAGTAAGTAGTTGTCTCTCTATTGAAGAATGTAGCACAAGCCAGTAAACATTTAAAAACTTCAAAATCTAACTACGATAAGAAACACTACTAAATTTTGCTGAAAATCAAATGACAATTAGACAACCTCCAAGTACAAAAGTGTTTATGCCTTTTACATGGACAATACATTGAAATTGAATACACAAACAACAAGCAGAGGGAAAATTGGAAACTGCTAAACAGGGCACAGCTACACACCCACCCACCCATTTCATATAAAACTGGGTAAAAATTTCATACTAACATCTTCCAGCCAAAAACCAATCCTTAGCCCTCCTTGACAAAGAAAAAATACTACTCTTAAACAAGCTTTAGCTCAACTTTACTTAATTACTAGAACCCTAATATCTTTTATGAGATTTCAATGTTTCTAAAAATATTTAAGACTAATAATCATAATAAAAGGAAACATCCAACTCAATTCTAACACATAATGAAGTCTGAGTACCTCTATAATAAATTAGAACTCTTTGTTTCCCAAATGCTACAGCTACACATACTAAAAGTAGAGGTTATGTAAGAGATATCAAATACTCACCATCATGCATCAGTGATAGATAAACAGAACAAGGGGCTGGTGTCATTCTCTGCAACAAAATATAATTTAATAAGGACACTAACTAAATGAGTGCATCTACCAAAATGTACTAAAAATAATACAATTCTAATTAATTTCATGTTTAAAACAATTATTCATCCAATCAAACAGTGAACAAACATCAAGCTGCATTTAATTCCACCTATCATCAAATTTCTGAAATTGATCAAAAAATGTAGCTTAACTTCAGCATATCAACATTTGTGGATTTTATATAGCAACATAGTGGAATTTTCTTCATATTCATAATCATAACGAATTCATTCAAGTACATATAGGAGGATAATTGAAACTGGAACGGGTAACCTTTATAATGATTTCAAGATAATATCTGCATAACGGATTTTCAAATGAGTAACAACTATTAGACTATACAGAAAACGTTTTCCAATTATACCTCACAATACATGTTAAATTCAATAAAACTGCAAAAGAGCTTGGCTGAACTATATAACCTTGGCCTTTAGTTCTGTTCAAAGCTTCAAGCATAACTAAAGGGAAAAAAAATGGAAGCAAAGTCTGGCTCAAGAAAAGTGCTCATGTTTAACTCACCTGTTACTATGTAAATTCTATATAAATTACTAGAACAAGCACATCACAAAGCCATGCTATACCTCAAACTTGAACTTGACTTATGGAATTAACTCAATGTGAGAATGGTACAAAACAAATATATGACAAAAAAGTAGTCAATTCCTCATTATTTAAATGAGAGAATTTAGGCAAGATATCACTATACCTCTCAGTGTTAATTCTAGTTATGTCTCAATTTCATGAGCCAAAATTTACTAAATTTCAGTACATATTTAAGACCCAATTGTCTAGAATTAGGATCTTAAATTTCAGTACATATTTCATGAGCCAAAAAGTATCCTTAGGAATGAATGAAATAGATAGTGCAGCAACATAGAGGAGGCTATCAATAGTATGCATAAGATAAGCCAGCAACCCAATAGCATGCAAAAGAAAGTCCAAAAACAAAAAAATAGAGCAAGTCCATACTTTGTTGTGTCCAGAAACTACATTATGGGGCTAGACAGGCAAACCAGTTAGTTGTAATTTTATTTTTACTCATGAAAATTGTTTGAATACAGATGCATCCTACTCACTAGCGTTGTTTCTCAGCTCACATAGACACATTTTCACGGGCCAATTACAGTCATTCTCAGCCTCCCACTCCACAATCACCAAATATAACATGAATTCACACACATGAGCCCACATTTCGAAACTTCAAATTAAAAAACACAACATAACTAGTTGTGGAATAAATGATTCACATACAAAACCACATCCTTTAAAACAATTGTGCAGAAATAAAGGATTCCAGCGGTCTTTAATTTAGGTATGTGAAAACTAAAAAAATAATAATTAATGGTAATTAATACTAAACTCTAATATACAAAGAGGTATGCTCTAACTCCAGAGCCACAACTGATAGTAGAAATAGGCATGCAACATTGCTATAATGACACCAAGCATCTAACAACACCTACACACTCTAAAATTCATTTACCAAACAAAAACCAAGAAAGAGAAGGCTAAGGGAAATTAATTACTAGTACTCACATATTTCATTCATATCATATATTCATATCGACATCTTAAATTCTGTAGAACCCCCGGTTCATGAAGATAAGCCAGCTTTGTCATATCATCCACACCAGATGAAGGAAATTCAACATCCTTTGAATAGACACCAGAGGTTTTGGCAACCACCTAGAACTTAAATCAAGAAGATTTCATTAGAACCACAAATTTCATGTAATTGAACAATAAATGAATCAGACCTTCGATTTCATAAAGATACAATCAACATGACATCTATATTAACATTTAAACAAAATAAAAACAATTTTAATTTCACAGTTTTTTTTTTCATGCCCAAAACCATGGCCCAAAACGATTTTAAAAACCATGCTAATATACAAAAGCCACATCTTCAAAAAAAAAAAAAAGTATATGAACAAGAACACTAATCGAACAAAAAATAATTGCCAAAAAATTACCTTCTCATTTTTGGAATTCGATGACTGAGGCTCGTTTGAATCTGACCCAAACCTTGGTCAGATGAAACACCTATAAACACTGTCCTAAAACCTAAAAATAACTCAACAACACAAACAATAGAGGATGTGGGCAAAAATTTGAAGCAAACTAAGGAAGGGAAAGCTTACCATGTTCTGAAAGTGGATCCATCGCCGAATCCGCCTGTTCTTCCACGTGCCGCCGCCGCCATTGAAGCCCTCAAGGACTGGCTCCAGACCTACTAGTTGAAGAAAGAAGAAGAAGGACCGATGACACCAAGCTCAGATCTTCTTCGTTCGATACAAAAGAATCAGTTTCGGGTCTTCTAAGTGGCCGACCTTGCTCTGAATCCTGTCCAAAACCGAGTACTCGCCGGAAACCATGCGAGATTTAGAGACGATCTAGAAAGTGAGAGTTGAGAGAGAAAACTAGATGGAAAATGTTGTTTTGTTTGGGTAAGAAACCAGTGTAACCGGTTACTGGTGTAACATTAATTTCTGATTTTCTCTTTTAACAGGTGAATTTTTTTCAAAAGTGGTTATTGTATGGTACAACACACTTTCTTATTTGTACCGTAGCATGACCCCACGTCTATATAATATGAGACGACGAATAGAGTACATAGGACATATGTGGTGAGTGGGTCAGAGTTTGAGGATGCAGACAGCAGTCTTATCTCCATAATTAGTGTATACTCCACCACAATTAGTGGAAAGAAAGAAAGAAAATATTATTGCAGTTAAATCATATCTTTTCATGTGATTAATTAGATGGTTTCTTTAATTAATATTTTAGGAAATCAATTTATAACAGAACAAGCAACTTATAATATATTTTTTATAAAGTATATATTTGAATAGAAAATTAGGCCAACACCTTAATCCTTGTTCAGTGAGTGAGACTGATAACTATTTTCTCCGGTAATAAAAATCCAACAATAAGTTCTGATGTGCATAAGCATATTCTATACCTAATAGATATAGATGCATGAGGGGGACTTGAAGCAAGAGTTTATAATAAAAATAGTACATGTTTAGTAATCCAAATTAAGTTTAAGTTTCTATGTAAAGGTCAAGTTGTTAAACTCCTATAAGTACGATCATGTATCAAATATATAATAAAATACAATATTATAGTAAGTATATAATCCAATTGAATAACAAAAATAATAATATAAAGTTGGATTCACATGACCAAACATGCAGGACTTGAAGTGGAAAGGAGAGAAAATTTGGATGGCATCACTCCGATGGTAAGGATAACGCGGGCAGGAACATAACAAGAACATATTCTTGTAAGAAAAGTGATGAAATTAAACATGGACCAAATCCAAACACATAAGCTAGGAGGAGACATGTATACGTCAAAAAAGCAGACAAATTTTTTTTTTTTTTTTTTTTTTTTGCATGCTGAGAGTGAACCAGCAAATTAATGGAATCTCACCCAAAAAAGTTGACATGCGTTGCTCCTACTACCACTGCATCACTAGCTTTGCCCCAACTTCATCACAAAAATGATAAAACGACATAATGTCAATTGCGACTTGGCATGCCTTTTAAGATAAAGCTACTTAAGATATTGTTCAATCTGAGTTAATGCCACTTAATTTGGCAAGGGTCAGGTTGACCGGACTTTCGAAATCCAATACGAACTATAGAAAATGAGGCCGTCAACACTTCATGTTTGTTTACTTGATTATTTTTTTCTCTAGTTAAAATCAACATAACAACCCTAATTTCAATTTTTTTTTTCCTTCGTTTGAAATTGAATACCCAAGTCGAATTATTAATACTGTTTGGTCATGTTTGTTACATGTGATAGGATATGACTATATCAGAACCCTAATTTTGATTTTTTTTTTCTACGTTTGAAATTGAATACCCAAGTCGAATTGTTAATACTATTTGGCCATATTTGTTACATAGGATATAATATGACTAATTTTAGTCATATATCATATGTTTGTTGCTTGCATGAGATGAGATTATTGAATCCCATGCAGACAACTAATCCCACCAATGTGGGACTAATTAATCCCACCACAAATGGTAGGATTAACCCACCACTTTATACTTTTATTTTTTATTTTATTTTTCTCTTTTCAATTTGATTTATTTTTTTATGTGATTAAAATATAAATATATTTTAATAATTAATAAGATATTTTATTTTAAAAATGATAACGTTCAATTTTAACAAATAAAAATAAATTTATTAGAATTGGTTTTAAAGATTTAAATTATTTTTAAACATTTTAATTGTTTTTTCAAAATTTAATTTAAATAATCATTTTAACCAGTCCAATTCTCTGCAACCATTTTATCTAGGTGAGGTGGGGCTATTTAGTCCCATATATTTTTTAAAAAAAAATTCTTCTTCTTTTATATTTTTTATTTAATTATAGAAATTTATATTTAAAAATAATTTTAAAATATTAAATATTAACTAAAAATGTTAATTTTTAATATTAATTTTAAATATATTTATTTTTATAAAAAATTAAAAAATTAAAAAATGTATTTATTTAAAAATAATTTAATTTAATTTTATATTAATCGATTTCACATTATATTAAACATATTATAAACTTATTTTTTTTATTCTATCTTAAACCACACCAAACAAGAGATATGACTATTTTAATCATATCTCATACAGCACCAAAAATATCACAACACTAATATTAGTCCAATCCAATTCAATCTTATGAAAATAATCATATCATATCTCACGTACCAAACGAGCCAATAGTGTTTAATACTGAATGTGTGGGGCTTTTATTTTTTTTTAAGTAGCGATAATGACACCCCTCAAAAACTGTATCTACACCCCTTTCGTAATCACACCCATTAATATTTCTTTTAAAATCACTAATTTGTAATTAAACCTCACTTAATGCCAAAAATACCCATTTTTTAATTATACTGTATTGTATTTTTGTAAGTACACACCGCCTATAACTATTATTATGTTATTTAATCAACTTTATCATTATTTCAAATTTTGCTGTTACCTTTAATTCTCTTACTATTCTTTCTTTTCCCTACTTCTTTTCTCTTCTCGGTTTTTTAAAAATCAAACTCTATTTTTCGTTTCAGTGTACACTGATATAAATACCATCAGTGCATTGCATGTGAGCCATAGATTATGGATAAGCACTGACAAGTGCATACAGACTGGGTCAAAGCAATTGAATCTAATGGTCCACATACAACGTACTGATAAATATTTTTCAGTGCGCACCGAGGTGAAAATTTTCCTATATATATATATATATATATATATATATATATATTAGAGAACCACTTTATGTTTGAGAGAGTTGTTGGGATACAAGATTTGTGTTATGTCTCAATTGATATGGAAGTAGATAGGTGTTATGATATGTCAAAAAAAAATATAGGTGTTCGATGAAATCGAAGAACATCTAATATATATATATATATATATATATATATATATATTTGCAAGAAAGAACATCTAATGTTGATAAAAAAAAAGTCTAAAGTGTGTTTGAAAGAAATAAAAAGGATGGCGATATTGACACCCATAAAACTTATTAGTACATCCATATTTATTTAAAAAATTTAATTACAAAAATATCCCAATAGAAATGTACTAATATGGACAAATTACTTCAATTAAAAATAAACCAAATATTTTAGACACTCATTAATTACACAAATATCTTCAGCTATATTTCTTTATTAACAAAAGACTTACCTAAAAAAATAAACTTATGATAAACCCTAACATAATTTTTTTTCACACCAAGATAACAAATATAACATGACAAATAAAATAATTGACAAACTATCGGTTGATCATAAGCAGTAATATGCAGAATGACAACAATTTCCAAACAAGTAGCTAGCGAGTAGCTAGCGCCTCAACAATAGTTCACTTTTGTGGGTCAATGTTATGCTAAACTCTTATTAAACTTTAATTGTATTTCAAGTATTAAACTTTCTCATCATCACATGATTATCATATTGTTTTTGTCTTTATATATATAATTATGAACAATTTTTTGTAAGGATAGCTATAGATATCAATAAGTTATTTTTATTTTTTTAAGATAGATGTAGATATCTATAAGTTTTTTTTTTTTTTTTACGATAGTTGTATAAATAAGAGAATTCTATATTGAAAATCTCTTAACCTCATATATGGTTCCACATATTTTCTTTTATAAGGCTCCTACATTCAAGATATTTACAGGACCATCATTAAAAGAAGATTTGATTGTAAAAATAATATGATTTTTTTTATATAATTTGGGTGTGATAATAATTTAAGAATGGTTATATGTATTAAAATGAATATATTTATTTCAATTAGAGTACTATTGGCATTATGATGAGTGTTTATAGTAATATTTATTTTTTAAATTTTAGACATGTATGTACTTATAAAATGAGTGTACTAATAAGTTTTATGGGTGTCAATATTCATACTCAATAAAAAATATAGATATTATTCGTGACCCTTGTTACCTAAATCGATCTGGCTAGCAAGAGGACCTACTGGACCCACAGTGTTTTAAGCTCCAATAATCCTCGGAATCATTAATTAAACTCTTTAATTAATTTTCTTGATTATTAACTCCGATGTTATTCCACTAAAAACCCGAAACTGCACTCTCTCAACTGCAGACACTTTTACACAGACTGATACAACTCGGTGTCCATCGATATAACTATTACACATGGTGTGATCCTCCACAGTAGTTCATAATTAGAGCTGGGTCAGAATGTCCGTTATACCCCTCTAATTACATATATCCTTTAAGTACCGTTGATTCTCTAATGAACAATAAATCCTATTTCCTCACGGAATTAGGAGAGAGCTCATATTGTCCAAGCCCCGAATCAACCCTTAAGAGAACTACCATCTCCTTCTCACAAGAAGAAGTGGATTCCATTATTGTGTACATACCTTCTCAGCCACAAGCCAAACCACAATCCCAACATACGGAGTATATTGATTAGGAATTGCGTCTGACCTCACCCATGGTATATCAAAGACCACGATCTAACCTGAAGAAGTCGATAAGACACTCAGGATTAAGATCACCCACATATAGCCATCATTAGTCGATATATATGAATCTCATCAGTAAACGGATCTTGGTGAGAGATTCATATAGATCATGACCCAGTCCTATATGATCATATCATACAAGGTACCTCCATTCCCATATCTCATATGAATGATTCAGGATAGAATCACCGTACATTACGGAATGGACCGCAACTATAGATTAACCACAAATAAAGTACCCAGCTTTATTTGCTATCTATGGACTCTTTAGATTGCACGTCTCTTACTGTATCCATCTGTATATGACACTCATATACACAGTTCGAGATTACATCTGGCAATCTAGGATGTTAATATATGCATAAGTTATAAAATAAACAACACAACAAGAATGAATTGAACTTTTCTATTTATTTATTTCATAAATCCATTTACAAATTACATCTTTATGGCATAAACCCCAACAATGCAACCATTCTCAAACCACTCTATGCTTTGAACTAGTTTTGTTAGGTATATCAATCCAATTTTAGGGCTTGTTTTTAAGATGTTAAAATTAAGATTTGGGGTTTTTTCCCATTACTCACACAAGACCATGTGACAAGCAATAGTTAAAATCCTTGTTTAACGCAAAACTCTAAGCCAAATTAACATAGCAAGGCCATGCATACATCAACTTTCCCATTCATTAAGCTAGTAATCAAGATTCAAGTGGAAAGGTCATTCACACATAAACCCTAAATTCATAGATAATCTAATCAACCAACCCACATCGATTGAGGCCACAAAATAGTATGAGAAAATAAAGTAGAACAATTAATTCAATGAATGAGACTTATATCGAATTGACTAAGAAAAATAATGTAGTTCATTACATAGAGTTGCCCAATAGGGTTACATCAATCCCATATATGGAAGTTTAGTTACACATAATTGAAAAACAAAGTAAGAAAGATGAGATGTAGAGAGAACATATATTGGCCATGTGAGCTTCCCTTTTGTCTTGCATTTCTTCTTCTTCTTCAATATCTTTCAAATACGGATGGATTCGATGTATAGAATGGTAATGGAATTAATGGAAGAAGGTTTATGGATATTGGTGTGTATTTATTTCAGATCTGTGTGTATCTAACGTTGTGGCAAAATATGAAGTATTTATAGATTTTCAACCAAACTAGGGCTTCACTTTCTCATAGTAATTCTCGGATTCGAACGGCCGCTGTTTGTGCCACGACCTGGGTGCTTGCTGAGCCTCTAGGAAGTTTCATGATTTGGACTGTGGTTAGAGAAGTTTTTTGAACAGCGGCCAACGCCGCAAAAATCTTCTGGAATACATCGCTGGCTACACCTCGGTTGGGGTCTTTGCCTGGCTAGCAGTTTATGTCACGATTCTTGACAGTTTTGCCCCTTTTTTCTCGTTTTCACTCTTTTGTCTCATTAAAAACTTCCAAGCACCTTATCTAGAGATATCAACATACACAGCTCTCAAAACCTTTTAAAAACACCTACTTTACTGGAGAAACAAGCTTATAACATAGGAAATATGGATGAAAAACATATATAAAAATGGACCGATCAAACAACGAGGAGATTTGATCAGATTTTCAGCCGAACGGATGAGTACATTTCAGTGCGAGCTAAATGTGGTCGGCGAAGCCGAGATTGGCCAATACAGGGTGAGATTCGACATGCCCGAGTCGGTCCAACTTCTTCCTGCTGGTGATAGGGCGATTTAGAATCATCTTACTGGGGTAGTCGTCATTTATGGGTCGATGCTGAGCTGTGGAATTACACTTCCTCTTCAGCTTTTTATTTCCAAATTTCTTGCTGACACTCAAATTATGTTGGCTTAACTTGTCCCCAATTATTACAGGATTCTCCAGTGTTTGTGGACGTTATAGAGTGAGTGGGGTCAATCACTTGCCACCTTTACACACTCGGAGATTCGGGCGATGGGGGTACCTATTACCCTTTTTCGGTCAATCCAAGGCATTGGATGTTAGGGTTTTTGCCCTAAAGCTTGTAATTTGTAAATATGAAATGAACATAAATAAAAGAAGTAGTTTATTCATTCAAATTGTTTCATACTTTTATATAACATGTGTATTTAACATCCAAGATTGCCTGATGTAATTCAAACTGAGTATCTGATTGTCATATACGGATGGATTCATTTTGAAACAAGCAATTTAAAGAGTCCGTAGATAGCAAATAAAGCAGGGTACTTTATTTGTGGTTAATCTACAGCTGCGGTCCATTCCGTAATGTACTGTGATCTTATCCTGGATCATTCTTATGGTGATATAAGAATGGAGGCACCTTATATGATGTGATCATATAGGACTGGGCCACGATCTATATGAATCTCTCAATAAGATCTGTTACATGATGAGATTCATATATATCGACAAATGATGGCTATATATGGGTGATTTTAATCCTGAGTGTCTTATCGACTCCTTCAGGTTAGATCGTGGTTTTTGATATACCATGGGTGAGATCGGAGTTACATTCCTGGTCAATATGCTTTGTATGTTGGAATCACGGTTTGGCTTGTGGCTGGGAAGGTTTGTACACAATAGTGGAATCCACTCCTTCTTTCGAGAAGTAGATAGTAGTTCCCTTATGGGTTGATTCGGGGCTTGAACAATATGAGCGCTCTCCTAATTCCGTGAGGAATGTAGGATTTATTGTTCATTAGAGAATCAGTGGTACTTAATGGAAAAGATGTAATTAGAGGGGTATAACGGACATTATGACCCAGCTCTAATTATGAACTACTTGTGGAGGATTATACCATATGTAATAGCTATATCGATGGACACCGAAAGTTATTGGTTTGTGTAAAAACATCTACAGTTGAGAGAATGCAGCTTCGGGTTTTTAGTGGAATAACACCGAAGTTAATAATCATGAAATATTAATTAAAGAGTTTAATTAATTATTTCTAAGGATTATTGGAGCTCGAAATACTGTGGGTCCATTAGGTCCCCTTGCTAGCCCGATTGATTAAGGTAACAAGGGTCACGGTTTTTTAATTGGATTGTCCAATTAATTGTGTTACGAAAGTGACACGTATCTATTGGGAATTAATTGAATAATGAGATTATTTAATTAATGAATATTAATGATTATGTTAATTAAATAATTAGATTATTTAATTATGCAGTTAATCATTAGTTGGAGGGTGTTATCAAATTTGAATTTAAAAAGTTTAAATTCAAAGTCATTAATTATCCTTATAAATATTAGATATTTAAAGGATTAATTAATAAAGTTATCAGTTAACATAATAAAAAATTAATTAATTGATATTAGATATTAATTAATTAAAGGTTTTGAAAACTGATACACGGAAGAGAATACATGAGTTCTCTCAATTGTATTGAATGCAATACATGAGTTCTCTTAATTGTATTTAATGTAATTAGTTGCATGAAATTACATAGAAGAGAATAATATGAGTTCATTCAATTGTATTGAACGTAATGGTTGCGTGAAAAATAAAGAAGAAAAGAGAGAGGTGTGCGGCTAGAGAGAAAGAGAGAAAGAATAATATTTTTTTCTTGATTCATGGTGGCCGTATTCCACACCTAGAAAACAAGAGTTGTTTTCGTTAGTTTCTTCTACCTCCACTTAAATTCCTGAAACCCATGACGCGCCCACACGCTGTTGCCAATCGCGGGACATAGCCGGGAAGATCTCGAGGTTCAAATCAGGAAGCAGATCGGAAAAGAAAGAAGGAGCCTTCAAACGCTGGTATGAAATAGTTTCTTCTCCTTCTTATTGTTTTCGATTATTACTGTACAAATAGGTTTACTTGATGATTGCATAAAAAATTTTAAAATCTCATTCCGCTGCGCAATTCAAAACCTGGAACCAACATTGGATTCCAGCAGGAACCACCACCGTTAAGTAGGTCAAAACTTAGAATGATAAAGACAATAAGGATTTTATTTAGGGATTCCCTTCCTCAAACAAGCGATGGACAGCTCATTCTTTGTGGCTGGCGAATAGAGCCAACTCGTGCCTAAGGACGTTGAAAATATGCTCACCGGGGGTGGTGTACCCAAATATTTTGTCTTTATGGACACTTGGTCCAAGACGCCTCCTATGCTGAGTGATAGAGAAGTCAATCGTTTGGTAGACGCTGTGATCGAACCATATTTATACCTATTTGAGGTCCCCATTCTATCATTTGTTCTTATTTTTGAGCATATTTTGGTTTATAATGTGTTTTGAGAGCCTTGTGTAGGAAACAACCATAAATAAGGTGTTTGAGCTTAATTGAAGAGTTTTGAAGGTCTTTTGGACTGAAATGGAAAATGCCGTGCAGACCACTCAAACTTTAGGGGCCATAACACTTTCATCAGATTGAACTATGTTTCCTACTACCTATTTTCGGAAAGCTCTGAATGTCTACGTTCTAGTTCTTTTTACAGATTGCAATTTTGGGTTTTCTAGAGGAATTTATGGTGGTTTTCGTAACCGTGCGCAATGTTGAAAATTCTTCTCTAGAGGGAAAAGCGACTTGGTAAGGTGACTTCACCCAAGTAGCCTCCCCAAGTTGCCTTCTACACTATCAAAATTCATATTCCAGCCCAGTATGATAGTCAATTTGGGAGGCTACTTCCCCAAGTCTCCTCTAATGTCACCTTTTGTTCTGATATGTTTTCCAGAGTCCAAGGCCACTTCCAAAGGCCACATGATGTAGCCTTGGATGTGGCCTTTTTGGTTAACGCCAGATTTTTGACAATTTTGCTCTTTCCCTTTTTCACTTTTCTATATTTTACCACTTCCTTCTCTCTTCTTTAAAAAAAAATCTTCTCTCAAGCAGAGACACAAGAAATCCTCCCCCAAAATACTCCAAGAACACATTTCACCTTCCATATCCACAAAATCACATCATCTAACCCTAAATCCTTCATCTAAACCTCAATCCCACTTCACCAAACACTACATAACCAACTTCCCTCCATTTCCCACCATCATAACCCACTCTTGTAGCACAAAACGGGGAGCAACAAGGGAGAGGACGAATCGAGCATTTCTAGTCAACCAATGAGGAGTCTTCACTATAGTTTTCTCTAAATCTTTCTCTCATTAATTATTGTATTGTATTTGAGATGGCTTGCATGTTATGTATATCTTTTGTAGCCATATTTTGTAATATGAACTAACTTCATCTTGGCTAAGGCCAATATGAAGCCTTTTCCATGAATCATCAATGAAGACTATCACTTTAATTCCATTGCATGTGTTATGCATGTGAATTTCTAAAGCATAATGCTTTTAGGTGGTTAGATACCACTTAGATGATATTTTAATTTTTGTCTGAGGGTCCGAAAGGTGAAGCACACAATGTGCTCGATGAAATGCCAGGTACAAGTCTAGTAAGATAGAAATATGCGATGCTAGCTTGTAGGATTCTTTTGTATGCCATAGATCTTAATGAATTTGTATGTAATTCGGATAACCATTGAGAAATAGGTTATTGGTGAATCTAAATGTTGTCTTTATTCACTCGAGAGAGGTTAGAGACAATTTCCGGGCATACAAATCTACGTGTATACTTGCACAATTTATCCAAAATGATGTGTCTAATATTGATGAGAATTGGAAAGCTGGATTCAAGGCTTTAGCCTCATTTACAATTGTATTACAATCAAGTGCTTGAGTTTGTCATTTGATCATTGAAGTTTAATTAATTGCTTTGTAGTTGTAATTTAGTTTAGTTTACTTCAAAATTGTATGATCAAATCATCAAATCTTTGGTTACCAATTTTGTAATCTAATCGATCTTTTCGACACGCAAAACCTTATTCCTCGTGGGAACGAATTCTGTTTATCATTGTACTACTCTGACGACCTCGTACACTTGCGAGCGCATGTTTCAGTGTGGTCATGCTGCCGTTCAAAAGCTGGAGAAAAGAGGTCGTCCTTACTTGTTTAATGGGGAAGAGATGACCAATGCTGGGCTTTTCGCTGCCATTTCCTACAAGCTAAAACGATGTAAGTGCTTTATTCATTCTTTACATGTTTTGGTTAGAAATGAATTTTGTTTTAACTTCCATCTTTTGTAGGGAAAAAATTAGGGTTTTGATAAAATTGCAGCAGATAGGGTTTCAAAATATTTCCTTTAGAAAACATATTTTCGGAACCGGATTTTTTTATATACATGTATCTAATTTTTTTTTGAAGTATACCGTATTGTTCTCTTAAAGCTTTGATTCCGATTTCACCACCAAGCCTTCCGAGCTATGACCCGCGATCTGATAACTTGTGTGTGGGCACGTCACGGATACAGACAAGACTAGATGAAGGTTACAGAAAACAAGAAGACAACCCTTTGCTCTCTCCTTAGGTGTTCGACCAGCTCCTACAAGAAGAACAAAAAGAAATTTTTTTTTTCTTTTTGCTTTGGCCGCAACCCCTCTCTCTGTATTAGGTTTTTTTTTTTTGGTTTCTTTTGTTTCATGATAAGTGTCTAGTATATATCATGATCCTAGGGTTCAATTGTCTAAGTCAAAATAAGATTCTAAATCCTATTTTAATTCGGTCACCACTAGGACTTGAACCTGTGACCTCTAGGATTTAAAATAATCTTTATTATTTTTAATCATTTTGTATTATTCATGATTCAAACCTGTCACCTCCTATTAATAATTCTTAATTATCAATATAATTCAATTATTAATTTACTAATCAAATAATCATATTATTTAATTAGTTCCCTGAATTTATTCGTGTCACTTTTGTAACACAATTAATTGGACTATCCAATTAATTAACTGTGACCCTTGTTTCCAATAGTAAGGGGACCTAATGGACCCACATTTTGAGCTCCAATAATACTTAGAAATATTAATTAAACTCTTCAATTAATATTCCATGATTATTAGCCTCGAAGTTACTCCACTAAAAACCTGAGGCTACACTCTCGAAAGTGTAGATGTATTACACAGACTGAAATCTCAGTGTCCATCGATATAGCTGTAGGGAAAAATTAACTTAAAACCGCAGCGGAAGGCGAAAAAATAATTTTCGTATAGTTTAAAATTTTTCTAAAGATTTGAACCTTAACCCTTTAATTAATTAAACTCAAATATACGGTTAGAGTTAAATACCTCTTGTCGCGTGATCCGATTGACTTACGTCGATGATAATCCGCAAGATCTTCAGTCCTAGCATGTACGTGAATCACCTAGGAGCGTGGTCTCCCTTTTTCTTTGAATTGCTTACCATAGAATGGATGTATGGAATTTCTGATCTTGATCTTCAATAGTAAAACACCAAGAGCCTAAAAAATAGTTCCGATCACTTTTGAATTCACAATCAATATGATTGAAACTCACGTAACCCTAAATCAAAAGTGTGCACAAAACCTTTTGATGTTGAAGGCTTGTAAATGCACTATCGAATGAGAACTTATTTTCTTTTTCTCTCTTGGCCGAAAATCTATGTGTATACAGTAGGATTTTTTGTTTTCAAAACAAACAAAAATCTCTCTCTATTTTGCTTCTTCTTGGTGGCCGAAAATTCATAACCT
This sequence comes from Dipteronia sinensis, assembly GCA_033220585.1. Taxonomy (NCBI): domain Eukaryota; kingdom Viridiplantae; phylum Streptophyta; class Magnoliopsida; order Sapindales; family Sapindaceae; genus Dipteronia; species Dipteronia sinensis. The sequence continues at coordinate 67,363,126 of CM065636.1, read as the reverse complement.
TATATTTATAGGTTGGCCGAATTTTCTCCTTCGCCAAGTAGGGTTGGCCGAATTCATTGAATAGGAAATCTAAGGTTGGTTAATTTCCTTACTTGAAAAGAAATTATCCTTTTCCCTAATTCCTATCAATTCAAGAATCCTAACCCTTGTAGGACTAGTGGTGGCCGAATTCTTTGTATAATAAGGAGTGTATGTGGACTTAATCCTTACCACATTAGGACTCCTATCACTTAAAAGAATTCCAACCTTAATCCAACACATAGTATTTAATTTACTGATCAGGAAAAGATTTTGATTTAAACTATTAATTAATTAAATAATTAATTAATTCCCATTTAATCAAAACAATAAAATAAAATAATATCTTGGGCTATTTTATTTAGCCTTGCCGCCCACACCATGTATATATGGGCCCAATATTATTTTTCTTATTTTATTTAATCCATTAGACTTTAAATAAAAGCCCACATGTGAACCGGACTTATTCTTACTAAAAGAAACAAGCCTACATGTCTCCTTTTAATATATTAATATAATAGTGCATCCCATTAAATAAATAATAGAATATTATATTCTTAATATATTAAATGCAATTCTAGATGGACCCATAAATTGGTCCGGTAGAATGTATCAAGTGATCAATGCAAGTACCTGTGGATTGTGGATCTTGGCAGGCTATCTAAATTTAAGCTTTAATAGACATAACCTAATCACAATCAACAAATGATTCACTTAGATCCGATTTATTAATTTTAACTCATTCCACTAAAGAGCTAAAATTGAACTCTTAAATAAATATAGAATAAGGAGATGTTTCTCATTCATACCCTAGACAATCTTATAGGAGATGGTGTATCCTCGTGAATAATATCAGTAATCGCCAAGAGCTCATAGACCGCCTATAGCTCTCCAAGTTACCATATTTCCTCATATGACCACATTTTGAACTTTGATATTTTGACTTGTCCAGAAGCCATGTCTTCAATAATCATTATTGAAAACTCAACGTTGAGATTTAATATCCAATACCTCAAAACATCCATATGATGATATTATACTCTCATTTAATAAATGGAGCCACGATGTCCATATCTATAAATGAAGTCCTCTATCGATTAACAAATGAATACCACCAAACTATCGAGGATAGACTATGCTATATAATCGTACTCATTGATAGCTCAAATGATAACACTTGCAACCATAAGTCCATCATTTATCTCAGGATTTAGATAGACTCTCCGATTGTCCTGATAATGAAAAGACTTATATCTAGTGACAGTTCTAGATAAAGTATTTCATTGTGATCCAGTTCAATGCACCCAGTGCACTAGATTCTTTTACTCGAAAACCTTTCGATGATTTTAGACTCATCATAACTCATTTGATCCCACTCAAATGCTAGTAAAAGAATTCTATAACTTTATCAAGATAGAAGTGCCCAACCTTTAACTTAAGTTGTGAACGTTATTTAAGAATAACTAAAGAATTGTGTCTACCTCATACATATCCGGATGTACAAACAATTCTTCATATCTCATAGTCTTTTGACCTTATGATTATTTACCTTGACAATTATAATTATAAATGCTATAAGATTTTGCAGAATCAGAAATCACTTTATTTATATGAAAAGATTGTCAATTACAATATTACACTCTTGCTATTGAGCATAATCCTAACAATTTACATATAGTATGATCCTCCACGAGTAGTTCATAATTAGAGCCATGTCCTCAAGTTCGTTATACCCTCCTATTATATCTTTTCCTTCAAGTACCACTGATTCTCTAATGAACAATTATATCCTATCTTCCATTACGGAAGAAGGGAGAGCGCTCTTAATTGTTCAAGCCTCGAATCAACCCTTAAGGGAACTACTCATCTACTTCTCAAAAGAATGAGTGGATTCCTCTATTGTGTGCAAACCCTCCCAGCCACAAGCTAAACCGTGACTCCAAGATACAGAGTTATTGATCGGGAATGTTACTCTGATCTCACTCATGGTATGTCAAAAGCCACGATCCAACCTGAAAGAGTCAATAAGACACTCAGGATTAAGATCACCTATATACAGCGATCATTTGTTGATATATATATATATATATGAATCTCTTCATTTAACGGATCTTGGTGAGAGATTTATAAAGATTGTGGCCCTGTCTTTTATGATTTCATTCTATAAGGTGTCTCCATTCCTATGTCACTACATGAGTAGTCTAGGATAAGACCATCATACATTAAGGAATGAACCGCAGCAGTAGATTAACCACAAACAAAGTACCCAACTTTTTTTGTTCTCTACTGACTCTTTAGATTGCACGTCTAAAACGAAATCCTTCTGTATATGACACTCATATACTCAGTTTGAGATTACATTCAGCAATCTTGGATGTTTTGCACATATGATATAAGCGTACAGATATTAATAAATCAATATTTATAGAATGAAAAAACAACTTCTATTATTCATGTTTTTATAACATTTACATATTGCAAGCTTTGCAGCATAAACACCAACATCTTTTTCTTGCAGTGTTTGACTCAGACGTTGTTTTCGATATGCCAGCCCGTAGAGCGAAGGAAATGGATTAAATCAGCCAGAAGCACATTGCTAGTGAGGTTGCTTAGGGGATTGATCCACTACAAAGTGATAAAGTGGTGGCTCATACATATGAGCCCGACGGAGTTAAGGTCCCCGTGCTGACCATTGATGAGGATAAAGTGTAGTATCTCCTCGCCGAGCCGAAAATATGGCGAACAAGAAGATCCCTGCAGGAAGGAATGAGAAGAAAAACGCTGGTGAAACCTTAGGTTCTGTTAAGGCCCAATTTGATGATAAGCCTTTCTTTGAGGCAGCGGAGGTTGTCCTTCTAGAAGACCCAGCGTGTAATTTAATCACCCAGGAGGCTTGTTTGGAAAAAAATGAAGGCAACTAGCCACCCGTCCGAGCCTTCTCGCAAGATTCCTGGGGTGATCAATTTTGTTGATTCTTCGTCAGACGAGGAAACTGACCTAGCTATCCAAAAGGAGGAAGCTGGTATTTCTGATGTTGAGGAGACATATAATCAAAGTATCAAACCGATGCAGGTCAGGCGGCGACTGTTACTGTTGACCCTATGATAGAAGCAGGCAAACAACAAGATACATCAATTTCATCGGATGTTGTCGCTGAAGGGTCCATAAGAGCAAATTCTTCGGATGAAGAGTCGGGTCTACCATCTGAAGAAATGGTGGATCCCTCTTTTGGCCTCTAATCAGCCTCATCAACTACTAGCGCCTCAGCAGGTCTATCTCTGGCCATAATGGATCTGCTTTCTCCGGCCAACATAATGATGGCCATGGCTGGTGGCTCAGCTTTTATATGAAATGGATATTGGAACCGGGAAAAAGGCTGACCCTTCCCTGAGAGGCTCCATTAGTTTTTCAATAACAATGATTTTGTAAGTTTTTGTCCTACTCACTCTTTGATAACTTTACTAGCTTGGTTTTTACTGATGATTTACTCATGTCGCTATTTTTAAATGATGTCTGAGCTGGCCGGCGCATACAACTACACCAACGAACGTCAAAAAGTAGTTACTCGTTTGGAAGGCGTGCTTGCCTAAAAAGATAGGGAGATTTCCTTTGTTCGCTTGGATTTGGAGAAGGCTCAGATAGCTCAACGTAAGGGATGTAACCATTGAGAGGCACAAAAAAGATGCGCTTGAAGCTGTCAAGGATCAACGGAAGCATTGACGAACCTATTGCCGATCACTGAGCAAAAAGCCTCTCCACATGCATATGGAGCTTCCATCTGAGTCTTCCTTTTTGATGTTTTATGCAAGTAGCAAGACATGCATCTTGGGTTAAGATCCTGATGTTGGTCTCATGCAAGGTCGGGATTACGGTTAGTTCATAACTGATGAATCGATGAGATTGTATGACCTTCTTTTAAAGACCTGCTCTTGGAATATGAAGACAATACTGCAAGCATATTGGGTTAGCCTGATCCTCAAGATCCTACCGCTCAGCCCAGTTTCTAAGATCCTCCCACTCGGCTTGAAAATAATCAACCAGCTCCTAGAATTTTATCATATATGTATTTTTGCATGTTAACCCTACTTGGGGTTTTTGTTGTACATACATTGATCCCTCTTTTGGTTTTAATGAAATATTTTGATTCCATTCTTGACTCATTGAGTACTTTACTCTTCTGTTATTAATTTGCAATCGATTTGGTTGGTGTCTTGACAAGTTTGTTCAGGCTAATGTCTGACCATTTCAGATTTTAGCTAGTTCAGTGTTCTGGGATCCTTGCCCCATTTTATTTTATTTTTCCCATGTATACAAGTTACCGATGACGTTTCTCGGTTTTGTCTGTTATAAGGATTTACTGAATCGTTGGTTATGCATTTGCATACACCAATACAGCCTCACGTATCTCACCAGTTATTTCCCGATGGTGTACTCGAGTGTTTTTCTGATGGAACCTGTATCTTAGGGGTGGCCAGATTGCTGACTATGTAAGTTCGATAGGTGAGTCAGCCTTATACCAGCTTCTTGGCCTTCTCGGGCACCTTCACCCACTACACCAAGTGTTAGAGCTACGAGTTTTATCTTTAATAGAAAAGATGATTAAAGTTTGAACACAATTTTTGGCTGATTTCTTTTCGAAATTTTATTGATTTACTGCAAAGTTGAGAATGCTAAAACAATAAAAATAATCAGAAAAGCTAAAAACAATGAAAGGCTAAAAAATAACTACTAAAATGCTAAAAACAACTCTAAGCGAAAACTTGAATGTTAACGAATACATCATTTCCCATGGGTAGTAGATCTTTGGGTATTGTGCATTCTACGGTCGGGGTAACTATCATCCTTTTAGCCGGGGCAAGGTTATATGCTACATGTCCTGCTATCCCGACCAATTGATAAGGTCATTCCCATTTATCAGCCAGAGATCTTGCTACCCTATTTTTGGTACCCGAGGTCACCATTTTTAATACAAGGTCCTCGAGTTGAAACCTTCTTACCCAAACATTTGAATTGTAGTATCTGACCACTCTTTGCTGGTAAGACGCCTTTCTCATGCTGATTGAATCCTCTTTTTTTTCTTCCAGCTCATCCAGGTTTAGCCTTAGCATGTCCACATTATGTTCAAGTTGGTGCATCTGGACTCTCGGGGAGGTAAAAACCACTTCAACAGGGATGACCGCTTTGATCCCAAAGGCTATTGAATTGGGCTTCTTTCCAGTTGAACTTCTCTCATTTGTTCGATACGCTCATAGTACTTGATACTCGCTTTTTGTATCATTACCAAATTGTGATTATCAAAAGATATTTATATTAATTCCTACGCAATGTGCTCTAAAGTTTGAAAACAAGTAAATCGGTAAGCGAGGGTATCATCCACAATGAGGTGGTATCCGTCAACCGATTCATGTTTTAGTTTTTATTAAAGCATATAAATAGAATGCGGATGTGGTGAAAATGGTGTGTGTGCGGTGTGTGCATAATGAGGTGTGCAAGGAAAGTGAAAAGAAAGTAAAAATAAGCAAAAGAATATGAAGGGGTGAGAATGGTGATTAAATGGGAAATAAATAAAATGGTGGATATGAGAGATACAAGATAATGGTCACACAAGGTTCCTAAGCTCACCATACATAAGTGCACATAAGTTAATTGTTAGGCATTAAGGACATTCAAATCAAGTTGAGGGCTTGTTCTCTCAATTAAGAGATTTGAAGCACAAATCACTCCCCAAAAGGGTCATGGATGGAGCAATTGTGCCTCTAGTCTCTAGTAAGGAATTTGAAACACTAATCACTTCCCAAAAGGGTAATGGAAGAGCAATGTGCCTCTAATCCCTACCATTAAGCATATGAACATATAGCCAAAACCTATAGTAGCACGATCATGCATAAAACAAGTTTCATCTATTCTTAGGAGCTAAGTGATTACAGTCATACCCAGATTGGTCATCCTTCGAGGTACAACCGAAACCCACAAACACTCAAATCGATCCTAACATGGCATTTCGACCTGCCACAGACATACATAAATAAATGGGATATTTGATTGTAACTACTCCTACACTTCAGTTAATCTACTCTTAATCTCATCAATAAGCACATATCAATTTCCAATCATCCATACACATGCCATTCACAACAAGAGATTATCAATGAATATCAAGAACAAATCAAAACCCAATTCAAATTTAAGAACAATAACTTATATATAAGCACAAATATAGGTTTACAAATATTCCCAAATGGGGATTACATATAAGGAAAACATGAAATAAAAAGATGAGATAAAGGAAACCAAACTCTTGAAGAATAGAAATGGTCCAAAGACCACTCCTAATCTCTGCAATCAACTCTCAAATGTGGTGGGTGATGGATAGAAATGGTGTGGGAAGCTTTCCATGGAGGAAAACCTACAGGGAAGCTTGAAAGCTTCTCTCTCTCTTAGGGATTGAAAAAGATGAAGATGAATAAGATGAAGTGTTGCTCGGTTTTTTATGTCAAAAGAAGAGAGGAAAGTGGTGTATTTATAGTTAGGCAAAGTTTGGGGACAAATTGGGGTGTGAAAGGACCATTTTGGCCCTTCCAGCCTCTGAGGCGAGCTCCGGGGCGAGTGTAATGGTCGCCTCGCAAGTCGCCTTGCCTGCTGTGAAGAAATTTTAGCTCTGCGCACCAATACTAAAACGTACATATCCCCCTCTAGAAAAACCAGAATTGCGATCCGTCAAAACTGCTGAAAAGTAGACTTCTGGGGATTTCCTAATATATAAAGAAATCATTGTGGTTCGATCTGAGGATGGAGATATGCCCCTAAAAGTTGAGTGTTCTGCACAAAGCTCTTTGCCACGGTCTGGTTTCCAACCTCGCGCACCATTACGGAAACGATCTTAACTCCCTCTAGAAAACCCAGAATTACAATCCGTAAAAACTTCTGGAAAGTAGACTACTGGGGCTTTCTAAAAATAGGTAGTACGAAACCCAGTTCAATATGAGGAGGGAATTATATACCCCTAAATTTAGGTGTTCTGTATGGGCACTTTACAATTTTAGCCCACTAACCTTTGGAAAACAGAGTTGACCTGTGCCGCGGTCTCTGTGTCGCATTGTGGCTCGATGAGATCCACCATGAAAACTTGCCATGGTTGACAACGAATCACGTCACGGTTTAGGTTGACGGTGAGGCTGTGGCAACTCTGAAGACTTCCGATATATTCTCTTTTTGACTCATTTTGCTTCCCAACTAATCTTTTAAGCTCAAAACCTTGAAATATGGAATATGTACCTACTCAAGGCTCAACAAACACTTATATACAAAAATATGCTCGAAAACGAGTTACAAAAGCTAGAAAATGAGGACCTTAATTAGGTACATTTATCGTCCGATTAGTACTTCATGAAGTTTGTAGTCCCAGTTTGGCAGTGAGTTTGGTCTTCAAGTTGTGCTTTATGATTTTTCTCACCGCCTCGATCTGGCCATTGGTCTGCATATGAGCGGGGGTAGCATAGTAATTCTTGATCTTATAAGTCCGACATAATTCCCTAAAATTTTGGTTATCAAGCAGAGTCCCACTATCAGTGATGATGATATTTGGGATCCCAAATCTAAATAAAATATTCTTCTTCATAAAGCTCAGTGTGTTGGCTTCAGTGACGTGGACGAGCGACTCGGTTTCCACCCACTTGGTGAAGTAATCCATCGCCACAATGGCGTGCTGTGGTCCGCCCTTTCCCCAGGTTGGAATTTGCCCAATTAGATTGAGTCCCTACATAGCGAATGGCCATGGGGAAGTGAGTTTCTTCAATTTCTTCGATGGTTGTCAGGAATCATTGGCAATCCTCTAGCAGTTCCTGCAGCTTTCTGTGTCCCTTTGTGAATCAGCAAATAGGTTCATCCAGTAGAAGCCTTACTTGAGGGTTTTATGTGCTATGCTCATACCTCTAGTGTGATTCCCTCAGACTCTGTCATGTATACTTTTAAAGATCTTATCTGCCTAAATGGGCCCAACACACCCTTGCAATATCTTCAAAAAACTTTTCATGTATAACTCTCCCTCAATTATGATGGTGGCTCTATACCTGACTCGTCTTACCTCTGTGGGATCTTTAGACAGGATGTTCTTCTCTAGGTGATCCCTGATTGGGGTCATCCAATTACTTTCCCCAACTTTGATCTCTCCTATGAATAGCTTATCATGCTCGTCAATGCTTGGCCAAGCTAAGTGTGTAAATATGATGGGTTTTGCCAGATACTGGTTGTGGCTGAGGCTAACTTGGATAAGGCATTTGCCTTTTCATTTTCCTCACGAGGTATCTGGGTGATCCTGAAACATTTGAATCGCCCTAGCAATGTTTTTACCACATCTAGGTAAGTGATCATGCTTTCATCTTTGGCCTGATACTCATCCAGAATTTGGTTCACCACAACCTAGGAGTCACTGAAAATCTCGACCTCATCTGCTCCCGCTCCCAGTGTTGATCACACTCTTAATCCTGCCGGTAAAGCTACATACTCTGCTTGATTGTTAGTGGCTTTGAAGTCAAACCGCATGGCACACTCGACCTGATCTCCTTCTGGGGTAGATATAACTATCCCCGCCACGCAGCCATGCGTGTTGGATGAGCCGTACACATGCAGTTTCCATTGGAAAGCTTTGTTTTTCTACTCCTTCATCATCTTCATCCCTTCAACATTCGGCTTAGTAAACCTGGCCATAAAATATACCACAGCCTGCCCCTTCATTGATGACTTTGGGGTATAGGTAAAGTCAAATTTGCTCAGCTCTATGGCCCACCTGGTCAGTCTTCCCGACACCTCGGGCTTTTGAAGGATTTGTTTGAGTAGACAGTTGGTATAAACCTCGATCTTATGAGCCTAGAAATATGGCCTCACCTTTCTTGCAGTAATGATTAGTGTCAGGGCCATGTTCTCGGCTGGTGAGTATCTTGTCTCGGTTGGTAGTAAGGTTTTTCTTGTCTAATAAAATGGCTTTTGAACTCTATCTTCCTATTTGACCAATGCGGAACTGGTTGCCACTTGAAAATACTACTCAAGCGTGTACCTAACAACCTAGAGAGAGGGGGGGGGGGGGGGTGAATGAGTTGTTAATTGATTATTACCAACTTTTTCCGATTAATCAATATTAAACATATAACCCAATAAAATAAACATACAAAATCAAGTAAAATACGGAAATATAAAGAACACTTGATTTTTACGTGGAAACCCTTCAACAAGGGAAAAACCACGGGCTATCCTTCTAGCCACACACGATCACAGAAATTCACTATATGAGTAAAAAGTTACACCCTCAAGTGATACTCGGACTCTCACTCTCGACAACCTCAGGCTATGGACACTACCACTCGCCACTCTTGGTTCAATCCCTAGTGATATCCCCTGATACACTGCTCTTGATGTGAGCACCTCCTACTCTACCCCGCGGGCCTTTTATAGTGGCACTTGACCGATGCTTGCCAACCCACCCTTGGTTGCAAGACTTGAATGCTTGTGCAACTTCAGCCCGAAGCCACAAGTTTGACTCAATGAAGAGTATAAGGTCTAAGTGAAAGTGAGACAATATGCTCAAATGCAATAATGTGTAAGACCACACACAAAATGCTTAACTAGATGTAAATAATGAAATACAACATCCTAGTTATCAAATAAGCCTACATGCACACACATGAGGTCTCAATTAGTTGTAGAGAAATTCTAACAACCTAATTGTCAAATAAACTCACATAAACATTCACGAACATGACTAGATTCACAAAGCCAACCTAATTTTCAATTAAGCATACATGAATATTTATGGATTAGCTATTTAGACATATATGACCTAATAATGTAAGCTATCAAAATACAAACCCAATCATGTTATCAAGACTCATAAATATGCAATAAAGTAGAGTCTAGGTATTTAATCATGCAATAAATACCTAATCTAGAGTAAGAAGAACAATAAATGATATTCAAACAAGTTCTTGCTTACCTAGTCATAAAACAATGAAGACCCATGCGCATATGATGTTGAATGATGCAAGATGGAGATGGGTTTTGGGTTTGGAGAGTTAAACAAACTCAAATGGAGCTTTCTCTCTCTAGACTCTCTCTATCTCTCTCTAGGGTTTCTGTAATTTTTAAGAGTTGGGAAAGAAGAAGAGATAAATATGTATATATAGTGGAAAAAACGAGCAGATGGGGAAAGACCAAAATGCCCCATTTTTGGTGTCAGGCGACATGAGAGGCGACATGCCCAAGTCGCCTAACATGTCGCCTTTTGTTCTAGAAAGAAACTAGGCAGCCCTAGGCGACATCTAAGGTGACATGCACAAGTCGCCTAGCATGTCACCTAATGTTCTGGAGAGAAACATTGAAGCCCGAGGTGACATCTAAGGCGACATGCACAAGTCGCATAACATGTCGCCTTTTGTTATGGAGAAAAATATCAAGTCTTAAGGGACTTCTGAGGTGACATGAACAAGTAGCCTTGCATGTCGCCTAACACACTGGATAGCACTCCAGCTCTAGAAACAAGAGACCCAAAACATGACCAAACGACATCGAAACCTTTCGTATGATATACCATTGGAAAGGTATGAAAGTCTACTTTCTACTTCAATTAACAAAACATGATTTGGATAAACGTAGAACAAATTATGGTAAAAAGAGTGACCAAAGTTCAGAATTGGTCAATAACAAAAATCCCACAATCATGGTATAAAACCATGTAACCAAATACAAATCCAAGAGAGCACAAATGAAGCCTCTCTATGGTCACAAATCGTGCTAAGACTTAAGCACACAAACTTGCAAGCGCGGACACAAAACACAAGCACACTATCGTGCGAGTGAGGTAATTTTCGAACACACAACAGAAAACGTAAAACATAACAACCTCACGTAAAGACAAACAACGATGTGCTCGTGTGAGTTGTATAACGGATGCACACATATACACAATAAGGAACACAAATGTAAGATGAACAAAGCATGCATGAAGTGTGTATGTGCACCTAAACTCTTAAAGAGACAAAGTCAAGTGAGTATACCTTTCGCTCTTGAAGTCATGGAGATGCTTGGAAGCTTGCCGAAACAGACCTAAGCTACCCATTACACAATCATCCCCAATGTGGTGTGGTTTGTCATGAAATAAGCCAATCATATAATTGGGGTCCTTACACCACTGATGTCATCAACATGTACAAGTATAACGTCTCCTCGAGCTTTGGTTTTGACTAGATTGGAGCTTTCCCAAGGTAGTTTTTGATATGTTGGAATGCCTTCTCGCGCTCCTCATTCCACTCGACTCCATTTCCCCTTTTTTATAGCTAAAAAACAGGGGTTGCATTTATCTGTTGACCTGCTAATAAACCGTTTAGTGATGCTAAGCACCAAGTCAGCCTTTGTATATCTTTTAATGTTCTGGAGGACTTCATGTCAGCCAGTGCCTTGATAGTATCCGGATTGACTTCGATTCCTCACTGATTTATTTGAAACCCAAGGAATTTCCCTGTTCATTTGTGAAGGATGTTTTCTACTCATCTGGTTCATGCATTTTGATCTGGTTGTACCATGAATACGCATCCATGAAACCGAGGAGCTTGTGCCCGGCTGTAGTATCAACTAGCAGATCAATCATGGGCAATGGGAAACTATCCTTTGAACAGGCTTTGTTAATGTCAGTGAAGTCTAAACACATCCTCTAATGACCATTTTTCTTCTTTACCAACACAAAATTGGCCACCCACTTGGGGTACTTGACTCTCTAATTGATCTAACGGCGATCAACTTCTCAACTTCCTCTTTTATTGATGCGCTTCTTTCTAGATTAAATCTTTGTCGTTTTTGGACCACTGGTTTGCATTCCATATCAACTGCTAAATTGTGGGAAATAATTATTTTATCGATCCTATGCATGTCTTCGTGCTTCCACGCAAAAAGTCCTTGTATTCCTTGAGGAATCCGACCAAATTCACCTTAGTTTGATCGCCCAACTTTAATCCTAGCATAATTGTTTGAGAGGGTTCCCTTTTCTCGAGCACCACTGATGTAGTTGGCTCATCCACCTCTTTGCGAGCTCTTTTCTATGATCAAGTTCAAATTTAGTCGGGACCACTGCCCGAGCTTCTTCTTCATCTATAGTTACGAGCTTATCTTTAATCTTGCACACTTAGTGCTTATCATTCTCAGTTCTATCCTTTTACATTGTTAGATTTGCTCTCCCAACCATTTGCTAAGATCTATTAACTACACCTATGTTAAACTCCAACAGAAATTTGATCATCAAAGCATAGGTGGATATGACTGCTTTGGTCTTGTTCAGGAATGACCTGTCTAGCAAAGAGTTGTACGACCAATTTTCTGTGTCAACAACCATGAAATCCAGCAATATTGTTTTCTGACAGGTAGATGTTCCAATCTTCACTGGTAATTTAATTGTTCCTTGTGATCTCACCTATGAGCCACCAAACCCTTTGAGGGAGATGGGCAGTGGTTGTAGATCTTTCCTATTCAATCTTGGCTGATCAAAAACCTGGGCATTCAAGATGTCTGCTGAACTCTCGTTGTCAATTAATACACGGTGAACATCTCGATGCCATATTCGAATGGCTACTACAATTGCATCGTTCGCCCTTACATCTACTCTATGCGAGTCTGCTTCTATGAAAATGATTGGATCCCACCCTTCTTTGATTCTTTTGGGGTCAGGTTCGATCGAATTCACGACAGGTCTTTTCGGGCATACATGGCGTCCCAAAATTCTGTCTTTCTTTCACTGTTGCTTCTGCTCGTGTTGGGCCTTTACAATATGGTATTCATTGCCCTCTCACCCCAATTTCGGCTGGGACTCTCTTTTTTCTTCTAGCTCTCATCCGATTGATCATCTCGGCAAGGTTCTTTTTTCTGGCTAGCTATCTTTTTTTCTTGAGAATCAAATCTTTGAGGTGACCCTCCCTGATGAGTGTCTCAATAAAGTCCCTCAACTGGTAGCATTTAGATATGTCATGGCCGTTTTCTTTATGGAACCTACAGTAGTTGGTAGTGTCTTTCCAAGCGTATGCTGACTGCCTGAGAGGATATTTGACCAATATCTTGTCTTCAACAATAGCCAAAATCTCTTTTCGCTTTTTGGTGTAGGGGGGGTGCAATTAGTTTACTAGCTCTGAAACTTTTAATCGCTCTGACTGTTCCTTCGACCCTCCTCTCGGCGACCATTCTAGCTATTGTTGTTCTTTGGATGGTCTCCTTTCTAATTCTTTGAGTTTCCATCTTATGGTTTGACACTCTCTTCGGGGCGGCCACCATGAACATAACTCCCCCCTTGAGCAAGTTCTTCCTCTTTGACCATAGCATAACTACCCACCACATCCATTAGGTCAGCATAAGTACCTGGGCACTTTCTCTTTAAATCAAAGGATAACCGACCGATCTACAAATTATTGGTGAAAGCAACTACTACTACCTCATTGATGGGATTGTGAATCTCTAACACCTCATGGGAGAACCTGTTCAGGTAATCTTTTAAAGCTTTATTCTTCTCCTGTTTGAGAGTGGCAAGATAAGCCACTGACTTCTTTCTTTGAATATTTCCTATGAACTGCCACGAAAAAGCTTGGGTCAGTTTCTGAAAATTTTTTATGGTCCCATATGGTAAACTTCCAAACCACATAGACCTCTGATTTTCAAGCATTTGTGGAAACACAACAGCGGGTCGTTGTAGGTATACTGTGCCATCGCGCTTCGAAAGTGCCTTACATGATTGTTTGGATCTATGTTTTCTTTCAACCACTCAACATGAGCAATCAGGAATCTCCTCCGGAACTGGATTTGGAGGATACTATCTATTAAGGGGCTTTCGGAGTCATCGTCTAATAGGGTACTTAGCTCTTGATGATGCTCAAATGCCACCACCTTCTGGGTCAGCCTTCGTACTAATATATCTCGTTCCCTTTCTGGCTCACCATCTGTGCCAAAACGTTGACTGATGGTGATCCCCTACTGAACCCTATGAATCAGTTCGAGTGCTGGGGGTGCCAAACATTAACGGGGATCTATCTGCTCAGCGTCTTCTTCAAAGTGCTCGATCACTATCATCTGATGAGTCAGATCGACTCCGTCTATCAGCGGCCCTACGGGTTTGCTCAGGCCTAGATTCCGTATGATAGCATTTTTGCTTGCTTTGATCATTGGGTCCCTCGTCTCGCATGTGCCTGTAATCCCTTCAACCTCACTCGCAAGTTCGAACATTGTTATTCCGCTTGGGCTCCCTATTCAACTTCAAGGGTACATCTAGCGTTGGTGCCACAATCTCTAATCATAGCATTTAGGCTGGACGGACGATGAGGGTGCTCAAATCTTACGGTGAGGTTATCCTGGCGGTTGCTAAAAGGCTAATCCCAAGGCTAGCTGCATCTTTGATGACCCTTTGCAAAGCAGTCTGGAACTATTGTAGAGCTTCAGGGGTTACACCAACTGGTTAGTTGTTAGGAACAATCACTGATTGGCTCCCATTGGCATGACTTCCAGTTGATTGGTTTCCCATGGAGTTCAAGTCCTGCTGAAAAGGGTTCTGGTTTGATCGTGATATGATCCATCTTCATCCTTGCTATTTGCTATGTGGTATTGTGAAATTTTTACAGAGGTCCTCTCCTTCTAGCGCCAATTGTTGACCGTGATTTTTTGTAGGGTTAAAAGATCAACTGCTCAACGTATCTTAATGCTTGTGACTAACGAAAATTGATAATAAATATATGTAAAAGTAAACAAGATGAGTTTACGATGTAAAACCCTAGATTAAAGAAACATCCACAGTTTTTAACGACAACGGTAAAATGTTTCACTATGAAGTAAATTGGTTACACCCTCAACTCACTATCTCTTGTTACTGCTTGTATTTTTGATGATGCTTACAATGATATTTAGGTTGTATTTATACAATCTGTATGGAACCCTAATTCTTAGTGTCAATGTAAAGGATTGCAGAATCTTGTTAGGACTTTTCTTGCATCGATTGTCTTGATCTCTTTCCTGTTTGGATTTATCACGTAATTAGTGTTGTTGATTCAGTGTCAGATTAGGGCTCGTGTTATCTTGGAGAAGATCAATTCGTTTTCTTGTTGAGTTGTAGTTCTAAGCTTCATATCTTGGTGAAACTTCCTTAATGGTCATTATGCTTATGTTGATTTGCAATTACCTAATTTGGATGAGTGAATCTTGTCAAGGAAGATATCTTGGCCGTCCATCCGGGCGACGTGTTCATGGTCAACTGTTTGATTGGGTTTGACTAGTTGACTTTCAATGATGTTGCGTATCTTTTCCCTGATATCTTGGCTAGTTCGATGACGTGTCAACCAGTTAAAATTCACATATAACCATTATTATTGAAACAGAGATTGGGTGTATTAAATTAAAAAAAAAAGTAAAATGGTAGTTTTGGAAATAAATCAAAAAAATTTAATAAATCCATTTAATTTTATATAATTAAATGAAAATGTTAAAAAGTTGAGCTTAAATAGATCAATAGAGTGACAACTAGCCTTTTCTACACCCAATAATTTAAGTTTGATTTGGAAACATTCAAATCTCCAACTACATTAGAGTCACTATTCTATGAACAATAGTTACCTAATTTACTAGGATTCTCAAAATTCAAATCTGATTGGAAACTTCCAAATTCTCAACATTGATATTTTGTTGTTCTGGATTTTCTGAGAAAATCGTTCCTTGAGGATACAATAACGGTACAATTTGAAATTGCAAAATTTCCTCCCCAAATTATTGAAAATTCGGAATTAAATTTGAGAGTTATAATGACTAGATGATTTTCCTCTTCCAGATACAGCAAGTTAGAGGGTAAACGAAACATAAGTCTCAGAAGCGTTAGGTTGATCCGTCCAATCTCTGTTTACTCGGCCCAATTCAAATCCCAATTGAGTTAAGTCTGATCACATATAAGCCTATAACTGGATTCGAGCATAGCCTGATCCAAAATCCGAATCGGTCTAGTCTGGCCTAAAATCATTTAAATTTAAAATATAATACACACCCTAAATTATTCACCCGGCAATCCCATTCTTTTTTTTTCATCTAAGGGCCTGTTTGTTATTACTGTAACTTTTATTATAATCATTATTAGTTGTACTGAAGGAATAAACAACTATAAAGTTAATCAGCGGATGTTTGGAACCCCGTTTCATTTTTTTTACAAAAGTGTTGAGATTAGTTACAATGACTAAAATAGATATGATTTTAGAACCGTACTTCATTTTTTCGGAGGAGACAAAAGAGTGGGGGCTCAAGGCATCGGGTTGTCCCAGAGGGGATCTCAGCCTCATGTTACTTTTCCCTTCTGAAACTTCATAAGATGGATATCTAGCAACCTAAAGGGGGGGGGGGGGGTTAATATGTTGGATCCAATTTCAATAACTTTTTCAGACTTTGATATTTGCACAAACAAACTATCAAAGCACTCACACCAAAATGCTTTACTAGATGGTTAGTACTAACAAGTATAACAAATATAGCAATATAGAGTAACTACTACAATGTAAAGTAAATGAATTCAATAAAAGAAAAAAAAATCAACAAAAAGAATCTCACGAATAAGGAAACATCCATGGGTTGCTCTACAACCATTAGCGACACCACTTTTCATTAGTTGGAATAATGTGCACCCTAAAAAATGACCAATCCGCATGATTGTCTTATAGGGAATGTCCCACTAATTCTTACCCACGAGCTTTTTACTAATAGAAGCTCGCTCGCTCGATTCCTAGATTTTCATTTGAAATGCTAATCAAGATTCCTTTACAACCTTTCACAAGGCAATTATCTAAATGAAATGCAAACATGATGCAAACACAAGCAAATAGAGCACATAGATCAAGTACACTCTATAAAGAATTAGTTACTACAATTCAAGCATAAAACATATGAAAGTAATCATTTTGAACATGTAATAGGAAATCTAGAATATGCAATTCAATTCAGACACAAAATATATCTAGAAACCTAAATATGTCAATCAAAGCTAGAATAATAGATTTACAACAAAAGACATAGATCTAGCTTTGAAATCAAGGGGACAAATCAACATTTGAAATCCACAACATATTCACTCAAAGAAGAACTAGATTTAAACAATTGAAATCACAATCAAAATATTCTAGTTCTAGAATATTTGACAAAAAACCTAGAAATCAACAATTAAGAACAAACAAAAATGTTTCTAGATTGAAGTTCATGTTCATCAAAATTAGCTAGAATGATTTCCAATTACAAATCACAAAAGCTAATTTCAAAAATCACTCAAACAAGTCCAAAAATAGAATCCAAATCATCATGAACACATTTCACAATCAAATCAAGAGGTTCAAGAAATTAACCATAAGAAAATTTTAGAGAATATGATTTACTTATAAAATGATGAACACTTGATGAAGATCAAAGAAAATCAAATAATTTGGACTATAATAAGCTCACTAAACACATGGGACTTGTTATTCTTTGAAAAAAAAAAGATTTTGGCTTTTGAATTACCAAAATCGGATCTAAAATGAGTGAGATATCATAAAAAGAAAAACACAAAAACTTATGAAAATTTCTGCACGAAATTCAATAAGAGAGAAGGGAAATGACGTGGTGTGGAAGGGACCACAGGCTACCATTAAGGCAACGCCACCTTAGCCTCCCAAGGAGGCCCGTGGCCTCCATGGGGGCAAAGAGGGTCCCTTTGTAGGGAAAAACACGTGGCGGAAGCGAAAAATTGGGTTTATATATTTAAAAATTTTCCTTTTAAAAGAAAGAACCTTAACCCTTGATTAATTAACATATAGTAAAAGTATCTTACATTTTTCACGTGACGATTGATTTTGCGTCGATTTGAATCCATTTGCTTCGAATTGAATCCGTAAGATCTTCCGATCCAATCACGAACGTGAATCACCTAGGAGTGTGGCCTCCATTTTCTTTGAATTGTAAACCTGAGGATGGAAAAAACAAACCTTTTTCTTTTGTCAGTCACAAGAAACCTCCTAGGAAAATAAAGAACGTTTGGTCACTTGTGAATTCTTAATCTTTTTAATCAAGAACTCGCATGAACCATAATTCGATCTTGTGCATAAATCCTTTTGATGTAAAAGCTTCTAGTGCACTATCGAAAATAAAACGCTGGTTATTCTTCTTCTCTTTGGCCGAATTCTACACCCCTTTCTTGAGTTGGAAGTTTTTTTTTCTTTTATTCACAAGCAAGAGAATAAAAATTTCTATCAAAAAAAAACTTCTTCTTTGAACTACCATTATTATTTCCGAATTTAATAATATATATAAATATATATATATATATATATATATATATATATATATAGGTGATGGTCTAATCCTCACTCAAGTAAGATTTCTACCTTGTAGTCAAATCCTCACACAAGTAGGATTACTTTTTCACCAAGTCTCCTATTAACTTTGAGTTATAACCATATTCCAACTCATGAGTGTATTATCCAATAATAAATTATTGAATATAATATTGTGACTATATCAAAAACTTCCTAATTTGACTAGATAAATAAAATACTTTTATTTATCTACTTATCAAATATAGTCTTTGATACTTATCATACTACCAACAATAGTATGACACTAGGAATCCTTCTCCTAGTTAGAAAAATATTTTGACTTTTAATCAAACAATTAATTAATTAATTTCCATTTGATTAATAAAATAAAATAAAACAATATATTAGACTAATTAATTTAGCCTTGCCGCCCAAGTAAATACTTGTGCAATATATTATTTTTCCATTTTATTAAATCCATTTGACTTTAATAATATAGTCTTTGATACTTATCATACTACCAACAATAGTATGACACTAGGAATCCTTCTCCTAGTTAGAAAAATATTTTGACTTTTAATCAAACAATTAATTAATTAATTTCCATTTGATTAATAAAATAAAATAAAACAATATATTAGACTAATTAATTTAGCCTTGCCGCCCAAGTAAATACTTGTGCAATATATTATTTTTCCATTTTATTAAATCCATTTGACTTTAATAAAATGTCCACATGTGAACTAGATCTATTCTTACTATAAAAGAAACAAGTCCACATGCCTTAAATTTAATACATTAATATAATCTAGCAGCGCATTTAATTAAAATGTGCAAATTATATTCTTAATGTATTAATTGAATGCTAAACGCACCCCATTAGGGCCACCCTAGGATTCCTATATCCTTAGCCGCCCATTCCAGGCCTTTTTGAAGAGTTACCACGTGTCTTGATCATACATGACCACACCTCTCCAAAACTTTTGGATTCCGAAATCCAAAAACAATTCTAGATGGACCCATTAATTGGTCCAGTAGAATATATCAAGTGATACATGCAAGTTCGTGCGGATTTGGGATCTTGGCGAGCTATCTAATTTAAGCTTCAATAGACACAACCTAATCACAATCAACAAATGATTCACTTAGGTCCAATCTATTAATTTTAGCTCATTCCACTAAAGAGCTAAAATTGAACTCTTAAATAAAGATAGAATAAGATAATATTTCTCATTCGTACCCTAGACAATCTTATTGGAGATAGTGTATCCTCATGAAGAATATCAGTAATCGCCAAGACCTCATAGACCGCCTATAGCTCTTCTAGTTACCATATTTACTCATATGACCACATTTTGAACTTGGGTATTTTGACTTGTCCAGAAGCCATGTTTCAATAGACACTATTGAAAACTTAACCTTAAGATTTAATATCCAATACCTCAAAATATCCATATGATGATATTCTATTCACATTTAATAAATAAAGCCACGATGTCCATGTCTATAAATGAAGTCCTCTATCTATTAACAAATGAATATCACCAAACTATCGAGGATAGACTATGCTATATAATTGTACTCATTGATAGCTCAAATGATGACACTTGTAACCATAAGTCCATCATTTATCTCAGGATTGAGATAGACTCTCCGATTGTCCTCAAGTGAAAACTTTTATCCACTGACGGTTCTGGATAAAGTATTTCACAGTGATCATATTCAATGCACCTAGTGCACTAAATTCTTTTGCCCAAAAACACTACACTTTGATGATTTTAGACTCATCATAACACATTTGATCCCACTCAAATACTAGCAAAAGAATCTACAACTTTAATAAGGTAAAAGGGCCCAACCTTTATCTTAAGTTGTGAACATTGTTCAAGACTAGCTAAAGAATTGTGTCTACCTCATACATATCCAGATGTACGAACAATTCTTCATCTCTTATAGTCTTTTGACCTTATGATTATTTACTTTTGACAATTATAATAATTAAACTATAAATGCTATAAGATTTGTTAAACTATAAATCACTTTATTAATATGAAAAAGATTGTCAAATACATCATTACACTCTTACTATTAAGCATAATCCTAACACCCTTCTCGTGGAGGCAACGTGGCCTCCACTAGAGAGGGAGTGATCTGGCAATTTGCCACCCATCTTCCCTTTCTTCCTTATCGTGCACATTTCGCATTCTTCGACCATACCCTGACCTCAGAACTTGGAATTCGAATCCTTTTGTGGATTACTAACCCTATTTCACTCACAGACAAGGACGTCTAAGAAACTTTAATCAAGAACTTGGAATTCGACTCATTACGCAAAGATGAAAACCATGTATGATAAACACATGGAAAGTTTCGTAAAATCCAACTCAGAACTCGAAAACCTATGAATGAGTAACCGAAACGTTAGAAATTAAATAAGGAACAATATGAGAATATATTCAAGTCTGATATCATTAAAACACAAGAACTCACAAGTATGTCATTTCCTAGAAATAGTCCTAAAACGTACAATTTCATTAAAGTTGTCAAAAATAAATCTAATACATGTGCATACAATAGTATGTGTGTGTATGTGTTATACTGATTAAGTACAACTATACAAGGACACATATGAATGCAATGTGTGTGTGTGTGTGTGTAAGCATATGCCTTGCAAGAGGATAAAGAAACTCAACGCCTAAGTATTGTCTTCTTAAAGACGAAACTTGCATATGAAGTTTCTTTTCACCTTTGAAGCTCGATCCAATCATGAATCACCTAAGCAACTAAGCAATAAAAACAAAGAGCGTTTTGTTATGGAATTAAGCCAACACAATCTAAAACCTAACACCTGCAAAAGAAGTTGAAAGTAGATATAAATATACTGGTTAGTGAAAATAGATGGGGAGAACACCCTATAGTTATGGCAAGGTGTCCCCACAGACGGCGCCAAACTATTATCTAGAAAATCAGGAGCAACTTCCTTGAGAACGGTCAACGACAAGGTACGGATGCCTCACAGCGCTCAGACCCAGTCTAGTGGGATAGGTACCCAGTCCGGCGTTTCTTTTGTTGTCCTAGCTCAGTAGGCTATATTGCTCCGGTCAAGTTAATCGACCCAGGCTGCCCCGATTGGAGCGCAGCGGGTTGGTCCTACCAGGTTGGTGTTCTCACAAAGGGGATGAATCAGGTAAACATGTAAACTTTTGATAAAATGACTTGTGTACAAGTCTATATGAAAGCGGGAACATATGTTATTGATCAAATATGTGGCTCTCGGGAGCTTACAACAAGTAGCCAAGTAGTGTTATTCAATTGGGCCTATTAGGCTTACAAATGAGAATAATTCTATCTAGAGCTGGTGATTAAGAGAATTTTTGGTGTTGGAACCAGTAGAGAAGTGGCTAAATAGAACTAGTTCACTAAAGGTGTCTCTCTCTTTCTCTAGGTGTCAAGAAAAGAATGTGACCCTTCTTCCCCTCTTGAGTTTGGGTATTTATAAGGAGACATGGTGGTGTTATCTCATTAGGTGGGAAAGGTCAGATCTAATCCTCACTGTTCTTTAGACCGGGTGTACAAGTGGAACACGCCTTGGAGGTCTATGATTGATCCATCTATGCCCTATTGCTGATCTGGAGCTTGTGTGAGTATGTGAGTGTCCTGGTCCCAATGTTGAAGGAAAACCAGAGAATCCTCACCGCTGCTTGAAGCCTAGTCAATGGGTGGCACAAGCCCCGGAGGGCTGTGATTGCTCCACAGTGTCTTAGGCGCTCCAATAGCACCAATGTGGCGCTTTGGTGGCGATTCATGTTGTTAATAGCCAGAATTGGCTAAGGACCAAAGGGAAATTTTCCACCTTCCAAATCTGGCTCCATGCCCTAAAGTTTCCACCAGGAGACCATTCTATCCAAAGCCGAGCTACGATACCGCCCCGCAGGAACAAGGACAGGCTCCAGAAACATCCGGAATAGAGCCAGGAATGGTCAGATCAAGCCCGCGTCACCAAATCCCACCGAAGTCGAGGTTACCTCGTAATTCCTCTAGAAGCTCGCCTATACCTCGCTGATACATGGAGGTGTCCATAGGAGGTCGCACCTAGCTTCAAAAAGTCAAGGGAGGCCAGACCTAGCTCCTAACTGGATAAAGCTTCTCAATATCGGGGCCGGGACAATGATCGACCTCACTAACTGATGCACCACACCTTAATACATTCGACGACCCCTATGGGAATCATGCTAGACTCGAAGATACACAGTATCGCATCTATAGACATTATACATGTGCAGAACAAGTAATAGAATCTAAATTGGAAACAAATTGATTTCCACCGAGATATCCTCAACTGAGCAATTAACTCAAAGTCAATGACATTTAAAGGTAAAAATCTCATCCGATAAGGAGGGGAGGGATGAGAAAATCAAGGGGAAATCAATGAGTTTAACCCTATGAAGACACTGTATAAAGGAAGGACTTCCTCCTTCGAAAAAAGGAGACTACTATTTGATAGGCATACAACAAACACCCAACGATCACCCAGAAAAAAGTGAGAGCAATTCGAAAGAGAGATAGAGAAATGTATATCATATGTTATCAATAAAGAGAGATTTTTATTCCTTTTGAGTAGCTAACGAAATTGTTATCTCCATATCATTTCATTAGGCATTGTTTGATACACATATATATCCTACCATTGGTCATCACCTACGTGGTAATGATCTTAAGGGTGCTAACTGAGATTTGTTGCCCCGAGCAAGATTTCTGTTAACACATGTTGCTTTGATTGGCTGGAGATGCTCTTCGCTAGAGAGCCCTATCGTTTTCTCTAAACTACTCACATGGGACAACATCAGCGCCTATCGCACTGCACCTGTCAAACGCTCTCCACCAAGCTTTCCTTTTCTTTTTTTTTTTTTTTTGCTTAAAGGCCTTCTGCAACCATTTTGCTTGAAAAATGCAGTTTCCTTCTTGATGAACGAGGTAGTTGACATTGGGTAGGGCTTAGGTGGGGTTAGATGTGATAATTGGTGAGGTGTGGTTGTAAGAGGATCTCAGTTGTTGGCTGCTTATCTTTCCCTCTTCATGTCTAATGATCTGACATTAATTACTCAACCACCCACTGCAACCTACCCTAGTTCACCCTTCTTTCACAAGGCTTTGCTTTAGGGCAAACATCAGCCCCAGCTACGGCTCGATGTTAGGTGATTGAGATTAAACTTTTCTAGAAGGTTCCAAAGGGACTTGGGGGTCTAGTAGAGGTTCTAGGTTCTGGTTGATGCCTGATGCGTGAACCCAAGCTGTTTTGTTCCGTCAACTACTAGCGGATTCCCTATGAGGGGACAACGTCTTAACCAGGTCGGGTTCGATTGTCGTGGCCTGCTGCTTTTAGTGACCAGGTACTAGTTTGGCCAAGTTTCCCTGGTATTCTAATGGTATCGGCAGTGGATCCCATCAAGATCAGATATTTAGATGGATCGGATCTTTGGATGGATCGAATCCTGTTGGGGACCGGGTCTTGTTGCGGCCCTGCTGGGGACCAGATCTTTGTCGCGGTTCCAGTTCCCGGTATCAGGGAAAATTCTTCCTTGGAGAGGTTACCAATTTTGATCGTTAACAGATACTAATGATATTTTAAAAGATTCATTAAATAGTAAAATAGATTATTCTATAATTACTTTCAAAAAGTAACCCCTTACCTACTTCTCAAAATCACTGTTAAAACTTACCAGATTATCAATTAATCACTTTTAGAAGTTTTACCAAACAATATTTTATGTCAAAATTACAAAATAAGCTGATTTTAACTTTTCAATAACAAAACTAAACTGACCCTAAATTCTAATGGATTTGCAACTTTCAAATCTACTTACCTATATTTAACGTGTACCTTACAAATACATGACTATATGGTGTAGTGGTTTACCCTTATATATATTATGAGGTTGTAGGTTTGAGTCTGTCCCCTCCCCTAAATTCAGAATTATTGAAAGAAATAAATTGCAGACTAAAAACATATATATTGTAATTCCTTTATATATATATATATATATATATATATATATATATATATATATATGAAAATTTTATTCTCAGTGCGGACTGATAAATATATATCAGTGTCTTGCATGTGGATCATTAGATTCAATTGTTTTGACCCAGTAAGTATTCATTTGTCAGTGCTTATCCATAATCTATGGTCTATAAACAATGTACTGATATATTTTATATCATTACGAACCGAGAAAGAAAGGACTGACATATATATATATATATATATATATATATATATATATATATATATATATGGAAAAGATCATTTTACCTACTGACGTTTACCCTATTAGAAAGGTGAGGAAAAGATTTGTCCATATTGGCCGGTCTTCCCTCTAAAATCTAAATAATGTTCAAAGAACCCATCCTGTTAGCTTTTTCAACGGAAAAGCTAATACAATAGATTAAAAGGCGATTTTACCCTTCAAGATATTTATTAAATAAAAAATATATTTAAAAAAATCATAATTGAAAAAAAAGATGGATCTCCACCTTCCATCTTTGAGATGGATGGTGGAGATATCTAATTTAATAAAAAAATATTTATAATAATATACTAATTTAATAAACATATTTAACAATAATATTTTAATTAATTTTAACTTTGCAAAGATATTAAAAGTAATTTATTTTTTAGTTAATGTTAATTTTTACAAAACAGAAATTAAAAGTAAAAAAATTTAGATAAAAAAACAGAGATCCAATCTCAGATCCATCTTTTTATCAAATAACTAAAATTTTTTAAATTTTTTTGAAGATATATGGTGGAAAATTGTAGATCTTCACCACCATCGCCACAACCATCACCACTGACACACCACCACCATCACCACCACCACGACCAAACCACCACCACCAAACGCACTAAAACCACAACCAAACGCAATTTGTGGCTTTGGAAACCGAGTGCATCAACCATCAGCAGGAAACCCAGAACCCATAAACACATCTCCCTCGTCAATTGACCACCATCGACCCAGAACCATCTACCATCAATCGACCCAAAAATGCACCACTCTCAGTCCTCAAACGCAGAAAATCAGAACCCTAAAGCAAACCCAAAACCCAACTCAACCCATACGTACACACACAACAAACCGAATCGAACCTTCAACTGAACCAAACCCCAGAAACAAACCACCACCACTACCCCAACCAAACCCAAATAAGAAACCCTAAAACCAAGATCGGCCACTGGAGAGATCGAGCGCCACAGTGGCCACCCCTCTGTCAAGGGAAAG
This sequence comes from Dipteronia sinensis, assembly GCA_033220585.1. Classification (NCBI taxonomy): domain Eukaryota; kingdom Viridiplantae; phylum Streptophyta; class Magnoliopsida; order Sapindales; family Sapindaceae; genus Dipteronia; species Dipteronia sinensis. Next base: position 67,337,493 of record CM065636.1, on the reverse strand, counting down.
AAGAAGGAGAAAAGAGATCAGCGACAGTAAGAGATCAAGCGGCAGTGGGAAGAGCTTGTTTGGTTGGCTTCGATCTCCGGTTGGGAGGAGATCGATCGGCTGGGTAGTAGTTGGTGACTTCGGTGGGTTAGGGTGGTGGCTAGAGTTTGGTGTTTGAGTGGTGGTGGAGGCTAGGGTTTGGTGTGAGTTATTGTTGATTAGGCTGGGTTTAGGTGTTGGGAATGATTTGTAAGATGATGATTATGAACGGTTTGATATTCTGGGTTGGAGGTGTGATGAAGGTTGAAGATGAAAGGGTTTTGGGAGAGAGAAAAGAGTTTGCTTCATTTTGGACTTTTGGCAAATTAAAAATTAATTTTTAATTATTTTTAATTATTTTTAATTATTTACTTTTACAATATTGCCTCTCTGATTTGGACGGAAAAGGTAACATAAGAGGTATATTATACATTCCTTATATTTTAGGGGATTATTGGACAATATAGATAAACTATGTCCTCACCTTTATAATAGGGTAAAAGTCATTGGGTAAAATGATCTTTTCCCTATATAATATTACAAATTTTTACTAGTTTTATAATGAAAAAAGAGAGGCAGCAGGTGGTACTGGGTTGCTTGGTGCAGTGGCTAAGGCTAAAGAGACTGTCACACGCACACTGCTAAAGTTCGACTTGCTTGCTGCTGATTGATTGATAGACAAGTCACAAGTCCATCAATAGTCTTCAACGTCTATTCGAATTCAAGACTCAAACACCAACATGGCAAGAGACGTTGGCTATTAATTGCAAATAAACGTTGCCAACGTCCCTCAAAACTCAAAACCCATGTCCCCTTTCCCCTATATTTACCCCTCATTCAATTCCTCTTTGCTCACATGTAACTCTCAAGTTAAATAATTTTTTTATATATTTTTTTCGATATTTATTACATTTCGGTAGACAATGAATGAAATGGACATGTTGAAAATGGGTTCGGGTACCAACATTCCTAACAATACTCCTCCTCCTCCTCCTTCTCCTCCAGTGCATCCAAGCTGCCAAGAAGAGCAACATTCGGCGGTATCAGGTGGTGTTATCCCTAGTGGCAAGAGAGCAGGATGGTGGAAGTGGTTTACGATCGAAGACATCAAAGTTGATGGGAATGTCGCGACAAAAGCGGTAAGTAAATTATGCAAAATGAAGTTAATGAATGATAGTAAAAAAGGTGTTAACCATCTCAAGAAGCACGGTGAAAAATGTGCACCAAAACACGCAACAATAAGAGAGCCGCACCAGACTACGCTTGAGCAGTGTTTTGCCCGACGCACAGTGCGCTCTGAAACTTGGTCAGGCCATGTTGACACCTCTAAACAGACTGAAGATGGAAGTGTATGAAATTCGATTAACACACAATCAACATGCATAAGCATATAATTAATCTAAAAGTTTTAACCTAATGATGTTTCTAAATTATGCTTAATCAAATCCTAAATTCATATTCCTAACCCATATCAATTCAAGAGAAAGATGAGATAACAATAAGCGGAAGCGTACCTGAATTAATCGCCAGAGGTTGGTAAATGGGTTGAGATCTTCCAAATTATCACGATCATGAGACACAAAAGAGTTCTCTCTTGTTCTGTTGATGAGGATACAGGCAAACCAAAATTAATCGTATAATTTGGGGACCATAACCCTAAATATAATAATAAGATTATTATATGTTTTGCTATCTCTAATTCGGTCCAGCATCAAATTAGAAATAGAACTTTAGTATCTACACATTAACTCCATTATAATTATACTCTTAAGCCTTAAAACTTTAAATCTTAATTAGATCACTTTAATTTAGGTTTAACCAAAAATAATACAATACATTTAATATTTACATGTGTGGCTCCACATGATGGAATTTTTCAACAGGAAAGGGTGTTGTCCCTTGCATTCATATCTTGTAGTTGCAATGTTCTGTATTAACTATTAAGGCAGTCAATTTTTGTAAACATCAGTCTGTTTAGTGTAAAAAAGGAATTTAGTGCAATTTTTTCTTCAATTACGTGTTATTTCAAACCAATTTGAGATAAATCAAGTTGACCCTCTATCTAGTTCCTTGCTTATTAGCTGGATGCTAGTTGAAATAAAAGAAAATTGTCTTTCACCAATAACACCAAACTCGTAGGTTGTCTTTTAAGTGTAGAAATAATTTTAGCAAAAAAGGACAATCACCTCTCCATAATTAAAGTTTGCCATTATATAATAAGGGTATTTTCATCATTTCCAATATTTTTTAAATAAAAAAGTTGGAGAAATTAACTGAAAATTAAAAGGAAAGAAGAATGAAAAAAAGAAGAAAGTTAGGGGTCGTTTGTTTTTTTGTCTGAAAACTGAATAGTCCTGAATTTTTCTGAAGACTGAATAGAGACTGAAATCTGAACTTAAATGACATGATTGTTTTTTTTTTCTTCACATCTGAATGTATTGTCAACATGTTTGTTTTTTAAAAGTAAAATTGTCTGAAACCAAGTAATTTTACATTTATAGCCACGTTAAACAATTATACATGTAATATAGAATAAAAACAATCCAAAAATAATAATTATATATAAACACATATGATCATGATCTTCTTCTTAAATTACAAATAAACTTCATTTTTATTAATAAAATATATGTTTTTTTTAAAAAAATTAAAATGGGCAATAGGAAAACTCACACAAAACACTCTAAAAAAATAATATATAAATACATCACCCTAATATCATAATGATATATTAAACAACAATATGAGAAGTGATTAGAGTTCTTTTTTATTTTTAAAGTTATTTAAAATAAGCAATATATTAAAATAAAGATTTTTGTACCATATATAATTATGACGAAATTGGAAATATGTTATATATAGGGGATAGTATCGGAATAAAAGATTTTGGATTGCATTTAATGCAATTCAGTGATTTGCAATTAAGTGAAAAGTCATGTTTTTTTACTTTTTATTTTAAGTTGTTTTTTAGCATTTTTAAGTTGTTTGACCACTTATAAAAACAAACAAAACAACTTAATAATTATGATTCAGACCCATTAAGTTTTAAGTGGAAAAAACAAACGACCCCTTAGTCAAGATTTATATGGATCTCCATGTACTGATAGATCTCATTCGATCAGGGCCAGTCCTGAGATTTTGGGGACAGCCCTCGACACCCTTCACATATGTTTACTTGATTTTTTTTTTCCTTTAGTAAATACTTATAAAATTTAATATAATAATTTAAAATCAAGACTGTAACACAACAAAATAACAAATAATAAGTTACCGAAATAAAAATTTTATTTCAACTCTTTTGATCTTTCTATTCAATTCAAAAGAAAAAAAAAACATATATGCTACAAATTAAGACATGAAATTCAAATTTAGTGTCAAAATTTGAACTCTAACAAACTAGAAAAGAAAAAACAAAAATAAGGATTATTGAAAAAAAAGAAAGAAAAAGTGTTAGATTCAATTATATTCGAAACAACAACGAATTCAACTTTTTTACAGGGGAATTACACAATTTTTGAGATTTCATGTCTGAATTTTCTTATCAAGGGATTTGATGTGTTGTTAACTGTTGTAATAATTATAATTGTGTTTCTAGTGGGTCTTTTTTTTCGGTGCAAATTTCTTGTATTGATTGGTACGCCTTTTTTAAAAAAGAAAAAAAAACATATGTAAATGATTCGCCTTTAATTATAGTTGTTGGCTATCTTTGTTTAAAAAACATATGTTGGCCTTAGACCTTATATTCATGAAATCATACCAAAAAAAAATTCAAACTGAAATTTTAAAATTTAGGGTTCCTTTACAGTTGCGGGCCCTAGGCGGTTGCCTCGTGTGCCTACCCTTAGGGCCAGCCCTGCATTCGCTAGAGATCTAAACATTTATGTCTCTTAAGATGGACTTGAGCAACAGAGATGGAGTAATCTTTATTGTGGTTGATGGAGACGACTCCATTGAATGAGATCATAATTCGATGGAGATCCAAGATCTGCATCGATAGAGAGATGATCTCAGTCGAAGGAGATCAATCCAATCTTGATCTCCAATGTTCCATTTTTTTAAATAACTTATATATATATATATATGTATATATATATATAAATATATATATATATATATATATATATATATATATATATATAAGGATCCTAACATCCATCTTTGAGATGAATAGAGAAGATTCATTTAAAAAAATTAATTTCTTAATTAAGAATTACAAGGGTATTTTGTTTTTTTTTTTACAGTTCTTGATTAACGGTTAAATTTAATCAATTTTGACTAATGATAAAAGAGATGAGTGTCTGTTTTATGTAATAAAGTTATTTCTACGTGTAAAAGGGAAACCCTAGAGAGTTAGGTGTTATTTGCTCCATTTCATTTAAGCGATAATCAATTTAGTCTCTAATTTTTTATTTTATTTTATTTTTAGAAATGTAAATTTTTTTAGTGAAAAAATCATTTTTCGCCATTAGAAACATTTGATAATTGTTTTAAACCTTGTTTCAAATTGTAATTGTTTATAACCTATTTTTTGCGCTATTACTGTAATGCCTATGTATAAAAAGAATAAATAAAAGAAAAAAAAAATCCACTTTACAACCTCATTATTCGATAAAAATAAGAAGAGAAAAAATCTCTCAAACGACCACCGTCGTCAACGAGGAGAGACTGCCGCGAATGGGAAAGAATACGGCGCACGCGGAGGAGACGACATCGGAGAGGGAACCCCATCGATAAGAGTCCGTCGAAGCCCAGTTGGTGCCGTTGAATTTGATTTCAAGGTGAGTAAAAACTGCAATTTGTTTGTTTGAATTCGATCATGATTCCATTTTTTATGTGATTTGTTGTTAGAATGTTGGTTAGGGATTGCCAATCGATGGAATGTAGTCATAATTTTTGTTGTTTGGGTTGGTTGAAATGATTTGGGGATGATTTTAGGGATTTGAAATTGATGATTTGATGAAATGTGAAATAAGTTGTTCATAGGAAATGTAATTTGAAAAAACGTGAAACCTTGATTGAAAATGTGAAACCTGACTTGAAAATGTGAAACCTTCACTTGAAACGTAAAAAACGTGAAACCTTCATTTTTTGCACATTTTTATGTAAAAAAAACTTGAAACCAGTCCTTCAAACTAAAATTAAATTATATATTTATGGTTGTTTTTTTTGGGCAGTTGGCCGAAAATTCAGGGGCTTTGGCGAGTGTTTGATGCCCGAGTCAGTATGCATTGTCGCGTGTCTCTGATTTAAGTATTTTGAGAGAGGTGATCACAAGAATTTGTTAACGGATGACAAAAAATATTATGAATAAGTTCGCATATTGTTGAAGTGCACGTTGTTGTCTAAGATGTCAAAGATACTGCCTGTTCCTTTGCTCTACTAGTTGGTTTAGAAATTCTTTTTGTGACTTGTTAATCAATTTGATGCTAAAATTGGCTTTATATTCAACTGGATACATCAGCTGTGTGCTACAGCGAAGCAAAAAATGTTCGTGGAGTGCTCTAGTCAAGCATAACCAGTGCTGCTGTCTTGTCGAGTGTGCAGTTGTAGTGGACTTTCTAGTTACTTGTTTACCGGCTATTTAGTGGTCTCACACAATTGTTTTATCTGTTGCTGAGTGGTTAATGATGAAAATTTGAGTATGGAATCATCAATGTTTCTGCTACAACTTTTGTAATTTTACTGATGTATTAATCTACAAATAACCTAACTTGTATAATGTTATTGTTATTCACTTGTGTGGAAACTATTTGTTATATTATATTAGTCTAAATAATATATTGTTTTCCCTAGTTATTACCGTTAAAAACACACAAAGTGTGTCTAATACAACCTAGAAGAGAGGTGAATAGGTTTTAATCTAATTAATTACATTTTTATTGGATTAGTCAATATCAGTCACAAATCACCCAAGAAAATTAAAACAAATCAATCAATCAATCAAAGTAAATATAGCGCGGAAAGATAAATAACACTTTGATTTGATTTACGTGAGAGAAACCCAATATGGTAAAAACTCATTGGTTGTCCATCTAGCCACTCCAGTCCTCAAATCTACTATATGTAATGTTGCTTACAACCTAGGTTGACCTCCAATCACACAATTCTCGGAACATAACACAACACTACTACCAGCAGACCTTTTATAGTGATTCTAGACCTTGCTTGTGTACTACACTTCTAAAGTCACAAGTCTTGACACTCAATAAAGAGATAAACAACCTAAGTGAATATATAACAATATTCTAATATGCAAATAATGCTAGGCTACACTAAATGTTTGTCTTGAGATTTATGATGACAATCAAACAATCATAGATATCAATATGCTTATATGAATGTTCATAAAGACCAAACTAGATAAATATATGTAAATCTAAAACCTAGTCATCAAACAAATCCCAATCAGCACATGTTGTCACAAAGTATAATAAAACAATAATTTTGCAATCAAGAAATGCAATCAATGAGATATCTTGGTAGATGAGATACTAGATGATGAGTAGTGAAGAATCTAGCTTACCAAGTCAAGATGCTATGAAGACCCATGCCTAATTAAGGCTTGATGATGCTTAAATGTATGAAGGTTTGGGACTTGGAGAGTTAAAAGTCCAATCTTAGAACCTCTCTCTCAATAGAACTCTACGAGACACTTTAGGGTTTAGTATTTGGGAGTTCTAGTTGGCCAAGACAACAAAGGATGTATTTATAGGCCAAGAAGATGAGCTGGGTGAAATTATAAAATTGCCTAAAAAACGGGCAAATCGTTGGTCAGGGCCGTTGAACACACAAACCGCCTAATACACTGGAATCATTCGGCGGTTCAATCAGTGGTCCTCAATCGCCGAACACCAACCGTCAAAAACTGAAGAGACGCGAAGAAACCAGATTGGCATGCAGAGAATGGCGTCGGACCGTCGAACTCACGATCTCCCGAATCCACTGGAATTAATCGGGGATTCAATCGGCGATCCATAACTGCCGAACCCACGAACCGCAAAATCCACTAGTATAAATCGGCGGTCCCAAACCGTCGAATGGCCAGACCGCAGAATTCCATCTTTCATGGAAAATCAAGAGAAGAAGATGCCTTCTCAAGCGATTGATCATCGCGTAAAACGAAGTACACAATCGTGCACGTGCAGACATTTTTGATCACATAAACAGAAATGAATTACACCATAGCTAGAGCTAGAAATGAAATGCAAATGTCTTTGTGTAATGAATGCATAACGCTAAGAAGAAAAAGCACAATGCATGAGCAAATTTAAATGTATGTAAGTGAGTGTGTGCTACTAATCTCTTCAAGAAGTCAAGAACAAGTGAACTTCCTTTCTTGAAGCTCTTTGGGATCTCAGAAGCTTGTTGATGAAGAATCACGATTAGAGACCTAAGCTACCCGTTACATAATAATCCCAATGTGGTTTGTCATGAAATAAGCCAATCATAAAATGGAGGCCCTTATAACTATTGTTGCAACTGGTGCATTTTTCAACCATATTGATATGGTGCTTTTGATTCTTATCAATATTTCTCTAAACCGATAACTAAAAATATTTTCTAATGGATGAAGTCATACCAAATATCGGAAATAATACAATTAAGTTCCAATATAAATGGTTAGAAATTCATTTCGTACCTAATATCGAAAATAATACAAATAAGTTCTAATATGAATAGCCATAAATTCACTTCATACGTACAAAAGTTCTATCAACATTGATGAATTCAACACCAAGTCTGACTCCAAATATTTCAACTTCTTTGACACCAACTCAACAAACGTCTCACCACCAACGTACTGTAACTCATCCCACAGTCCGACATCCATTTACCTGAACAAAGTAAGATAAATAATTAAATTTTCAGGTCATTTCACATTTTCCAGCCATCACAATATGGTTTCACTTTTTCCATGTTTTCTTCTTGGAAAAGTATAATGTTTCATGTTTTCTGGGAAAAATTACAAGGTTTCATGTTTTCTGAGAAAAAGTCTAAGGTTTCACGTTTTTACTAGGGTTTCACGTTTTTGACAATGTTTCATGTTTTTACCAAGGGTTTCGTGAAACCTTCTAGAAATTTTAAAATCTTTAAAAAATGGACGGATCTTGCCAAATACAACACAAATTTTTACAATATCACAAAACCCATGTAATAGAAACTATAATGCACAAAAACTAATGTTTTGTAAGAGATTTTAAACATGTTCACCACTTCAAGAGTTAATTGAATTATGACCTCTTTTGGGTGTTGGTGTGGTGGTGATGCTGGCTGATTCACGGGTGGTGCCCACTGCCAACAAGATCGAGAGAGAGAGAGAGAGAGAGAGAGAGAGAGAGAGAGAGTCATGTTAAAATGAAGGTGATTAGGGGTTGGGTGAGAGAGAGCGTCTGGTTTAGATCATAATATCAGATAAAAGTGATTTGGGTGGGGTTGGGTGAGTTAGTGAGTAAGTGTAGGTGGAGGTGATGTTCACGTGACTGGGTTTTAAAAAAAATTAAGAAAAAAATAAAGAACTGAACCGGAGGAGCTGGACTAGAACCGAAATCGGATGAACCAGAACCAGAGCCAGAACCGGAACCGGAACCGGAACCTCTTTAAGGAAGGTTCCGGTTCTGGTTCCGGTTCCGGTTCCGGTTTTGGTTCCGGTTTCGGTTTTAGTTCCAGTTCCCCCAAAATCGGAACAGGCGGTTCGAAATCGAGAACCGGAACCGGAACCAAACCAAACCAAACCGAGGTCCTCTCTCATTAGGTTTAATACAGTTTTGGAACTATTGGGCCTCATGAACATATAAAAAACTATAAATAAATAGGGTAATGCTTAACCAACTTAAATTTGTGATTTAAAATTTTGACTACAATATTTAAACCACACACGTGCTTCTAATCCAAGAGTCATAAATGCAATCAATTCTCAACCATTAGATTAAGAGCACATGAGTTGTTGAGATGTTGAAATCAAAATTATAATTCTCAAGTCATAAATTATTGTGTAGGCCTTTCAAGCCATAATCGGTTATTTTGTTTGATAAAATATCTATGTAATAGTATTAAAAAAAAACAACATTTAAGTTTACAGTGATGATTCTTGCACCCCTCTAAAATCGTATGTACACCTCTTAATTAGTAGTTTTTTTTTTATTCTAACATTGTCCTTATGTAACATTATTAAAATAATTATAAATACACTATATATAATATTATTACAATATTAAGTATTTTAAAATTTTAACAAACATGTAAAGTATCTTTTGATCAAAGTATTTACTATTTATTTATTAAAATTTTATATATTGATAATTTAATATTAACAATATTGAATAACTATTATAAAAAATATCGAAAATCATCAAATTTAATTAAATGAAAAAGAAGAAGCTAATAAAACCAAAGTAAGAGGTGCGGCTTCCTCTAAATTCTGGTAGGAGCTGCACCTCCTTTGCATACTCTATGTAGAGCGGCACCTCCTTTGCAGTGCCTTGCTTTTCTTGGTTACTCCTTAGATTTGGGGATCATTTCTTTTGAAAACCCTTCCTCCCAGATTTTTAGGGTTCGTCCTGTAAGCGTTTTTCGTTTGCTGTTTTTCGAAAAGAAAAACAAAAATGAAAACAGTACTTCTAGTTTCAATTTCAAAATCTAAAAACACGTCTAGTAACATATACTGAAACCTGTATTCTGAAAAATAAAAATACTAAAAACGCGTCCGGTAGATTATCCGAAAAATATCAAAGTTTGATAATAATTCATCCCAAATAATTATCAACTGAGTCAGATTTTTTATTAACTAAAAATTTATAATATTAAATGTTAATAAGAAGAAAAAAAAATTGATTGAACCAAGAAACAATTGTGTCCAGAAACTGGAAACTTTAAATTCATTAAGTTAGGACACAAAGTCTGGACTCATTTATGCATTTGTGTCCAGAAACATGTTTGGTCTTAAGCTAATTTTGTGAATTTGTATCCGGACATTGTTTGGTCTTAACCTGATTTGTTAACCAAGAAACAAGATGTCGATGTCAAAGAAAAATCAGACCAATCCGTAGCAAAACCTAAGCCTGATTTCATGACAAATTGATTTTCACAGATTGAAAAAAAAATTCGAACGAGCCGTCGATCTGCTCTTGGAGGAGCAGATCTGCGGCTCCAACACCGGCGTCGACTACTCTCCTCCTAAGTTTGTCATGGAGGAGAAGAAGATGAAAAAGAAGAGAGAAGAAGATGATGAAAATGAAGAGTGAAGAAGAAGAAGAATAAGAAGATGGAGATGAAAAATGAGAGAGAAGAAGAAGATGATCACGGTTGAAGAGAAAAAAGAAAAAAATTAATGTTATTGTAGATTTTTTTGAAAAACAAAAACAAAAACAAAAACAAGTTTTTTGTGTTTTTCAAATATTTCACTGTTAACACTGGTTTTGTTTTTCATTTTTTTTCTTCATTTTTTGAAAATAAAATGAAAAACGGTTAACGAACCCGAATTCGAAATCATTTTTAGAAAACAAAAAACGAAAATGGACTGAAAAACAGTTGCAGAACGGAGCCCCAGTGTTCTGGAAGATGATATCAATGGTCTTTCTTTTGTTAGGCTTGTGCCTATTCTGTAGTCTTTTTGTTTTTGACTTTTAGCCCTCTCTCTTACCAAAAAAAATATATTATATTTTGTTTTAAAAATTAATAGGATATACGTACAAAAAAGGGTGCAAGTACAATTAGGGGTGGACCCATCTCAAGATCAGGTGGGGCATGTGTCTTACCTTAAACTTTATTATATAAATATATATTAATTAACTATTATTATAGATTATCACCTTCACCATAGTTTGTTTTGTGCCTTTTTTCCACCTTGTTGTGAGTGGTTCAACTTCCACCATTAGCATTTTAAAAAAAATATAGATATTTAAAAAAAAATACAATTTTATCCTATAATTTTATATTTGTTTATCTTTTATTTTACCATATTCCCAATTCCTTTCTTAAATTTTCATCCTTTTTTTGAAACAAAACAATTCACTTTCTTTTATCTGTCATCTGTCATTGTCAACTTCTTAACCACTCAAAATTTATGGTTTATTAATTCAATTTTATTTTATAATTATAATGTAATTTATTATTTTAAGAATAAGTATTGTAATTTTTTATTATTTATGTTGTTTTTCTTGTTATTGATTATTTTTTCTTTTTAAATGTAAGATTATTTAGTTTATCTTGAAAAATTGTTATATTTGTTTTATTTTATATAAACTTCATTATACCATCAATTTTTCTTTATATAAAAAAACTCATTTTTGATTTAAAAAAAAAACTCATTTCACTTATTTATATAATTGTTTTGTTATTCAAGTGCCCCACCTGATTAAAATTTCTGAGTCCGCCATTAAGTACAATTTTTCAGGGGACGCAAATATCATCACTTTTAACCTAATAATAGTCTAACATAGATTATTTTTTTTGAAGTATTATATTACATAAATTCGAGATTTTTTTAGGAAAGGAGATGACTTGAACCCACAACATTGTGGTGTATGTGTGATGTATATACAACTAGACCAACCTCATCTCGTCATTCCAACACAGACTTAATAGGTCAAATTAATGTCCAAAGGCCAAACAATCCACAATACATTCAATCATAATTAAAAATGTAGTCCATAATTCACATAATAATAACAAAAGTTCATTCAATGTTGATACCAAATATAGTCCAAACTATACATAATATATAAAACAAATGTGTATCAACTTAACAAATATATATATATATATATATATATATATATATATATATATATTTAGTCGGTTTATGCGATTCGATCTGGTTTTGGCAAGCCAAACCAAAACCATATCAAACTCATATAAACTTGATGTTATAAATGAATTGAATATAAGGTGAAACAAATAATAAATAAGAAAGATGAGAGAGAGAGACCAACGAAGAAATAAAGAAGAGATATAAGAGAAGAGAGATAAACGAGAGACAGAGAGAATTATCATCTTATACTGATATATTGAGAGAGCTTTTTCGTCAACCCATTTACAAGAGAGACATGGATCTATATATAGTGCTTATAAAGCACCACTTGGTTACAATGATAATGATGAAAAGCAAGTGGAAGAGAGAAGGAACATGTTGAAGGGGCAAGGCGGTGATGAAAGCCACAGCCAAAGAAGTCAATAAAAATGGCTGGCTCTTGGGAAAGGGGAATCCAATTACAACACTTCCCATTGGATTTCCTACCACTTGTATTTTTATTTTACTAGGAAAAACCCAATGAGATAAAAATCTCGGTAACAATATATATAATGATCTTCTAGATCTTGTGGTGTTGAACGTTCACAAAAATATCTCATTAAAAACTTTATCAAGAAAACCCAGTGGGATAAAACCTGATCAAAGAGAAAAAGAGTATAGTGTACATATGTCCATAATTTATTGTTTTCTTCAAAACATTTCTTACATTTACACTTTGCTATGAAAAACTCAATGGGATAAAAACCATAGCAATGATATTTATTGACATGTTGGATCAAAGCAATATTTATGATGATTTTTTGGATCAAGGTAATATATATACGATGATTAGCAAGATCAAAGTAATATTTACAATGATCTTTTTGATCAAGACAACATATATACGATGATCAATTGAATAAATGTAATATTTAATTTGGGTGTGCTTATAGAATTGCCTCATTAAAACCTTATCAGGAAAACCCAATGAGATAAAAAACCTGATTGGAAGGAAAAAGAGTACAATGCACACATGCCTCAATATAATTAATATATTTCATTTAATACGCTCCCCCTGATAAAAGTTCTTTTGAAGCAATATTCTAGATTGCTGGACTGAAACATATTGATGTTTATTTTATGAAATGCAATAACATTATAAATGATTGGAGGGAGTATCAGCAAATATTTGCTTTATGGGGTAATATCAATATGGAATCTTTTCAACATATTCTGATTGATGGACAAGCCATCCATTTGATATATGCTCTATCTTCAGGTCGAGACAATATTTTCTTTCTCATTTCTTTAAGAAGACACATGAGTATATAATATGATTTATTATATCCTTATCTTATCGGATATTAACTGAGACGGTTATACCAAATCCGTTCATATTGTTTTAATCCATATAAGGATTTTTGTATGTTCATCATATACAGATTACGAGATCTCGATTTACATGCTTCTAGCATTTTGAATCCTTCAGGATCTATAAATATCTGCATTGAGTGAATCATATATATATATATATATATAAATGATTACTAGGTCTAAAAGACGTATTTCAAGCCTTTTAAAGATGGCCAAATTTATCAACAACGTAATCGTATTCATCAGTAATGAATACCAAGTTTTGTAAGAAACCTCGCACTACGAGTCCTGTCTTATATCTCAAGATCTCGTTTTTCTCATTACGTTTCCATATAAAAATCCATTAGTATCCAACTATTTTGACATTTCCAGGTGTCTAGAGTACTATTGATCAAAACACTTTATTTTTGGCTTTATGAAGTCAATTCTTCTTGAACTGCTTCTTACATCTTGGCCAATCATGCCTTTTTGTCTACAATCATTGATATTATGAATATCATAATTATCATTTATAATTTCAGCAGCGCTACTGTGTATAAAAATACATTATCAATGATTTTTTCTTTATGATTCCACATTTCTCTCATATGACTTATAGAAATTTTCTCAATTTCTCTACTCTTGCATCTCTGTTGAGATTACTTCCATTTTAATGGATTTAGTCATTTCATAGACTCTGTATGATTTATAGAATTTCTCTCAATTTCTATATTAGTGTATCTCTGTTGATATTTCTTCCATTTCAATGGATTTAGTCATTTAATAGACTCTGTATGATTTATAGAATTTCTCTCAATTTCTATATTCTTGAATCTCTGTTGAGATTTCTTCCATTTCACTGGATTTCGTCATTTCATAGACTCGTGTCTCTTTAGATATATCAGACTCTTATGGAGTTGATTTAGAGAAAGTGGATTTATTTATAACTCGAGTTTTGTTTACTTTTAGGATCCCGATAATAATACTTTGTAAAAAGGTTTATAAGCTTATGATATGTATCTGATGATTTATTTGTTGCCCTTCACTCTAATCATTCTTGAAGAACAATCACTCGGTCGGGGTTTATGAAATAACAACTTATAAAATCTTCCTACCTTTAATACATCAGGTAACAGATTAATAATTATCTGATGATCAATTATCTTTCGTATTTGAGAGATACGAAGATTGAAATGAGACACTTTTATATATAGAGAACCGAACCGGTATCTCTATTTTGTATATAAGTAACTTTTCATTTACTTTTCTCTTCTAGAGAAATTTTCCCATTTGGAAATTAATCGACATGATAATATGCAGATTGTGCGTAACAATATAAACTATCAGAAGTTTAAATGATATATTAGCAGACTAATCAAAATCCATATTTATCTCATAATGATATAGAAGCCTTATCTTAGATTATGCCAGAGATTCAATAAGGAGCTATACAACACAATCAAATATCTTTAAAAATGAGTAAGTCCCTATATAGAATTTAGTAACTATAGCGAAATAATGAAGTTCTGGCAATTACCTGGAGATGTTTGAAAAGTGATCCCCCTGATCCATTTTGGTTATGAGTATATCTGAAAAACTAATAATCAGTGCAAGTAATATGGATATATTTGAAAATAAACAAACATGCGATCATCTTGTAGATGCATCAATTAGAACCATATAATAATGAAAGAGATCATTTGGTGGATGAATATGTCCACATATATCCCCTTGAATTCTTTGTAAGAATGATAAGGATTCAAAACCAACTTTTAGAATAAGATGGTTTTACTGCTAGTTTCCCCTGTGAACTTGCAGTACATAAGTTCTCATTGGATAAAGAATCTTCTGGTTCTTTAATGGATATCCATGAGAATTTTCAATGATTATACACATCATTGTAGATCCTAGGTGACCGATACGGTCATGTCAAAATACAAACATTTTTGGATCTGAAAACTTTATATTCATAACTACATAAATATCTACACTCTTTATAATAGTGTAATATAATCCAGTTGATAAAGCGCGCAACTTTTTCTATAATGAGTTTCTGGCCTAAGTCATAAGAAGTAATGCTTACATATTAAACATTCTCATTACTCATAGTTTCAATATGATATTCATTCCTCCATATATCTTTGAAACTAAGCAGATTCCTTTATATTCTATTCATATGATATAAAGTATCATCGATACACAATTTAATACCATCTGGTAATAAGATTGTGGCTCTTCGAGAGCCTTTGATCAGATCCACTGGATCTGATCTGGTATTAACTTTATATGCTTTTGAACTAAGCATATTCTTTTATTTTCTGCTTGAATAATATCAAGTATCATTGATACATAATTTAGTATTGTTTGATAACAATATCATGACTCTTCTAGAGCTTTCAATCAGATCCGTTGGACCTAATACAGTATTAATATTTGTTTAGAGCAAAGTCAAATTCATAGAATATATTTGACTCCGCAGAATTGTATGAGTCGTTGCACTCTCGACAAGACATATATTTCCCTTCTGGGAATTTTATGGATATTATGTATAATGCCATTTTATATCTTATCTCAAATGATAATAATCTTTTCAATAGGTTTATTCTATAAACCTTTTCTCTTGTCATTCACAAACATTCACTCATGGGTATGTTTTGATATCTCATGAATATAAATATATCCAAATTTACTCTCTTGATATTGCTCTTTCAGAAGCAAGTATAAAATGGATAAAATATCCTTTACAATCTCATTATACGTGATATTAGGATCTTAAATCCTTTTATGATACTCATAACATCCTATTGGATGTGTAGATCTTTTTTCTCTCAAATGAATGATACGTTAGGATCTTAAGTCCCTTTTATGATACTCATAACATCCTTCTCGATGTGTAGATCCCTTTTTTTTTTCAAATAAATGACATGTAAACGTATCACTTCATATATATGAGATAACTTCAGATTCCGAACGGGTTTGAAACCTCAGGTTCCAAATAATGAAGTATGACATTCATGTATATAACACTGAATCGAGAACTCCAGGTTCTCATCAGTTGTCAAAATTGTGCCAACTTAAATATCATAAATCCAGAAACTTTAAGTTCTGGTTAGTCGGTATAGCCGATCTAGTATATTGCGTATAAATAAATAATACGAATATTTAAACAATTTATCTGGAGACACATCATAAGTCAGTCCTGAGACACAGCATAAGCCAGTTCTGAGACACAGCATAAGCCAGTTCTGAGACACACCATAAGCCAGTATCATTTATTGCATTAAAATAAATGCTTTCAAGGTCATGAGATCACGTTTTAAGGTCATGAGATCACCTGACATGTGCATAACAATAAATAATTTCAGGGTCATGAGATCACCTGATATGTGCATACAAATAAATGATTTAAGGGTCATGAGATCACCTGATATGTGCATAAAAATAAATCCTGAACTATAATATATAGGTTCCGTTGACGGCATAAGCCATCTTGTGATACGGAACTATATATATAGATCTAGAATGTTGAGATATAAGTAAATCACCTATCAGGAGATCCCTTTTACTTATACGCAATCGTGCTGGAGAACAGAATTTTCCATCGCGCTTGAAATAGATTAATAAAGCTTGAATAAGTTAAAACAATACTTACAAGCGGAATTAGCTAAAACTGATGGCACGGTTACGTCCGAAACGGTCAAAATAGCTAAAAACAAGTCCGACTCGATCGAAATTGGGTGAAAATTGCATGGTGATGTGGCACTGACACATGCTGATGTGGCACTACTATGCGCTCACGTGGCGCTGCTAGGGGCTGACGTGGTAGATGATGTGTCGTTGACATGGCACGACTGTACGCTGACGTGGTGCGACTAGGGCTAGCGTGGTGCTGATAATTCGATGATGTGGCACTGACGTGGCGCTACGGTGTCGTCTTTTTCCTTGGAAAGTTGCAGAAAATTTCTGGAAAATTTTCCAAGTTTAACTAACTTTTGACCAGTGCTAGAGAGTTCGTTAGAGCTGCGTTTGAGACGCGGTCAGTGGCATCAGAATTGTATTTCCTAGAGGAACACAATGGTATCCTCCGAAAAGCGATTCAAGCACTGATGAGTGTTCGCCCTTGGTCTACGCGGATCAAAATTTCTGGGTTCGATCAAAACCAAAGTTAAAACTCACATGAACTTTCTCTGGACATATTTGTTATTTGCCTAGTCTATAACCACTAATCGTACTGATAACGTGTTATAAATGAATTGAATATAAGATGAAACAAATAATAAATTAGAAAGATGAGAGAGAGAGAGAGATCAGTGAAGCAATAAAGAGGAGATATGAGAGAAGAGAGATAAACGAGGGACATAGAGAATTATCATCTTATACTGATATATTGAGAGAGAGCTTTTTCGTCAACCCATTTACAAGAGAGACATGGATCTATATATAGTGCTTATAAAGTACCACTTGGTTACAATGATAATGATGAAAAGCAAGTGGAAGAGAAAAGGAACATGTTGAAGGGGCAAGGCGGTGATGAAAGCCACAGCCAAAGAAGTCAATAAAAATTGCTGGCTCTTGGGAAAGGAAAATCCAATTACAACTGATTTTTCATTTTTTTTTAAATTGGATTGATTTATCTTAACATGATGACTCGATTAGAACAATTAACATGATGACTCGACTAGAACACTTAATTTAGGTTCATTTCGATTAAGTTTATCTTGGATCGTAAAACCATGTCCACCTCTTCGTAGAGCCTAGGAGGGAAAATGCCTCTACTTACGTTTTGAATTTTTTTTTCTTCTAGGTTTTCGTGATAATTATGTCTTACGAGATTGTCACTCCATATTTATAAATATCACTTTCTACTTCTTCATCTCGCTTTTTTTTTCTTCTGTTTTTAGGGGTAAATACATTGACCACCCCTCAAGTTTGACATAAATACACTTAAAGGGAAAATATTCATTTATCTACTAAGACCTGTCATATTCTTAAAATTTAACTAATAAAAGACTAAATTACCCGTGGTTACTAAAATTTTAATGTGAAGATAATCTTTTTATAAAAATAAAATAAAATAAATTAATTGTAAATAATACTTTCAGTGGAATATAAATGGAAACAAAAATACAAAACTGTATTTTAAATTCTAAATTATCTTCGTTTTTAAATTTAATTTGTTTTAATATTTTTAAAGCAAATAAAAAATGTTTTTTATTTGTTTTTTAAAGTATCTTCATTTTTAATCTTTTTTACAGTTTTTTTAATTAAAAATTTATAATAATAAATTGTTTTCAAATAATGTTTTCCGTTTTTTGAGTTCCGAAAATACATAATACTTGTTCGGTGGTCGTTTTTCAAAAAACAAAAACACGGAAATCAACTTTTGCTTTTAAAGCATATATATATATATATATATATATATATATATATATATGTATGGGAGTCAGTTAAAAGTTATTCTTAGAGCATCTCCAATACAAGAGTGACTTGTGAAAAAAAAAAGATGCCACATAGATTAAATAGATAGTACATTAAAAAATATTTATCTTCAATGCAGCTGTGCATATGCAACCTCATACTGATGTTGCAAAAAGAAAATATTAGACATCGTTAACATGACCGTCTACTTTTAGACAGCCTGTCGCATATATATTTTTTCGTTTGACTCATCAAGTATTTAAAATTGACATTAATTTTTCATCTATTTTTGGTCAGGAAATAAAATTTTAAAAAAATTTGGACATGCCATTAAAAATAAATGTGTTTTAAACAAAAGCATTGGAGACCAAATTTTGAGTTGATTGTCTATTAAGTTTATCTTTATGCCACATAGGAAGCAAATCTCTTGACATTGTTACCATGTCAACGATTTTCAGAATACAAACCACTTTTGCATTGGAGATGTTCTCATCCTTGTGTTTTTTTTTCATTTGCATGGGCCCACTAATTAGATTATTAATTGTTTTAATTTTCCTTTATATAATATTATCATAATTTACAATTTATTTATTAATAGATAATGAAAATTAGTTAAGGATTGACCCTATAATATTTTACCATATGGATAGTAATATTAATAAAAAATTATATATCATATATAATAGTTTTATTTGACATGATGTATGATTGTTGATAATGCTTATTATTATTATTACTTTGAAAGCTAACACTATTATGGGTCAGTGGTTGTTCGGACCTAACGAGATTAGACATTTCAAGCACAATTTGAGATGTAACTCCCACAATAAGAGAGGTCTCTCCACATTTTACGATTAAATGGGAAGATATTAGCTTATATATACAATACCAAGGTTTGAAGATAATGTTGATTATTTGTAATTATGCGGTGATAAATATTTTTTTCTATTAAATTAATAAAATAATTTTTGGAAAGAAAAAGACACAATTAAATAAAAAACAAATACAATTATTTAAGGTTTTTTATAACTTTTTTTTTTCTTTTCATAATACCGTTTTCAATTATTACTACTAGACGCGTTTTTAGCTTCTGAAAATATGAAAATAAATTTCTCATTTTCAAATGAAAATATATAAAACAAAAAATAGAAAACAAAAACATTACCAAACATGCCCTTAATTACTTTTCAAATTTTATACTTCAGTTACTTACCTTCGTTCATGTGGTTTGTCTTTTACTACTTACCTTCATCTTGTAATAAAGAGTGTATTATAAGCATGTGTTAGGAGTTTTCTTTTGGTTTGTTGGAGTGGTTATCTGGACTGCACATGTATTACCTTATCTTGACATATCTCGACAGTTCTATTGTAATAGTTGTAACCTGTAATACTTTAAAAGTAAAAGTAATAAAAGGTTTATTACTTTGATTTTTATTAGATTAATATTATTCTTTTAAATTTTTTATTTATAATATTCTTAGGGGTCGTTTGTTTTTTTCACTTAAAACTTAATGAGTCTGAATTAAACTCATTAAGTTGTTTTGTTTGTTTTTTTAAGTGGTCAAACAACTTAAAAATATCAAAAAACAACTTAAAATAAAAAGTAAGAAATCTTGACTTTTAACTTAATTCCAAATCACTAGATTACAATTAAAATATTCTCTTCCAAGTCTATCCTCCAAAAAAAGATATATTTCCAAATTTATCTTAATTTAATATGGTGTAAAAAAATTTATTTTAACATATTTCTTATTTTAAACATGTTTTAGAAAAGAAAAAAAAACCTTAATTACTTCTCATAATGAAATTTTTTAAGGATTGAACAATTGAATTTCTCTTCTGCCAAATCCCGGTAAGAACTCTTTATTTATTTATTTTTATCTAACTATTCGTATAATACTCAATAAATTTGTCTATTATATTAAGTAGATTTCGTGGCTCGAAAAAGTTATAGAATTATTATATATAAAAAATTCAAGAACCTTTCTTTTATTTGGTTTCCGGTGCATATGATCCAAGAAACTAAAAAAACAAAAATGGTTTCAGGAATTATATTTACCGGAAACATGGACAACATATAAAATTGAACTTGAACTTGAACTTGAACTTTTTTTTGACAATAAATTTAACTTAAATTTTGTTTGCAGAATATGCAAAATTATATTCTTTGATTGATTTTTTATTTTGTTAAATTGAACTTTGTTTGTAAAAAAAAAACATACAAAATGTTATAAAGAATGATGCATGTTAAATTATCTCTTTTAATTAGTATTGGTATAAATGTAAAATTACTTATTTTCAGACAGTTTTATTTTTAAAGAACAAACATGTTGACAGTATATTCAGATGTGAGGAAAAAAAAACAAACATATCATTCAGATTCAGATTTCAGTATCTATTCAGTCTTCAGAAAAATTCAGGACTGTTCAGTGTTCAGAAAAAAAAAAACGACCCCTTAGTTTAACTTAATAATCTAGTCAATGGATCTAAATTCTAAATTTTAATTAGTTACATCAGAATTACAAGTTTATAATCACAATTAATTTTTTTTCTCTAATCTTATTATTCATGGTTTTAATCTATTTACAAATCAATAAAGCAACTTGAAAGTTATTAAAAGAAAAATATAATATAATAAGTGGAAATCGCCAAAAATGATCCATTTACACTATCGATTATTGTTTTTAACCTTTTCCCATAAAAATATTGTTTCTAACCATTCATATTAGTTTATTTTCACAGAATAACCATCCAAATACATTATTATCCTTCTTAACCTTTTCTTCAACCTACTACACAAAATCAGCGAAAAGCTTTTGCAATCGAAAACATTTTCTTCAATGTCCCTTTTGTCTACAATAAAAAAACCTACTGCACAAAATCCTTATGTTGATCCAATTGCTATCAAACAATGTTATCTTCTCGAGAAATTGGCGAAAATATTTGCTAGAAAACGACGAAAAAGACTACATGAGATATAGTTGATTTTATGCTTGAAATTTTTCTGACCTAGTTCAAGATATGTAAATTAAGTGTTTTTAATTTAATTTAATTTTTTTTTACTTTTTTTTCATGTTTATGTTGCTAGGTTTACTTCCAATTATTCAAAATTTGAAGTTTTTGGTAAAGAAATGGGTTGAAATTATTTTTTTTCGAGTTTTTTTTTCACGAATCCGTAGTGTCACGTTGAATAGTGAAACACACCATATGTTTCACTCTGCAATGTTTGGAGAATGAGGATGTTTCACTTAAAGTGAAACACATCATATGTTTTACTTTTAATAGTGAAACAGATCATCTCTTTCACTTTCATGAGTGAAGCAAACCCTAAATCTAAAAAACTACACACAAAATTCACAAACACGGATTAAACCAAAAAATTGATGAAAATTAAGTGAATTTACCGTTTAAATAAATTTGGGTGGAATTCGGGTCATAATCGTGTCATGATTTTGCCTTCAAACCGGTGTCTGATCTCCTTCTCCGATGTGACCTCTTCTCGTTGCCACCACTCGTCACCCATGTTCTCGTCGCTGCCACTCGTCGTCACCTCCTATTGTCACCAGCGCAAGCGTGCAACAGTTTCTGGAACACTTTCCGCGTTTCTCTCTGGTTGCACAAACGTGAAAACCAAAAAACAAACTTGACATTAGGTTTTGGTTTTTTAAATATGAGGGTAATTTGGACCCTTTACCTTTAACAATAATGAAAACAGTAATTAAAAAAACTGGTTAAAAACAATACTTCACATGATCAATCGCTTAGTTTTGAAAATTTTCCAAAATATAAATCGAACGTAAATTTTTAGTTTTTCTTTCTCTGACTTAGTAATATGGCATCTATCAATTTGCCATAATTATATTAAAAGCTGGCTATGATTTGTATTATAAAATTTGGATTGTAAGTTTATAATTGTCATAATTTTTTTTAAAACATTTCTGAAATATGAAGATTATCTTAAAATGAATCAGACATTTGAATTATTATCATTATGAGAGAAAAATATAATAATTAAAGTGTCCCATTTAACATGAATTTTTGTTCAAGTTTATTTTTCTAATAAATCAATGCACTGTGTCTTCACAAAAAAAAAAAATGCATGTAATTATTTTATGGGAAAATTACACAAACATACCCCGACTTTAACACATATATGAGGCATAATCCATTTTTACAAAAAATACAAGAACATACCCTTGACTTAGGGGTTGACCGTTAAATCTAATAGTGATATAAAGTTTGGGAAAATTATACAAACATACCCTGACTTTAACACATATATGAGGCATAATCCAGTTTTACAAAAAATATAAGAACATACCCTTGACTTAGGGGTTGACCGTTAAATCTAACGGTGATATAAATTTTTATCTTAAAAGTACCAAAATACCCTTCTGTTAATATTTTTTTATAAAAAAAATCAATAGATCTCCATGATCATCATCGAGACTCCAGATCTCCAATTGAGATCACCAATTAAACATGATGCTTTTCTCAATCAATGGATTAAATCTCCACTCAAGACAAAACCAACAACCAAAACTCTGAGAAATAAAACTAAATTCCACTTCACTCAATAGAAAACCCCCTAGCAAAGACCAGCAAAAAGACCCAAAAACAGAAACAACCAAAATTCTCAAAGTCACTAGATCTCCAATGGAGAGATTTGGTTTTACTTCTTTTCAAAAAAAAAAAGATTTGGTTTAGTTAATCAAAATAATAATTATTAAAAAAAATCACCAAATCTCCTATTATCCATTCCAACAGATATTTGGTTTGGTTAATAAAAATAATTATTAAAAAAAAAAAACATCACCAGATTCTGGTTATTTGTTTTTAAGAAAACAACATCACCAGAAATGAGATCTGGTTCAACTTGGATGATATCTTTTCATCTCCAAAAAAAGTATCAAAATATTTAATTCAATTCCTCAAACTCAAAGATAATACCAAATAAATATTGAAAAGGAAAAAACTCAAAAGATATTTAGACTCCATTGGAGAGAACTCTTCAAACCACCAAACCATTACCATCATCGCCACCTGCCATTCCTCGTGCACCGCCGCCGAAGTCTTCTTCGCATTTCTCTCCATCTCCCATTCCTGCCATGGCAAGCTCATCTACTCGATATTTGGAGGACATTTGATTCAATTTCCTAAAAAATATAGAGGAGATCAAACTGATGATTGATCCCTTCTATATTTTGAAGGAAACAAACATATATGGCTCTGAAAAGGGGTCATAGAAATTTTTTTAATTTTTAATTTTTTAATCAATTAGAAAATGACAATACTACCCTTCAATGGTTAACACCATCGTTAACTTTAACGGTCAATCCCTAAGTCAATGGTATGTTCTTGTTTTTTTGCAAAACTGGATTATGCCTCATATATGTGTTAAAATCGGGGTATGTTTGTGTGATTTTCACAAACTTTTATATCACCATTAGATTTAACGGTCAACCCCTAAGTCAAGGGTATGTTCTTGTATTTTTTGCAAAATTGGATTATACCTCATATATATTTTAAAGTCGGGGTATGTTTGTATAATTTTCTCTTGTTTTTTTCACTTTTCCAATAGACGTATATTAAACTTTTCCATTACTGTTTAGTAATCTGAAAGCAATCATATGTGAACACGTCAAAGTATATATGGTTGCAATAGTAAAATCATGGGTCACGTTAGCATCTTGCTTCAGATGTGTGTGTAAACACGTGGTCGACATTGTGTATTAATTTAAATAAGATTTAACATTATCTTTTTGGATCCAGATTCTACGCGGTGTTGATCTTTTTCCTGATCTAAAGTACTCGAGAATAAGACTCTGTATTTAAAAATAATAAAAGTGAAATAAATAAGAGAAATAAATTATAGCCCGTTAATTACGTATATCAATATATCTATATAGGTAGACATGACGCTGGTTCGGTTCGAACCGGTGAACTGAATAGGAACCGCTTGGTAAAAACCGGAACCGGACCGGTTTTTTCTGTTCTGGTTTCAGACCTGGTATCGGGGCGGTTACGGTTGCGGTTGCGGTTGCGGTTGCGGTTGCGGTTGCGGTTCTGGTTCCGGTTCTAAATGTTGAGGAACCGCCCGGTTCTAACCGGACTGGAACGGACAGTTCCGGTTCCGGTTCAAACCGGCGGTTCCACTATTATTATTATTATTATTTTAATTTGTGGAACCAGATTCCAGAACCTTCAACTAGTCAACCAGATCCCTCATCTCTCCCTCTACCACAAACGGTGACAAACCCAGATCTCTCTCTCTCTCTCTCTATCACAAACTCAAATCTCTCTCATCCTAAATCCAAACTAGAATACTAGATCTCTCTCTAATTCAAACCATTCAAGCTCAAGCACCCATGACCCACCACCACCACCTAAACTAATCACACCGACCGGTGACCATTCGACCACAACGGCACCACCCCAATCTCATCTCTCTCTCTCTCTCGATCGATCCAACCAAGAAGACTAAAGACGAAGAAGATGACAGATGAAGCAGCTGCGGAAGACGAAGAAGAAATAAGAAGAAGAAAGAAGAAGAAAGAAGAAGATGATGATTGATCCAACCGCCAGAAAATCTGGGTTGATTTGGGAGAGAGAGTGATGAAGATCTAGGTTGAGAGAGAGAGAGAGAGAGAGAGAGAGAGAGAGAGATGTGTTCACTGTGTTGTGTTGATTTGGGAATTGGGGATGTGTTGTTGATTTGGGAGAGAGAGACATTGAGTCATTGAGTGAGTGACGTGAGCTGAGTGGGTTTTAAATTTTTTTGAGAACCGAACCGTCGGAACCGCTGAATCGGAACCGGATCGGAACCTCCTAAGGTCGGTTCCGGTTCCCCTTTTCCCGGAACTGAAACCCGGAACCGGAACCACCGGTTCTTAACCGGAATCGAACTGGAACCGGAACCGGCGTCATGTCTATATATAGGTCAGGACAAAGATCAACTCAGAAGATGATCCAAATTCTATTTTGTTTCACAATTTATCGACCATTTTTTTGTACAAAATAGTGTATATCTTGATATGATACCTCGATTTGGTTTTAATGTTTTATATAATGATATAAAACAAATAGCCAGTCACAACTTATTAATAATCCACCAAATTCAACCTTAAAATGTAAAATTATCAATAATTTGAGAGAAAATTTTCAAAGGATTAGTTTATCATGCTGTTTATTGTTGCGTCTAATACAATCATATAATGTATTCCATTATTGTTTAGTAATTTTGAAAGTAAGAATATTATAATCATATGTGAACACATAGAAGTATATAAAAATGGTTGCAATGGTATAATCATGGATCATGTCCACATCTTGCTTCAGATATATGTGTAAACAGATACCTTAATTTATATAAGATTTAATGTTATCATCCTTCACAATTTATAGACCGTTTTTGGTTCAAAATAGTATTCTATCTTTGATATGACACCTCAATTTGGTTTTATATAATCCTATAAAACAAATCGCCACAGTCGCAACATATTAATAATCTATCAAATTCACCCTTAAAATGTAAAATCACCAATAATTCAAGAGAAACCTTTGCTCGTCCTCGAGCAAACTCAAGACAAATAACAGAGACTCATGACATAACAACATGACTCAACCTAAAATTTACCTAGACTCAATCAACAAACAAATCAAACTCGCAGTATCACGAATGCAAGGATGTGTGATAGAGAGAAGTAGACATATGCAAAAAGTTCTAAAACAACTCGAAGGCACTAGAGGGCAACTCGCGGTATCACGAATCAAACACCTAAGAGCACTCTCTTATCGGGAACTACTCAATCTCACACCTTGAGCATAATTTGCTTCGACTCTAGCCTCTCGTGGAGTCTCTCTTATCTTTCCGCTCAGAGTCCTAAGTTCACACTCATACCAGGTATGCAAACATGGAATTTATGCATAAGAATCAAATGATTTGCATACAATTATCAATGAAAGACCGCTAATTTATCGGTGAACTATCCTAAGAAAGATTTACTATGCCATGAATGTGGAAGATCATGCTTCAACAAACATTCTCAATCTAGACTTATCGAAGATCAAATAGGTCTTTCCCCTTGGTTGCAATGAGGCCATGGGGTTAAATGTGACGAACAAAAAATAGAGAAATCTTTGAGTTCAAAAATCACCAATCATGCTTAGGCATACTCACACACCCCATACCAAGCTCTATTTAACATTCACACACTAGCGACTAGGCATTAACTTACATACACATTTGTACTACACATTGTGAATACTTACATTTCTTCACAAGATTCTTTACTTTTTATTTTCTTTGCTATATTTTTTTTTTCTTTGATTTTTCTTTTCTTTTTGCTTTCGCCTTTTTTTTTTTGCACAATAACATTTGACCATTTGACACTTTGGCTCGAAGTGCAATTTTTGGCCCTTTTACATTTTTGAGCCATTTCTTGCACATTTCACATAATTGCCTAGAGACATGCTATTTCACATTAGAGCTTACACTTTTCACCCACTTACACACACACACTCAACCCACATGATTGGTAATTACATGGTTGGTTTGTGTTTGGCTTATGGTTATATGGTTTGTTGTGGTTCCAAAAGAAAGGATACGTGTTTGGCCTCAAAATTGGCTTTAGAGCACACATAAGGGATTAGGCATGTGTTTAGGCTTTTTAAGAAGTTAAATGCACACATTACCTAAGATCATTTCCACAACAAGTCTATCAAGGGAATGAAAGCATCCATCAAGCAATCCACTACATGTATGAGATGTATGTTCTATGGCATGTGACATATGTGACGAGAAGAGTGTTTAAAGAATAGAAATTTAACACTCAAGGCACTTTTTAAAGGCTTGTGTTTGTGAACTCACAGGCGGTATCCACTATTAGAATAAGGTGCAAGAGCCCCGAGTCCCCTTAAATTTAGCACACAAGGATGAGACTAACTCATGACAAGTAAGTAAAACCTAAGAGTGATAACGATTTGTTACACAAGCACAAAAAAATGCATTCATAAACTTGCCAAAAGCACACACTCAAGGCATCCCAACCAAGCTAATTAAAGCTCGAAAAATTTGGCAATTGTGACAATTTTGAAAATTTTGGACTAAAACGACTCATCAAGGCGTCTACACCCCCAAACCAAAACCCAACATTGTCCTCAATGTTGAAAGTAGCAGCATGCATCTAACACGACTCAAAACATAACAACTTAGGCACTAATCATGCACAATCAATGCCCAACAAAATAAAGGACTCAAAAATGGCTCATAATAAAATAAGGCATTTAAGTAAACGTGGCAATTGAGCTCATAATTCAACCATATCAATCATTCATCCACCACAATATCGGAATGAGGTTAATCACCCCCAAACCGATTCCTACTATATGCTCATTCTTGTACAAGTATATGCATGAATTCAAAAAACACCTTACCGAGTTGGGCTATATGAAATGAAAACCTGTTGATTCATGTGCAATATCCATAAGAGCCTTCGGCTCATCCAATAAAAAATGAATCAATCAATAAATTCACCACTTGGAAATCAAAATTGTATCAACAATTATACGCATATTCTCTCATTCACAATTGTCCACACCTTCAACCAAAATTGATATATACCAAGTATATTCACATTCATCAATTATCTACAATTGTCTATAAACAAAGGTAGAGAAAATTAAGTGCAAAAGTTTGAGTTGAAAAGATTAAACCAAAATGGTAGCTTTGTTGTAGTCTCAAAATGGGAAGGTTCTCGCCCGTTTTATGAGCACTCTTGGCTTGCTTGTCCCTCATAGACTTGCAAGTGGCAGGTGTGTCAATTCAAGAGATGAAGAACATAACATTAAAGCACAATTTCTAACCACAAAGGTTAACAATCACTGAAATTATCTCAAACCAAATATCTCTCAACAAATATCATCCACAATTATACTAAAAATTACCACTACTAAAAAATAATGCTATCACAAAGAAAACAAAAGATAAATCGAATAAACCTCGATGGGTTGCCTCCCATAAGCACCTTAGTTATCGTCTTGGCAAGACGTTGTTGGTTGCTTTAATCATCATTCAAAACCAACGATCCAACTCCCTCTAGATTTTTTTCCACACCTCTGTACGGTTTCAATCTTTGTCTGTTCACCTTTAACGTACATCATTTCTCAAGCTTGGGATCTCCACTGCTCCATTTTGTAGAACATCAACTACTAAGTATGGTCCAGACCATCGCGATTTCAATTTTCCCGGGAAAAGCCTCAACTGTGAGAGAAACAGTAGTATAAGCATTCTCAGGTGAAACTCTTTCCTAATCAAGTTCCTATCATGGATGATCTTGGTCCTCTCTTTGTAAATCCTTGCATTCTCATAAGCTTGCAGTCTAAATTCCTCTAACTCATTCAACTGGAGACTTCTCTCTTCTCCTGCTTTGTCATATTCCCAATTCAGCCTTTTGATAGCCCACCAAGCACGGTATTCCAATTCCACGGGAAGATGACACGCTTTTCCAAATACCAACCTGTAGGGACTCATCCCAATAGAGGTTTTGTATGATGTCCTATATGCCCATTGAGCATCATTCAGTCAGTCAGCCCAATCATTCCTTGAAGAGTTGACTGTGTTTTCTAAGATCTGTTTAATACGCATGTTGCTTACTTCGACTTGTCCCGATGTTTATGGGTGGTATGGTGTGGCTACCTTGTGACGGACTCCATATTTCTTCATTAGATTCCCAAAAATTCTGCTGAAAAAATGGCTACCTCCATCACTGATTATAACTCGTGGAGTTCCAAACCGAGCCAGGATATTCTCTTTTACGAACTTCACCACCTCATTTCTATTGTTTGTCCTTATGGAAACTGCTTCTACCCACTTTGAGACATAATCAACTCCTACCAAGATATAGTTGCTCCCTCTCGATGGTGGAAAAGGTCCCATAAAATCAAGCCCCCAAGTATCGAATATCTTTACTACAAAGATCCCTGTCTGAGGCATCTCATTCATCTTCCCAATATTTCCTGTGTGCTGACATCTATAACATGCTGTACAGAACTGGAGGGCATCCCAGAACAAAGAATCCCAGTAAAAACCTAATGGGAGTACCTTTAGTGCAGTCTTCTTTGCACTGAAGTGGCTCCCACATTGCAATTCTTGACAGACCCGCAGAATGTCCATCTGCTCAAACTCTAGTACACACCTCCTGATTACCTGATCTGGCCCATGCTTAAACAAATACGGTTCATCCTAGAAAAAAAATGCTTAGCCTTATCTATGAACCATTTTTCCCTTGTGAATCCAACTCCGGTGGGAGAATTCCGTGGGTCAAGTAATTAGCCAAATCGGCGTACCAAGGCTCCTCACTGTGCACTACCCACAACTGCTCATCTGGGAAATTTTCTCTCAATGGAACCTCCTCCACTCATGATGGACATTCACGAACCAGTCTTCTAAGATGGTCAGCTACCACATTCTCGCACCCCTTCTTATCTCTGATCTCTAAATCAAATTCCTGAAGTAACAAGACCCATTTTATCAATCTGGATTTAGCTTCCTTCTTCTGTAACAAATACCGGAGAGCTGAGTGATCCGAATACACCACCACCCTGGGGCCTACCAAATATTTTCAGAATTTTTCAAGTGTGAACACTACTGCAAGCAATTCCTTCTCTGTTGTAGAGTAATTCAGTTGAGCATCATTCAAAGTCTGTGATGCATAGTATATCACATGGGGGACCTTGTCCACTTTCTGTCCCAATACTGCACCTATAGCATAATCTGAAGCGTCGCACATTAATTCAAAAGGTAGTTCCCAATTTGGTGGTGCTATCATTGGGGCCGAGGTTAAGGCCACTGACTCAAATGCTGCTAATCACTTGTCATCTAATTCAAAGTTTATATCCTTCTAGATGAGCTCACACAGTGGTCTAGCGATTTTTGAGAAATCTCTGATAAATCTCCTGTAAAAGCCCGCATGACCCAAGAAGGACTTGATGTCTTTAACAGACTGCGGTGGAGGTAGACTCTTAATCACTTCAACCTTCGCCTGATCTACTTCAATCCCTCTACTAGAGATGATATGCCCAAAAAAAATTCCTTGTTGCACCATGAAAGGGCATTTTTCCCAATTTAAAACAAAACTTTTTTCTTTACACCTTTTTAGAATTGATGACAGGTTATATTGAAAGAATCCCTAAAAACCGAGAAGTCATCCATAAAGACCACTATGATCTCTTCTATCATGTCTGAAAAAATAGATGCAACACACCCTTGGAACGTCCTTGGCATTACAATGCCAAAAGGGCACCCTCCTATAGGCGTAAGTGCCAAATGGACATGTAAAAGTCGTCTTCTAATGATCCTCTAGAGCTATTGCTATTTGGTTGTACCCTGAGTACCCATCTAGAAAGCAATAAAACTGTGTCCGGCAAACCTTTCTAGCATCTGATTGATGAAAGGTAGTAGGAAGTGTTCTTTCTTGGTTGCTATATTCAGTTTCCTATAATCTATGCACACATGCCACCCTGTCTGAAGCATCTGAGCCACTAACTCCTTCTTCTGATTCTCCACTACTGTAATACCAGAATTTTTTGGCACAACATGAATTGGACTGACCCATCAACTATCTGATATATGGTATATGATCCCAATATTCCATAGTTTCAAGATCTCGTTCTTAACCACCTCCTACATGATGGGGTTGAGTCTTCTCTGGGCATCCCTAGTGGGTTTAGTGCCTTCTTCCAATAATATCCTATGCATCCAGACAGTAGGGCTAATTCCCTTGATATCTTCTATAGTCCATGCTATTGCCTTCCTATGCTCTCTTAACACCTCAAGTACACTATTCTCTTGAGATTCTTCTAAACTTGCAGAAATGATCACCAGACTTTTCTTTTCTTCATCAAGATAAACATACTTTAACTCGGCTAGAAGTGGTGTGAGTTCTAGTTCCTGGGACTTTTCTTTGTGTGCCTCTGTGTCTTCTTTTCTCAACTTGCACAAATTATTTTCCATGTCTTCTATAACTTGTTCTGGGCCTTTATCATCACTTCCTAGGCTTATATCTTCAAGGCTCCCAGTTCTTCCAAACCTTTCTTCAACTGCCTTATCTAATCCATCTTCTAGCATATTCATCTTATGGCAGTCATCTGATCCAACTGGGTAGGCCATACAGTCAAAAATGTTGAACTCGACTATTTCGTCCAAAACTTTCATGGTGAGCTTTCCTTCATGCATATCTATCACCACTCTAGCTGTAGCCATGAAAGGACACCTAAGTAGAAGCTTCACATCCTTTTTGTCTCTCCCCTCATCCATGTTAATGACTAAAAGATCCATTGGGATTATTAATTTTTTGACTTCAATCAAGATATCTTCCATTATACCCTTTGGACTTCTTGAGGATGAATCTGCAAGAACTAGTGACATGGTGGTAGGCTAAGATCTGTGAATCCCAACTTCCGGTTGGCGGAAAATGGCATGAGATTAATACTCGCCCAGAGTCCAAGATTGCTCTCTCATGATTATCCCCTCCTACATTGATGTCAACAATCACACTTCCTGGATCTTTCATTTTCTGAGGCAAAGTCTTTTGAATCATTGCGTTCACATTCATATTCAACCATTCTTGCTGCTTTGGGCTAAACCTTTCTTTATCTTTGCTCAGTTCCTTGAAGAACTTCCCATAAGCCGGCATCCTTTGGATTGCGTCCAACAAAGGCAAATTGATATTTACCTTTGATAAGACGTCAAAGATGTCTTGGAACGATTTCTCTTTCTTGGAATTCTTCAACCTCCAGGGAAAAGGTATAGGCGGATTGTAGGGGTTAGGTGACTTGTGAAGTTGTTGCCTCGGTTCTGGTGGAATATCTTCATTCTTACCTTCATTTTCAACCTCTTTTTCAACCGTGCCTTCTTCTTGTGTCCTTTCCCCTTCTTCTACAACATTCTTCTCTGCACTAGGCCCCAACACTCTGCCACTTCGAAGAACAGTCATTGCCCTTGCTGGTTCTAATTGACTTGGAAATCTGCCTTTCACTTTTTCTTACAACACCTCAGCTAGCTTTCCAATCTGCCCCTCAAGTCTATGTATGGCAGCAGTAATGTGATTCGATCTTCTGTCATTTTCCCTCATGTATTCTTCCAAAATTCCTCTTGTTATTTGCTGTGAGACTTGGAAGTCATATGTCATTTGCTTAGGTGTCTGCATGAAGCTTCTCATTTCCTCTTCCAATGTCTTATCATCGAATTCACCAATGTTATAGCATTCTTCATATGGTTGTTACGATGCTTGTAAAACCTGTATAGTCCTCGGCTAAGACAACATTATATCCTTCTTAATCTGAAAACTGTTCCTCATGAAATCCTTCATTTATTCTTCTAGGGATAAAGCTTCACCGTCATAATGAGCTAGTTGAAAACCTTGACAATCCTCTCAATCTTGATAGCCTAGATCCTCGTACGGTCAAAAACTTGGCCCTGAATAATAATCCATGTAACCTGCAACAAAATACACAACACTACCCAACGCAATCACTAGGGACTAACACCAACGAGGAAAAAGAAACAAAAACAATAAATAATTAATTAACTACTAACTAACTAAAGCAAAAATCTAAACATAACTATGTATGCCGATCCCCGGCAGCGGTGCCATTTTGAACGTGCATTTTGCTGTGTATGCAATATTCAACAAATTTAAATTCCCAAGATGCACTAACACGAATAAACTTAGTATATGGATAATAGGGGTATCGTTCCACAGAGATCGAACTATAGTTATGATTAAATTAATGCTCTAGTACAAATGCAAGAAAAGTAAATTGATATGGTTTTTGAGACGAAATTAAACTAAAATGTAAACTAAGCTTAAACTAACTAAAATGCACTAATCTAAAAGGTGTGAATGAACGATAAGTGGATTAAGGGGTTGATGGATTCACTTAGCAAACAATAGGTAAAGAATGAACTCACATTAATGATCATTAACTAATGTAACCACCCTAGGATGTATATGATTGGTTATCTACAACTTATGAGTGTCCAATCTATCATGTTTAGTATTAACCACCCACATATGGTTGTGCCATGAATGAACATATATCTAATAAGGGATCAATCTCTTGTTAATTCACCAACCTAGGATGTTTATGTTGGAACCCCGTTCACTGGTAATGCAGCGGAAATAAGTTTTAAAATTTTTATACAGATCGTAAACGATCTGGAACCAATGAACTTAGGATCGTAATTATTTTTCCGGAACTAATACATACAATATGTAAACACAGGAAATTGTAATCAATATATTAAAAGAAAATTTAGAACCTTACCAACGTTTGGAGGCTCCTTCACTTTACGATATGCTCTTGGTCTGTACCACTGATCTTTCTAGCTATTTCCGGAACTGGTAACTGCGTGTGGGCGCAACACGGACTCAAAAACTTAGGAGGATGTAGAGAAAAGAAGAAGAAACAATTTCTTCCAATAGAAAACAAAAAACTAGAACAATTCCAGTTTTTCAAAAGAAAAAATATAATAAATATAAAATATTTTTTTTCACACACTCCTGTGCGTTTTTTTTCTTTTTTATTTTTTAATATTGCACAACACTTTTCTCTTTTTCTCTTCAATAATTAGTGCACACCTGATGCTTTTTTTTTGTTACACGCATAGTAAGTTAGTATCTTATACAAACACTTGTGTATATCCATGTGTGCTGTGTTTTTATTAATATATATATATATATATATATATATGTATGTATTCTTATAACTAAAACTCTTTTTAATTGATATCTTTTTGATTTTAAAACTAAATCATTTAAAATGATATCTCATATCTTTTATTTTAAAAGATAATTAAATATTTATTTTGAATTTAAACATTTTAAATTCAATTTCAAATATTTAATTTAATAAAATAAAATAATCATATTATCTTATTCTATTTAAAATCAAATATCAACTATCACCCTCAATTTAATGATTAATAACATAATTAAATAATCTTATTATTTAATTTATTTAATCACCATTATACATTAATTAAATAATCTCATTATTCAATTAATTCCCGTATAAATACGTGTCACTTTCGTAACACAATTAATTTTACAATCCAATTAATTAACCGTGACCCTTGTTACCTAAATCGATCGGGCCAGCAAGGGGACCTAATGAACCCACAGTATTTTGAGCTCCAATAATCATCGGAATTATTAATTAAACTCTTTAATTAATATTCCTTAATTATTAACTCTGGTGTTATTCCACTAAAAACCCGAAGCTGCACTCTCTCAACTGCAGACGCTTTTACACAGACCGATACAACTCGGTTTCCATCGATATAGCTATTACACATGGTGTGATCCTCCACAGTAGTTCATAATTAGAGCTGGGTCATAATGTCCGTTAGACCCCTCTAACTACATATATCCTTTAAGTACTATTAATTCTCTAATAAACAATAAATCCTATTTCCTCACGGAATTAGGAGAGCGCTCATATTGTCCAAGCCTTTAATCAACCCTTAAGGGAACTACCATCTACTTCTCACAAGAAGAAGTGGATTCCACTATTGTGTACATACCTTCCCAGCCACAAGCCAAACCGCAATCCCAATATATGGAGTATATTGATCAGGAACTGCATCTGACCTCACCCATGGTATATCAAAGACCACGATCTAACCTGAAGGAGTCGATAAGACACCAGGGATTAAGATCACCCACAAATAGCCATCATTAGTTGATATATACGAACCTCATCAGTAAACGGATCTTGGTGAGAGATTCATATAGATCATCGCCCAGTCCTATATGATCACATCATACAAGGTGTCTCCATTCCCATATCTCATATGAATGATTCAGGATAGAATTATCATACATTACGGAATGGACCGCAGCTATAGATTAACCACAAATAAAGTGCCCATCTTTATTTGCTATCTATGGACTCTTTAGATTGCACGTCTCTTACTGTATCCATCAGTATATGACACTCATATACACAGTTCGAGATTACATCCGGCAATCTAGGATGTTAACATATGCACAAGTTATAAAATAAACAACGTAACAAGATTGAATTGAACTTTTCTTTTTCTTTATTTCATAAATCCATTTACAGATTTCATCTTTAAGGCATAAACTCCAACAATCTCCCACTTGCACTAAAGCATGTGAGGCATGTTTCGTAACCCTAGACCATCTAGGTGACCCGAAAACACTTTAGCTGGTAAGGTCTTAGTAAATGGATCAGCATGATTGTCTTGTGAGGCTATCTTGGTGACGATCACATCTCCTCTCTGCACTATCTCTCTAATGAGATGATACTTTCTCTCTATATGCTTCCCTCTCTTGTGGCTTCTTGGTTCTTTGGAATTAGCCACAGCACCACTGTTATCACAATAAAGTGTGATTAGCTTATCCAAATCTGGAACAACTTCCAGATCACTCAAGAACTTGCGGAGCCAAACAGCCTCTTTAGCAGCTTCACAAACAGCTACATATTCAGCTTCCATGGTGGAGTCAGCAATGCAAGATTGCTTAATACTTTTCCACACAATGGCTCCACCACCCAGGGTGAAAACTGATCCAGACGTGGATTTCCTAGAATCCCTTTCTGACTAAAAATCAGATTCCGTGTATCCAAACAGGATCAAATCCTGTCCGGAATACACTAGCATATTGTTTCTCGTTCTCCTAAGATACTTGAGAATGGTCTTGACAGCAACCTAATGATCAAATCCTAGGTTAGACTGGTATCTACTCACTACTCCCACTGCATAGCAGATGTCCGGTCTCGTGGATAACATAGCATACATGAGACTACATACTGCTGATGCATAGGGTACACGTCTCATATCCTCAACTTCTTAAGGTGTCTTAGGACACTGTTCCTTAGACAAGTGAACTCCATGCCTAGAAGGTAAATTACCTTTTTTGGAGTTCTGCATCGAAAATCACACAAGAATCTTGTCGATATTCGATGCTTGAGACAATGCTATGAGTTTCTTCTTACGATCCCTTACAAGTTGGATCCCTAGAACATAACTCGCCTATCCCAAATCTTTCATTTGGAATTGGTTAGCCAGCCAACCCTTTACATTAGATAACATTCCCACATCATTCCCAATGAGTAGGATGTCGTCCACGCATAGGACCAAGAAAACTACCTTTTTGTCAATGATGTGCTTGTAGACACAAGGCTCATCGACGTTCTGCTCAAAGCCATAGGTTTTGATCACATCATCAAACCTAATGTTCCAAGATCTAGATGCTTGCTTAAGTCTATAGATGGACCTTTGCAACTTGCAAACTTTTTGCTCTTGATTTGGAGACACGAATCCCTCTGGTTGCATCATATATATGCTCTCGTCAAGATTGCCATTCAAGAATGCAGTCTTGACGTCCATTTGCCAAATTTCATAATCGAAATAGGCAGCAATAGATAAGAGAATCCTAATAGACTTAAACATGGCTACTAGCGAGAAGGTCTTTTTATAATCAACCCCCTCTTTCTGGGTATAACCCTTAGCCACTAGCCTTGCTTTGAAGGTCTCTACCTTCCCGTCTACTCCTCTCTTTCTCTTGTAGATCCACTTACATCTTATGGGTTTTACCCCATTCGGTAAGTCTACAAGATCCCAGACTGAGTTGGAGTGCATAGACTCCATCTCGAGATTCATGGCTTTAAGCCATTCCTCTATATCATGATCTTCCATTGCATTCTTAAATGTCAATGGATCATCCACACTATAACACAGACAACACTTTGTCCCTCACCTATACCTAAATAGTGTTCAGGTTGTCTTACAACCCTCCCACTACATCTAAGTGATAGTGTATCCTGATCAGGAACCATCTGACTCTCAGATGTTTGTGGATCAACAACTCTTATTGATGAAGCACCAGTCTCACCAGGCTCCAACTCATTCAATACAATTTTGGAATGAGGTTTATGGTCACTAATATAATTTTCCTCAAGAAACGTTGCATTTGTCGATACAAATACTTTGTTATCTTCGGGTCTATAGAAGTGTCCACCTCTGATCTCCTTGGAATATCCTACAAACAGGCAGACCACAGACTTGGAGTCTAGCTTTCCACTTCTGTTCTTTAGCACTTATGCTGGATACCCCCATAGGTAAAAATATCGCAAACTAGCTTTACGATCATTCCACAACTCTATATGAGTCTTAAGAACATATTTGGATTGAACTACATTCAAAATGTATGCCGCTATTTGTAACGTATATCCTTAAAAGGAATTTGGTAATGATGAGAAACTAATCATAGATCTCACCATTTCAATTAGGGTTCTATTTCTCCTCTCCGCTACACCATTTTGTTGAGGTGTACCGAGAGCTGTGAGTTGGGAAAATAACCCATGCTCAACCATGAAGTTTTCAAACTCTTGGTCAAGGTACTTACCTCCACAATCCGATCGTAGTGACTTGATAGTCCTACCTAATTGATTCTCAACTTCAGCTTGGAATTCTTTGAACTTTTCAAATGTTTCTGACTTTCGTTGCATCAGGTAGACATATCCGTATCTTGAGTAGTCATCTATAAAGGTGACATAATATTCATAACCGCCCCTAGCTCTAACATTCATCAGTCCACAGACGTCTATATGTATGAGTTCTAATGGCTCTATAGCTCTAAGCCCTTTTCAAGTAAAAGGTATCTTAATCATCTTACCTTCTAAACAGGATTCGTAGACAGGTAAGGTGTCGACCTTTAACTCACTTAAAGGTCCGTTTTTTACTAGTTTGTCTATCTGGTCAAGGTTGATATGACCAAGCTTTAGATGCCAGAGATACGTGTCATTATCTGGAGAAATCTTATGTCGTTTAGTTTTTGGTTTTTCAACCTTAAACATTTCGATGTTATGCAGTGTAGTATGTATTACCTGTCTTAACACATACAAATTGTTTTCATTAATTTCTGAACAAATATCCAGACCATTCTTTCCAATAATAACATGCTTATTACTAAAAGAAACAGAATACGATCGTTCTAACAATTTAGAAATGGAAATCAAATTCCGTGTAAATCCAGGAATATAAAAAACATTGTTCAATAATAAAAAACTATTATTATTACAAAATTGCAATCTTATTGCTCCCACTGCTTTAGCCGACACGACATCCCCCGACTCCACACGCATTGAGAAGACTCCCTCCTTTAGCTGTGTCCAAGAACCAGTCTACCATAAAGAATAACAAACATGGTTAGTGGCCCCCGAATCAACTATCCAGGGTGAAGAATCATCTTCCACTAAACAAGATTCAAGAACAAGTAAATCATATTTACCTTTCGTCTTCTTCTTCTTGGCTACCTTCTCTAGGTACTGAGGACAGTTCCTCTTCCAGTGCCCGACCTTGTTACAATGGAAACATTTTCCTTTGTTTTGGTTGGTGGAGGTGCCCTTCTTTTTGCTTTGGGCCTTCTTGGGTTTAGGATTACCTTTCGCCTTCCCAGCAGACCTTTTCTTCTTCCTATTATTGGAGGAAGATGGTTCGGCAACATTTGCCTCACCGGTCTTACTTTTGTTGTCCTTAGTCAAGGAATCAAAAGTAGCGAGCTCATTGAGCAACTGTGTAAGACTGAACCTTAACTTGTTCATCCCGTAGTTGCTCTTAAACTGATCAAAACTCTTCAGAAGAGTCGTCAGTATGATGCTCACTTGACTAGGTTCGTTAATGGCCCCGCCATTGACTTCTGTCGTGTTGAAGTAGGACATCATGCTCAGGACATGTTCCCGAACTGATGTACCTTCTTTCATGTGAGCGAGCATAGCGGAACGAATAGCTTTGTGTCACTTTTGCTCGGAGGGCTGCCCGAACATAGCTTGCAATGACTCCATAATTTCGAATGCTGTAGTCATTGTTTCGTGCTTTGTGACAAGCACGTCTGTCATTGACTCCAACAGATATGTTCGGGCATTCTCATCAGATGAGACCCATCGCTGGTATGCCTCACGAACAGTTCGTATGGCATTGGCAGTAGGCACCAGAGGACATTCCTCCGTAAGCACAAACTTGAGGTCTTTGGTGACCAATATTAAGTTTCCACTTAGTGTAGTTCACCAGTTAATTTGTCGTTTACGAGAATTTGAAGTAATGCAGAAGACATAATTGCTGAAATAAATAAAACATTCATTCAGTCATTTATTAAAACAAGTGCGAGTGCTTTGGCATAAATTTTTCGATTATTACCAATTTTTCGATTAGTCAATATTAATAATATAACCCAACATAAACAAGCATACAAAATCAAGTAAAAGTGCGGAATATAAATGACACTTGATTTTTACGTGGAAACCCTTAAACAAAGGGAAAAACCACGGGCTATCCTTCTAGCCACACACGATCCTCAAATCCACTATATGAGTAAAAAGTTACACCCTCAAGTGATACTCGGACTCTCACTCTAGATAACCTCAGGCTATGGACACTACCACTCGCCACTCTTGGTTCTATCCCTAGTGATATCCACTGATATACTACTATTGGCGTGAGCACCTCCTACTCTACCCGCAGGCCTTTTATAATGGATTCTTGACCAATGCTTGCCAACCACAACTTGGTTGCAAGACTACAATGCTTGTGCAACTTCACCCCGAAGCCACAAGACTTTGACTCAATGAAGAGTATGGGGTCTAAGTGAACAATCAATGAATGCTCAACACAATATATGTTAGACCAAACATACAATGCTTAACTAGATATAGA
This sequence comes from Dipteronia sinensis, assembly GCA_033220585.1. Lineage (NCBI taxonomy): Eukaryota > Viridiplantae > Streptophyta > Magnoliopsida > Sapindales > Sapindaceae > Dipteronia > Dipteronia sinensis. The sequence goes on along the minus strand of CM065636.1, from coordinate 67,297,237 downwards.
TAATGCAATACAACATCCTAGTTATCAAATAATGCCTATATGTACACACATGAGGTCTCAATTAGTTGTAGAGAAATTCTAACAACCTAATTGTCAATTAAATTCACATAAACATTCATAAACTTGACTAGATGCACAAAGTCAACCTAATCATCAATTAAGCATACATGAATATTTATGGATTAGCTATTTAGGCATATATGACCTAATAATGCAAGCTATCACAAACATACACAATCAAATATTCATGAACATTAACTAGTTGATTAAAACACAATTTCTCAACCTAGTTATCAATTAATCACACATGAATATTTATGACCTAGCTTTTAGGCAAAAATGACCTAATCAATTAAGCTATCAAAATACAAACCCAATCATGTTATCAAGACTCATAAATATGCAATAGAGTAGAGTCTAGGTATTTAATCATGCAATAAATACCTAATCTAGAGTAAGAAGAACAATAAATGATATTCAAAGAAGTTCTTGCTTACCTAGTCATGAAACAATGGAGACCCATACTCAAATGATGTTGAATGATGCAAGATGGAGATGGGTTTTGGGTTTGGAGAGTCAAAGATGCTTTCTTGAAGCTTTCTCTCTCTAGGAGCTCTAACCTCTCTCTAAAAATGAATTTTTGAGCTCTTGGTCGGCCAAGAAGAGAAGAGGAAGAATATATATGAAGCCCTAGTTAAAACTACATCGTTTTGAACTTGGGAACCAGAATCCCGTCAAAACCGCTTGCTAGACCGCGGCTCAGGTAAGTGTCCAGACCGCGGTACATACAGCAGTGCACCGTCTGGACAACACCGCGGTTAGGACCGCTGTGCGTGCAAGTGCACAGGCCGCGGTCCACGTCGCGCATGACGCACTGGAGAATACCGCTCCATGCGCCGCGGTGCAAGCAAAGCCTGCCGAGCGGTCTAGGCCGCGCCAAAGGGAAAAATCCCTTTTTAACACTCAAGACAAAAGTCAATCTTACATGAATGTTGTGCAAGTGTGAAGTGAGTGAGATGCACACAGTGAAGCACAATTAACATGTCAAACATGTTATCAACTAAGATCCAATGCAAGATATGATATCTAATGTAAGCCAGTGAGTGTTTTAGAAAAAGGATGCACACTTATGCAAACAATAAAGAACACAAATGCAAGATAAACAAAACATGCATGAAGTGTGTGTGTGCACCTAAACTCTTAAAGAGACAAAGTCAAGTGAATATACCTTTTGCTCTTGAAGTCATGGAGATGCTTGGAAGCTGGCCAATACGGACCTAAGCTACCCATTACACAATCATCCCCAATGTGGTAGTTTGTCATGAAATAAGCCAATCATAAAATCGAGGTCCTTACACCATATCATTCAACCATCGTTTATTCAGTTAGGTTTTTAATTAACAAAACTTAATCAAAACCTTCGTAAGTGTAACCCACCATTTCAGATCTCACGAGCTTAACTCAAGAATTGCCGCCTTAGGGTCGGTCAATCTCGAAATACCCTCAGAAATCTTATCCGTTAGGAAGTCAACCCTAGTATTGATCTTTGTGGAAACCCTTATTAGGGAGGACGAAAGCAAAGCCGTCACAAGGCCCCACTCGGATCTCACAGTGTTGAACTTATGATGGAGACTGCGGGGTATATATGTCATAAATCCCTCTCCCACTCACTATTTAACAATTAGGGTTTTCTATTATCCGTTAATGCACCTATACTCTATAGGATCAAACGGTAACTTTAATCAAGTTATCTAGCGCATTAACAAATTCATTATTAGAAATAAATTATTAATGATTTTTAACAATTAAAAATCTAATCTATTAGTGATTAATCTAAGCCTTTGTAAACTATTTACTAAGGTCAGATTATTATGTAAGCGTTTACCAAGTTTTAACTATTAAAACTCTAACACTTTATTCGGTTCATTTATTACTAGGTTTATTAATCATATTAATACTAAGTACAATAAATGACCATATTAATCTAACTTATTAAACACTTTAATAACTAGATTAATAATAATGAGAATTAACACGTTTTCTAACTATTAAAAAACTAATCTCATTTTCATAGCCAATAATGCATTTATCTATTTTAATCATATTAAAAAAAATACATAAAATATTAGGCTATGATACATGTATGACATATCAAATATATTTATGTAGGCACATCTAATCTAACTGACATACGTATGCATGGCAATGCTTTTATCATCACATAATATAAAGCATACATGAATTGAGCGAGTACTGTGGATTATTTAACCTAAAAAAGTTGAAATCTAAAATTACAAAAATACCCCCAAGGCATTCCTTGGTCTTCTTGTAATTTTCGAGTCTTCCAGTCTCTTCAGGTCACTCCGATTCATCTCATGAATCCGAAATAGGAAATCCACACGGAACGCACTAGGCAACACTTGCCAACGGAACCGCGTGAACAGTACCACACATGAACAGTGCCGCGTGAACAGTACCACGTCGCGCGTATTTCCGATTTCGCCCTTCCGTCATTGTTTCCAGGTCTTCAATATAGGTTACTTTTTTTTTTACAATACAATAATAGAAAAAAAACAATAAAAATTAATACAACCCATGAACCCTAAATCCACAATACCATATAATTAACGATCAATCATGGTTTTGTAAATTAACAAATTTAATATACATACAAAAACAACATACAGTCAATTTAAACAGTGCCTACACAATCATACATTCAGGAGCATCGAAAACAATTTCATATTCCGAAAAAAAAATTAGCTACGATACCAATTGTTAGAACCCCGTTCACTGGTAACGTAGCGGAAATAGGTTTTAAAATTTTTATACATACCGTAAACGATCTGGAACCAGTGAATTGTAAACACATACAATATGTAAACACAAGAAATTGTAATAAATATATTAAAGAAAATTTAGAACCTTACCAACTTTTGGAGGCTCCTTCACTTTAAGATATGCTCCTGGTCTGTACCACTGATCTTCCTAGCTATTTCCGGAACTGGTAACTGCGTGTAGGCGCATCACGTACTCAGGAACTTAGGAGGATGTAGAGAAAAGAAGAAGAAATAATTTCTTCTAATAGAAAACAAAAAACTAGAACAATTCCAGTTTCTCAAAAGAAAAAAAATAATAAATATAAAATATTTTTTTACGCACTCCTGTGCGTTTTTTCTCTTCTTGTTTTTTTTAATAGTGCACATCACTTTTCTGTTTTTCTCTTCAATAATTAGCGCACACATGATGCTTTTTTTTGTTACACGCATAGTAAGTTTGTATCTTATACAAACACTTGTGTATATCCTTGTGTGCTGTGTTTTTGTTATCGATATATATCATATATATATATATATATATATATATATATAATCTTATAACTAAAACTCTTTTTAATTGATATCTTTTTGATTTTAAAACTAAATCTTTTAAAATGATATCTCATATCTTTTATTTTAAAAGATAATTAAATATTTATTTTGAATTTAAACATTTTAAATTCAATTTCAAATATTTAATTTAATAAAATAAAATAATCATATTATCTTATTCTTTTTAAAATCAAATATCAACTATCACCCTACATTTAGTGATTAATAACATAATAAAATAATCTTATTATTTAATTTATTTAATCACCATTATACATTAATTGAATAATCTCATTATTCAATTAATTCCCGAATAAATACATGTCACTTTCATAACACAATTAATTGGACAATCTAATTAATTAACTGTGACCCTTGTTACCTAAATCGATCGGGCTAGCAAGGGGACCTAATGAACCCACAGTATTTTGAGCTCCAATAATCATCGGAATTATTAAATAAACTCTTTAATTTATATTCCTTGATTATTAACTCCGGTGTTATTCCACTAAAAACCCAAAGTTGCACTCTCTCAACTGCAGACGCTTTTACACAGACCGATACAACTCGGTGTCCATCGATATAGCTATTACACATGGTGTGATCCTCCACAGTAGTTCATAATTAGAGCTGGGTCATAATGTCCGTTATACCCCTCTAATTAATATATCCTTTAAGTACCATTGATTCTCTAATGAACAATAAATCCTATTTCCTCACGGAATTAGGAGAGCGCTTATATTGTCCAAGCCCTTAATCAACCCTTAAGGGAACTACCATCTACTTCTCACAAGAAGGAGTGGATTCCACTATTGTGTACATCCTTCCCAGCCACAAGCCAAACCGTAATCCCAACATACGAAGCATATTGATCAGGAACTGCATCTGACCTCACCCATGGTATATCAAAGACCATGATCTAACTTGAAGGAGTTGATAAGACGCTAAGGATTGAGATCACCCACATATAGCCATCATTAGTTGATATATATGAATCTTATCAGTAAACGGATCTTGGTGAGAGATTCATATAGATCATCGCCCAGTCCTATATGATCACATTATACAAGGTGCCTCCATTCCCATATCTCATATGAATGATTCAGGATAGAATTACCATACATTACGGAATGGACCGCAGTTATAGATTAACCACAAATAAAGTACCCATCTTTATTTGCTATTTATGGACTCTTTAGATTGCATGTCTCTTACTGTATCCATTTGTATATGACACTCATATACACAGTTCTAGATTACATCCGGAAATCTAGGATGTTAATATATGTACAAGTTATAAAATAAACAACATAACAAGAATGAATTGAACTTTTCTTTTTTATTTATTTCATAAATCCATTTACAAATTATATCTTAAACCCAACAGTTTAGTGTTGATGCTTAATCCATCACAAGCAACCAATCCTAGGATGTATAGTTTTTGTTACTCATTAAGGGTTAGATATATATGATATTAATGAGTCCTGATTTTGCTTGAGTCATGTACTCTTGTTAAATCCTTCTATTCAAGTGAGCTTAGAGAGCCAAGCATCATGTATACTCAATTCTCTACACATATATTTTCTAAAACAACTTGTAAAAAGAGTCATGTACAATCAAACACAAATTGCTCTTGAAATTAATTAAACCAATGAATAGAACACATTAGATAAATTTACTAAAAGAAATTGAGTTCATTACAAATACCCATAATTACATGTGAATCACATCAATCCCTTGATGGGATTTAGCTACTCATGACAAATGAAATACTAAGATAAAAAGGAGGGAAATAGAACAGACCCATGTAGAACCTTCTTTCTTCAAGCTCAAACCCACCTCCTATGTCCTTAGTAAGTAGCAAATTGATGAAGATGATGATGGGTTTGGATGATTTTGGGAGAGAAATATTTTAGATTTAGAGAGAGAAAGATGATGTATGAATGGGTGTACGGTCGTCCTCATGACCTAACATATGATTATATATATAATAATGTTTCTCGAATTGGGTCTGATTTTGCTGATGCAGCTATAACTGACGTCCGTATAGCACGGGTATAGCACGGGTAAGGTACCCATGCAGTACCCGTGCAATCTTCATTTTTCTTCATGTTTTGTACAATGTGCACAAGTTGTGCATGGGTAGGAGACCCGTGCAGTACCCGTGCAGTTGGCTCTTGTCCGAGGATCTGTTCCCTAGTCTAGTGGATTGCACGGGTTGTGCACGGGTAATACTCCTGCATTTACCCATGCACTTTGGTTTCCTTAGAATTCCTCTTCTGGTGCACGAGTATGCTGCTCGTGCTACCCGTGCACTATTGCCTTCTTCTCCATTTTTTGCACCAATTGCCTTTTTTGCCCCTCTTCTTGCTTTTTCACCTAATGCCTGTAATCTAAACAAAAGAACCATAAATACACATAAAAACACCCAAGAACGAGACAAAGAGAAAGGATATGAGGGCCAAAATGTATGAAATTTTTGGCTCGATCAAACAACTTTGCCTACTTCCTATCCAATATGTGACTATCACACCTCTAGGAAGCAACTTCCTATCCAAGACGCTCACGTCTCTAAGAAGATTCCTTGATTTTCTATCCGGATCCTCCTGATCCTAGACAATGCTTCTTGCTTAGTTATCCGAATCACCCCGATCCTAACTAAGTCTCCTTGCTTGGCTATCTGGATCACTATCCTATCCAAGTCTTCTTGCTCAAGTTAAAGCTTCACTCACTTCAACAAGAGACTTCAACCTTTCACAAGGCAATGATCTAAGTGAAGTGCACATAAGCAATATGATGCAATCACAATCAAATAGAGGAAGTAGATCTAACACACTCTATGTACATGCAATTATAGAACTAGATTATGCTTTCAAAAATCAATCACAAAGATATCTAGAAACCTAAGCATGTTAATCAAACAATAACTAGATTAGAATAATAGAAATCACAATCAAAATATCCTAGTTCTTAGAACATGTGACTAAACCTAGAAATCAATAATCAAGAACAAAAACACAAAGTATTCTAGATTCAAGTTCATGTTCATCAAAATTAGCTAAAATGATATTCAATCAAAAATACAAAAGCTAATTTCGAAACTCATCCAAACAAGCCTAAAATCGGAATCAAAATCATTCAAAACATTTTTCTTTAATCAAATAAGAAGATCCATCAAGTTGATCATAAAATAAAAAATGGAAAGAAGATGATTCACTTACAAATGATGAACACGCGAATGGAGATCAAATCACTACGAAAAATATGGACATTATTTGACTCTGAAAATGCTTGGGACTAGTTTTCTATTCAAGACCAACAATTACGGCTTTTGAATCACTCATATAGGAGTTTAATTGAGAGGGATATGACAAAAAAAAAATCAAAAACTCTTTGCAAAATTTCTACACTTATGTTCTTCATTGAAAAAATGAGAGAGAAAGGAGTTTCAAAAGGAGGGAAGATGACATGGAGAGAAAGGGATCTCATGTGGCAAAAATGGTCTCTCCACCTCATCACCCCGAGAAGGCGCGAGACCATCTCGGGGGAAGACGGACTTCCTTCCCGAGATGCCCCGAGATGGCCTCCTGCCTCCTCGGGGAAGGGTGGCTAATGGCCTTTGGCCATTTCTTTCTTCCCTCGTGCTCCTCTCGTGTCTTTGACCGTTCTCCGGCCTCCGAACTCCGAATTTGAATCCGTTTATGGATTACGAATCGTTACTCTATCAAGCACATGAAAGACTACGAAACCTTGACAAGAAATTAGGAATACAACTTGATATACAAGGATGAAGACCATGTACGATAAACTTATGGAAAGCTTCATAATTTTCTACTCGGAACTCGAAAACTAATGAATGAGTAACCGAAATGACCGAAACTCAATAAGGAATAATATGAGAACCTGTTCAAGTCCGAAATCCATAAAACACAAACAAACAAACACAAGAACTCACATGTATGCCATTTCCTAGAGATAGTCCTAGAACATGCAATTTTATAAAAGTTGTCAAATTAAATCTAATGCGTGTGCATATAATGATATGTGTGTGAGTGTGTTATGCCAATTTAGCGCAATGATGCAGGGACACAATTGTATGCAATGTGTATCTTGCAAGAGGGGAAAGAATCTCGATACCTTAGCATCCAAGTAAGCGTCTTTCCTCTTGAAGACGAACCTTGCATGCGAAGTTGCTTTCCTTCTTTGAAGCTTGGTCCAATCACGAACCACCTAAGCAACTAAGCAAGAGCGTTTTGTTATGGAATCAAGCTAACACAAATCTAAAACCTAAAAATCTCCCCCTTTGGCTATTCAATGACAAAAACCTCAACCTCACCATGCAAAGTTCACTCATGAGATGGTCACATTCATACATCCTCACATTACATTGAGATTCCTAGACTAGATATCTTTATGAGTCTTCAATCTTCAAGTCTTCACAAATCCCGTGTTTAGCCATTAAAGCACATTTGAGGAAAAACATAACCAAACAAACAAGAGCATCTTCTATATAGAAGCTTGGTGCGATATATTCATAAAAACAATAAACAAACGCATAAACTCCCTCTATCTCATATAATATATCAACGTAAAACATCTCCTCTTAAAAACTCCCCCTTAATCAAGCAATACATTTCTCCCTCTTTTTGCCAAGGAATAGTCAAAGAAACAAACAAGGGATAATCAGAGGGAAAAAAAGGCAAATATATAAGATAAGTATCATGCATTTTCAATGTTCAATTATGTCATGTTTTTATCAAAATAAATCATGTGACCATATCATAAAAGAGAACAAAGTCTAGTATACAATACTCTCCCTTGAAAATTGCTCTATCTAATATCAAGATAGGATATTGTTCACAATGATATCCACACAATCACACAATCAAGCAATTTAAAGAAATAAAACGAAATAAGCTCCACAAAATATAAGAGATACACCAAGATTTTCAATCTCTCTCATAATTCTTATAAAATTGTTAGCATATCAAAGTCACTTGAAAGCAAAACAAGTATGTGTGTGGATTTGCTTCAAGCATATATAAAGGAGTAATTGGATCATCAACATGCAAACCATATCAACATCTATTCATCTTAAGCTTTTCAACAAAAGGTAAAACCGATTATCATCCATAATTTTTTCTTTTAAGAGAATAGATTTCAACATATGAGCATGTGTGTGCATGTGGCTCGTCATCCCATTTCTGTTTTTCAACCCGAGCAATCACAACTTTTAACTATACACCTTTTAAGCTTTTTTTTAGGCTTTTAATCAAAGAGTTTTTTTATTGAATATTTTCAACACTTCTTTGAGTTTTTTAACATAAGCATATATGCTTCATGATGGCTTCACTCATCATAATTGTGTAGCCTTTTCCTACATTGGGCGGCTGCACAACCAAAATGTGTAGCCCTTTTCATAAAGGTGCTCGTTGAGTTCTATGTAGTTGCCGAAGCAAAATGGATACTAACCATAGGTCATCTTTAATGTACTAGTCAAAATACTTCAAGATGCATCCATAACTCACATATCTTCAAACTCAACTTACTCAAACTAAACATATGGGAGAAGTAAAGTGTGCACTTTTGAAAACCAAGTTTTAAGGCTTAAAAGCATATGATCTAAAAGCAAATAAAAGAGATTTACTTAAGATCATTACTTCTCAATAGAGTAGCTTTCAAAGAAATGAAGCTCATATTTTTCAAAGCATGCCACTCATCATTCAAACAAGCATTTCATGCATCATGTACAAGATCATTGTTAACAAATCAATAAACGATCTTAAAAGAGCAAAAGTCAATGAGAACCATATGAATACTATACTAGTTCTCCAATATGACATGCTTCATAATGTAGTGCAAATAATGAGTTGAGAGATGAAAAACCAAGAAAGCAAGCATTAAGATATAGAAATACCTTAGCAAGCTTTTTCATCAAATGCAAAGGCTTCACCATTTTTATGGGCTCTCTTGGCTTGTTTGTCCTCATGACAACAAGTTGTTGGTGTGTCATCCCAAAAGAATAAAGACTAAACACTTCAACTTACACAAGTATAAAAAAATGACTTTCTCTAAAAGTATTAACAACATTTATCACCAAATAGATTTCAAAAATCAACTTCTTTAAAGTTAATAAACAAATTTTGACTATCATAGTGAAAGTATGAGAATATTATGTTCATGTATTGACTAGAGACACCAAGTTTGAATAAAGATCATTACACATGGCAATATGAAATCGAGAACATAAATCATCAACTATCTTTTTTATGAAAATATTACTTATATTAAACTCATCATTATTGCCACGCACAAATATTTCATCATTATTAGGTATATGACCATCATGTTTTTTCACAGTCTCATCCACACAAATCATCTTGATATTCTTCTTCACATGTTTATCATTATTATGCACAACATTCAAGGATTTCTCAATATCAACATGTTTAGAAGAATGACTAGAAACCTTTTTCACATCATGGTTCTTAATCCAAACTTTTCTAGTAAGTTTCTTCACACAATCATGATCAATATGCACATTTTCAAAGCATCAAAACTGTTATCATGTTTAGAATCTTTCAAAGAAGATTTATTCAACTCAATATCATGCAAATTAATCTTCTTAACGCAAACTTTCCTTGTTGATTTCTTTTTATTAACATGTTCATCATGCATAGTCTCTAATGCCTTAACATGTTTAGAAACAACCAAAGTTAGTCTTTTCATCTCACTAGCATGCATCTCATTCCCTAGTTTGCATTGTATAAAATACTTGTAGCATTTAGGCCTAATATGTCTTACGACATTGCAAAATTGACAAACAGGGATAAACTTAGAGATGTTATGTTTAGCTCTAGACTTAAACTCATGCTTAGGAGAACGATTGGGTAACTTTTTTACATCTTTGACACCATTAGGTAACTTAAACTCAAGTCACAATTCTTAGGTCCTTTAAGAATTTTGGTTAAGGCTTGAGCATCTTCATGGTAGGAGACCGGAAAGGCAAAATAGTTCTTCTCACAATCATTCAAGCTTGAGGGACTTTTTTCAACAACTTTCACTTTTTTATCCCGCTTGTGAGAGGTAGCAACCACTACAAAGTTGGCCACATCTTCTTCATCACTCAAGGAGTCGTCTTTATCTTCAGTGCCATCACTGTCACTCCATGTGGCGGCCATTGCCTTTCCTTTCTTCTTATCCTTCAAGTTACCATAATCCAGTGAGATGTGCCCGATTCCACCATATTCGTAGCACTGAAAATTCTATCCTGAATGCTTGTCATAGCTATCTTCATCGGTCTTGAATCCGGTCTTCTTCTTGAAGTAATTTCCTCTTGAGTTGAGGCCTTTCTTCTCAAGCTTCAAGAATTGCTTGAATCGCTTCACAGTGAGAGTCATCTCCTCATCAGAGTTACTATATCTCTTTTCATCCTTGTTAGTATTCAAGGAAATCCCATTTTGCCTTTTTGGTTGAGAAGTTAGCTTCATCGCCTCATAGGCCAACAACTTCCCAATAACCTCACTTCGCTTCATTTTATTATACTTGTTATTCTCCTCTATATCGGTCACCTTTGATTCAAACTTTTTGGGAAGAGATCCCATCTTTTTCTTGATCCTTATGTTAGAGTAAGGATCCCTAAGTTGATGGCTTTGGTTGACAATGTCCATCAACTTGATTTGAAGTCATTGAATCACTCATCTTATTCCATCTTGATGGTCTCGAACTTGGCTTGCAACATTTGAAGCTTAGAATCCTTGACCGTGTCCGTCCCCTCATGTGCCGTCTCAAGAATCTTCCATACTTCATGGGCATTCTTAGTAATTTGGATGAGCTTGTATTGGTTTTCATCCATGGAAAAAAAATGGAGTGCATTGCCTTGTTGTTCTAGTTGGAGGCTTTGAAATCTTGAGCACTCCATTCCAACTTTGGCTTGGAAACAATGCTTCCATCTTCAACAATCTTGGTGGGTGGAGTATACTTATCTTCAATTATCAACAAGACCTTGTCATCAATTGCTGAAAGATATGACTCCATCTTCTCCTTCTATGAGGAGTAATTGTCACTATAGAGCAATGAAGGTCTTATGCTAGAAGTTCCCTCTCTATTCATCTCAAAACCACTCATGGTGTTTGAGTAAATGTATGCAAATGAATGCAACAAAAGAGATGCATAAAATGCAAGACACACAAGCAAGAACAAGGGTCACTTAAGTATGTCTAGGAACCCGCTCTGATACTAGTTGAAAATACACAAAGGTGTGTCTAAACTGACCAAGGGGGTGAATATGTTTTAATCAATTTAATTACCAACTTTTCTTGATTATTCAATATTAAAAATTATCCAAATAAAACAAGCAATCAATCGAAAACGTAAAGTGCGGAAAACAATAAATAACACGTATTTACGTGAGAAACCCTCCAACTGGGCAAAACTCACGGGCTATCTTTCTAGCCACACATGGTCCTCAAATTCACTATATATAATGATGTTTACAAGCTAGGTTGACCTCTAGTCACACCATTCTCGATCACTAACCCGCCACTACTACCTAACATGCCTTTTATAGTGATTCTTGACCATTTTGCCTGTGCGCTATGCACATGTAGTCACAAGACTTAACTCTCAAAGAAGAGATAAACAATCTATGTGAATATGTAAAAATATTCTAAATGCAATTAATGTTAGGCAACACTAAATGATTATCTAGAGATTAAATGATGGCAATAAATGCAATCCTAGATATCAATGTGTCTATATGAAAGCATAAAGACATAACTAGATGAAGATATGCAAATCTAAAATCTAGTCATCAAACAAAAGCCAATTAACAAGAGTTGTCATTAAACATGGCAAGGACAATAAATGCAATTTTCAAATGCAATCAATGAGTCCTACACATCAATGTCTAAATGCAAGACATAGAGACTTAGCTAGAGGGAAAAATGGTCCTAAATTCTAACTATCAGTGAATGAGCAATCTCAACCAGTAAACAAAAACACAAACATACTCAGAACATGCTTAATCAAAGAGACATGCAATTAATCAACAAAGTAATTGCTAATCCTAAGCAAAGATGAACTAATATGCAAACAATAGGTTATAGGACATGTTCAACTTACAAGGATGTGAAAGCATGAAGACCCATGCAAATATGATGCTTGAAAGATGCTAGATGCACATTGGGTTTGTGTTTGGTTGAGTAAAAATTAAGTCTTGGAGCTCTCTCTCTCTAGTTGTTAATCTCTCTCACTAAAAATGTGTTCATAAAGCTATAAAAGCCGGCCAAGAGAATGAGAGGATCAATATATATGAAGCCCTAAATGAAATCTTTTTGGCAAAGAGGTTACAAAAACGTGAGAGACCGTGCTACATACTGCGGTATAGGCAAGTGTCCAGACCGCGGTATGCACCGTGTCAACCTCTCTAGACAACTTCGCGGTTAGGACAGCGGAAGAGGCAACATGCACCTAAGGCGCATGAATCGCGGTAATTCCACTAGAATGAACTGCGGTGTAGGAAAGATGTATCAACCGCGGTACATGTAGTGACATAGACCACGATAGAGAGAACAATTCTCTCTTACAAGTCTACACATAAAATAAAGACCAACTTAGAGAAGAAGAGGCCTTCTCAAAGGGTCAACTATACTTAGTCTATGTGCTCGTGTGAAGTGTAATGAAAAACAACAAGAAAACACAATTATCATGCAAGATATACAATCAAATGAAATTCAATGAAAGATAAGAGAATATGCATGCAAGTGCGTGTGCAACTAAATCTCTTCAGGAGGTTAAGAGCAAGTGAACTATCTCTCTTGAAGTTTTTTGGGATCTTGGAAGCTTGTTGATGAAGAATCACAATTGGATACCTAAGCTACCCATTACAAATAATCCCAATGTGGTTTGTCATGAGATAAACCAATCATAAATATAGGTCCTTACACATCCGAGGACTCATCTTCCTCTTCTATATCACTCACACTCACATCACTCAAAGTAGCCGCCATTGCTAAGCCTTTCTTAGACTTTCTCTTGTCATTATCCCGTTTGGTAGAGATAAATCCAATTCTTTTGCATTCATGGCATTGAATTAGCTTCTTCTTAGATTTATCCTTGTAATCTACCACTTCTTTTCAAGTGAACTTCTTATTGACTTCCTCTCTCTTAGAACATATGTTTTTTTTGAAATTTCTTGAATGTTCTCACCATACTAGCGACATCATCTTCACTCTTCCATTGGTTACTTTGATTGCTATTCCCTTACCCTCAATATCCAGCTTGAACCCAAGCTCATATGTTTGTAGTGACCCAATAAGCTCATCAATCCTCATAAGATCGACATTCTTGCTTTCTTCAATTGCGGTCACCTTTGCTTTAAATCTCTTAGGTAAGGATGTCAAGATTTTCCAATTAATTCTCTCTTGTGGATATGGCTCTCCCAAAGTTTGACTTTGTTTAGTGATATTCAAAAGTCCAGTTTGGAAGTCTACGAACTTTACATCCTCATCCATAACAAGACTTTCAAATTGAGAAGTAAGAATTTGTATTATAGACCTTCGAACCGCCAACGTGCCCTCATTGATAGTTTGCAAAGTATCCCATGCTTCCTTTACCAATTGAAGGTTTTGGATGTTGATAAATTGAGTACTATCTACACCTCAAAATATAGCATTAACCACCTGATGATGCCACTTAGAATTATCAAATTCAATAGCCGTCCATTCGGCTATAGGCTTCAAAATCATAGTGTCATCTTCAAGCCTTTTGGTAGATATCTCATAACCTTCTACAACACCCGTCCATGCTTTTTCATTGATGGATCTAATGTGGGCTTTCATCCTAATTTTCCAAAAGGAGTAGTTACCACCCTTCAAAGTGGAGGTCTAGAACTAGAAGCACCTTTTGGCATCGAATCACTCATAGTATCTGAAAATATACAAAAGCAATATATCCTAAATCTTAGAACAAGTGACTAAACCTAGAAATCAACAATCACGAACAAAAAACACAAAGTACTCTAGATTAAAGTTCATGTTCATCAAAATTAGTTAAAAGGATATTCAATCAAAAATACAAAAAGCTAATTTCAAAACTCATCCAAACAAGCCTAAAATCATAATAAAAATCATTCTAAACATTTTTCTTTAATCAAATAAGAATATCCATCAAGTTGATCATAAAAGAAAAATGAAAAGAAGATGATTCACTTACAAATGATGAATACATGAATGGAGATTAGATCACTATGATAATCTGGACATCATTTGACTCTAGAAATGCTTGGGACTTATTTCTCTCTTCAAGACCAACAATTTTGGCTTTTCAATCACTCAAATCAGAGTTGAATTGAGAGAGATATGACCAAAATAGAAATCAAAAACTCTTTGAAAAATTCCTGCACTTATGTTTTTCATTGAAAAAAAGAGTTTTAAAGGGAGGAAATATGACATGGAGAGAAAAGGATGGCGGGTGGCAAAAATGTTCTCTCCACTTCACCACCCGAGAAGGAGCAAGACCAACTTTGGGGAAGAGGGACTTCCTTCCCGAGATTCCCCAAGATGGCCTCCTGCCTCCTCGGGGAAGGGTGGCTAATGGCATTTGGCCATTTCTTTCTGTTAACAGAAATTTTGCTCGAGACGAGAAACCTCACTTAACACCCTCGAGACCACTACCACGTAGGTGGTGGCCAAGAGTGATCGTATGTGTAACAATGCTTTTCAAAATGACAAGTAATACTGATACAATTTGTCACCCAAAAGAAAGCAAAAAATATTTTCTTATTGAACATGTATAGTATACAAATTTCTCTCAAATTGCTCTCAATTCTCTCTAGGGTATGGTTGGGTCTTTGTCGTATGCCTGTCGAATAGTAGTATCCTCTTTCTGAAGGAGAAAGTCCCTCATTTATACAATGTCTTCATAGGTTTGAACTCATTTATTTCCCCTTCAGTTTCTCATCCCCTTTTATCGGACGGGATTTTTACCTTTAAATGTAGTTGACTTTGAGTTAATTGCTCCGTTGAGGATATCTTGGAAATCAATTTGTTTCCCATTCAAACTCTATTACTTGTTCTGCACGTGTATAATATCTGTGGATGTGATACTGTGTATCTTCGAGTCTGGCATGATTTCCATAAGGGTCGCTGAATGTATCATGGTATGGTTCATCAACTAATGAGGTCGATCAATGTTTCGACCTTGATATCTGAGAAGTTTCGTCCAGCTAGGAGCCAAATCTGGCTTTCCTTGACCTTTCGAAGCTAGGTGCGGCTTCCCCTGACCTTTCGGAGCTAGGTGTAGCTTCCTAGGGATATCCCCCTGTATCAGCGAGGTATAGGTGAGTTTCTGGAGGAATTGTGAGGTGACCTCGGCTTCAGGGAATTCCTTGTTTTCAGTTTTGGTGATGCGGGCTAGATCTGATCGTTCCGGGCTCTATCCTGGATGTTTCCGGAGCCCCTCCTTGTTCCTACGGGGTGGTATCGTAGCTCGGCTTTGGGTAGAATGGTTTCCTGGTGGGAGCTTTCGGGCATGGAGCCAGGTCTGGAAGGTGGAAAATTTTCCTTTGGTCCTTAGCCAGTTTTGGCTATTAACACTTTCTTCCCTGGTGCTCCTCTCGCATTCTTTGACCGTTCTCTGGCCTCCAAACTCTGAATTCGAATCCGTTTATGGATTTTGAATCATTACTCTATCAAGCACATGAAAGACTATGAAACCTTGACAAGAAATTAGGAATACGACTTGATATACAAGGACGAAGACCATGTATGATAAACGAATGGAAAGCTTCATAATTTCCTACTCGGAACTCGAAAACTAATGAATGAGTAACCGAAATGACCGAAACTCAATAAGGAATAATATGAAAACCTGTTCAAGTCCAAAATCCATAAAACACAAACAAACAAACACAAGAACTCACATGTATGCCAATTCCTAGAGATAGTCCTAGAACATGCAATTTTACAAAAGTTGTCAAATTAAATCTAATGCGTGTGCATATAATGATATGTGTGTGAATGTGTTATGCAAATTAAACACAACGGTATAGGGACACAAATGTATACAATGTGTGTGTGTGTGTGCGCGCGCTCTTATGCCTTGCAAGAGTGGAAAGAATCTCGATACCTTATCATCTAAGTAAGCATTTTTCCTGTTTAAGACGAACTTTGCATGCAAAGTTGCTTTCCTTCTTTGAAGCTTGATCCAATCACGAACCACCTGAGAAACTAAGCAATACAAACAAAGAGCATTTTGTTATGGAATCAAGCTAACAAAAATCTAAAACCGAACAAAGTTGATGCTTGATTCACATTATTATATTCTATCAACTTGTTTTCCTCCAATATGCGTGTGAAAAGTCCTTCAATGCCTTTTATTATCGTTTTGTATAAATTTTTATTCTTTGAAGCAACAGACCACACTTTTGTTAATCGATGACACAACTGACTAAGGCCCGATTTGGCATGGCTTATAGAAGCCACTTTTTCACTTTTAGGGTTGAAAAGCCACTTTGTAGACTATTTGGATGACTATTGAAAAGAGCTTTCAATATTTAGAAGCTTTTCCATCCAAAGCAGGTCTATTGTGGCTTCTCTAAGAAGAGCTTTCAGACCAAAACACGAGAATCCCAATTGTTTAATGAAAGTCGTATAATTCTTATGTTATCATTGTTGTAATGAATAACAAGCCATAAATCCATACCATATCTCATCACTTTCTGAAAAAACAAGAAGTCAAAGAACCCTTAAAATTCCAATCTAGAAAAAAAATTATGTCTCTCTCAACCTAAGTGTTTTTTTCTTTTCATAAGAAATATATAAGTCTTTGGTTACCAAGAAAATGTGAGAAAATGTATGAAGATGAAAATAAAAGACGAGAAGATTTATTTTTTGGAACTTCTCACTTTCATAACTATATCCATGGAGGGGACCAATAAAAATAAAATAGGAGAAGAATAATCCTCTTCTCTTTTTGATTTTAAAACGTTTGAATCAATCCCATTTCAAGTCACCTTTTTTTTATATCTTGATATTATATTTCATTGATTTTTTTGGTTTGTTGTTCATATAGTGGGCATCAAATTATGGTTTTTTTTGTGTGCTAATGATATAAATTGGAGAAATAATTGAGCACAAGATATGAGAGCTCAATTACCATTTCTGAGTGCGATAACCAGCGAAGAACCTCCAATTTCGCTCTTCCTTTTGAGTTTTTGTTTTGCCGCTCACCTGCGTGCGTGTGTGTATGCCTTTTTGGAAGCCATCGACTGAGGGTGAAGATTGTAATAAATTTTTGGTCAAGTTGATGTATAAAGTGTAATCATATTGTAAAAGAGATTAAGAAACCATGTTGGTGGAGAATTTTCAAAGAGAATAATTCAACAGACAATTAGAATTAGGGTCATTGAGCTTATTGGAAGGGTAAAACAATCATATTATAGTTGAAAGGTATTTTTAAATGTTTTAACCAAACAGTTTCAAAAGCTTTTTTGAAATATACTATCCAAACAGTAATAGAAAAGCTCAGGCTTTTACTTCTCTTCTTCGATTGTCAAAAGTCAAAAATAAAAGCTATCACAAACGATCTCTAAGTCTATATCCTCCCAAACACTCATACTTATAACCTGCAACCATTATATCTATTGTCCTAAACGAATTTGCCTCTCGCTTCCATCTTTTCAGTATAAAATGTGATGGGATCTCACTAAACTCAATTTTATTAAAAATTCTCAACACATATTTATATGGCTAACCCATGAACTCAAAATATTGGCATCCACAAAACCTATCATGTGTTTCTCTTTCCAACTTCATAACAAATTCTTTAGGTAAACCAACTTTTGTTGAAACTAAGTAAATGTTAAATTCACTACCGTTTTCACCCACTTCCGACTTGAAACGAATTGAATCCATTAGTTGATCACAAAATATTTAGAAACTATTTCGTGTATAAATGCCCGTTGCATGTTGATCCTGCCAAAATTGTGCTATATTTTGGCCCTCACTTCCATGTCCATTGCCTCATTTTCGAGCATATTTTCGTGTCTTATACGCTCTTTTATTGTGATTGTAGGCATTTGATGCAAGTCGAGGTCTGGAGATAGGAAGCAGGATGCTCGTGTGTGAAATGAATCAAAAAGAGCAAAGGAAGAGTGCAATGCGTTAGTACTGCGAGGGTCCCTACCCGGGCAATGTACCAGTGCATCGAGGATCAGCAAACTCAGAAATTGCCCGCTGCGCGGGTCCAAAACTACGCACCAACTGTGCAGTGAACCCACTCACCGAGGATAAGCATGGCCAAAGATTGCCTAGTGCGCGGGTCCTCAAAGGTGTACTACCAGCGCACAAACCAGCGCAGTATCACCCGAGAGCACTAGACTTTCATTGCACGGGTCACTGCGCGGGTCTCTACTTGTGCACTACATGCATCATACTTCACCACACCAGCATTTCAAACCTATTTTCGGGAATCCTATATATACATATCCTTATTTGATTATTCCCACACGCCTTTCTCTGCCTTCAACCTCATTTTTCTTTTTAGATCCAAGAATATCCTCCCACAACTCAAAACCCAACCTCTACCAAATCCTTCACCAAATCACTTTCATATCATACCTTTTCACTCCAATTCCACCCAAAATCAAAACCCACACTCAAGGAGTACAAAATCTACACTTATAAAGAGAAAAGAAGCTTGAGGACTTGAAGAGATCACATCATACCAATGGGTCTCTTCTCATCTCTTGTCTTTTTAATTCTCTTTTGTGTATTTATTATAAGTAGCTAAATCCCCTTTGTGGAAGTTGATGTAATTTTATCATGGATTGTGGGCTTTCCACTACTTATCTATAATTTGATCTATTATTTCCATTCATTGATCTTAACAAATTTAATATCTCTTTGGATTAATTAGGCATACCAACTCTTGATTCATTGTTTGATGTTGAATCTCTTGAGTGTTTCTAAAATTGGTTTAAACATCTCTTTGGATTGGGTAGGCATCCCAACTCTCATTCTAAGTTGAGATACACACATTCAGGTGACAAAACTAGTTATCTTGAATGGGGGGGGGGGGGGGGGGGGGGGGGGGGGGGGGGATGTGTTACGAGTAGACCAATCCAACATATCCTTGCTAAAGAGTGGAAGGGGTGGATTGTGAGCATACCAATCCAACCCATCTCAACTACCCTAAATCTATCTAGGCTTAATTAAAAACCCTCTCTACACTCAATAGAGCATACCAATCATTGTCGTGTAGAGAGAGTTAAGTGATCTTAGAATCACCTCTAAAGATAGATTTAGCCATATTATATCGAATTGGTTCTTAATTGGATAAATGGATTGTCAACTATTTGTGTTATGATTGCATTAACTCCCACATTACCATCTCATACTCTATCTCTCCATTTTGCATTCTTGTAGTTGTAGTTGCATTTTAGCTTAGTTTAGTTGTTAATTGCATTTTTAGTTTACATTTTCCAAAACCAATCTTTACAATATACTTTTATTGCATTTTTAGTACTAGAGTTCAATTTGATCATTGCTATCCCCGATCCCTATGGAGGATACCCGACTTGCCACTTACTTGTTTTACACATTTTGAGCGCATTTTGGGGTTTTATAAATTCTTTTGGCAAACATTTTTCCTCATAAAAAACTACTTTGTCAAAATGGCGCCGCTGCCTGTGATCGGTGTGTTTACTAGTGATTAGATTTAGCTCTAGTTTTGATGTCTCTGTTGTTATAATTTGTTCACTTAAGATTTGTTTATTTAGTGCTTTAATTTCTTTTAGCTCCCCTATTGTCTTTTATTGTCTTGATAGCTTTGGTTGAGTGTGTTTCTCTTTGTTTAGGGTATTTGGTGCATTATTTTTTGCATTTTTGGTTTCTTGTGATTGCTTTGGGTAGTGTTGTTCTTTGTCGTTTCGGGTTTCATGGATTATTTTTGGCATAATCTAGGACCAAGCTATGGACCATATGACGATTCATATTATTAACAGAGTTTTCTGGCAATGGTCCAAAGTAGAATTTTCAGCCAAGTACCTACCTGGTAGGGACCAATACCAGTCCCCAGGTACCTAGTAGGGCTGGTACCATGATCCTGATAAAAAGCAACACCTAGTAAGATCAGAACCTCGACTACCTACCTACCCAGACGAAGCGTCAGAGATATTCAACCATGAAGAGCACATGCCTTACTGAACATCCATGTTGACATCTGACGAGAGGGGTATCATGATATCACACATCCACTACCTCGCAGATACCCGATACTTCCCGCCTGGTACCCCGGTACCACGACGTGCACCCGATATCCCAAGGGTACTTCGGCATCAACCCAAAATCCAATCAAGACAGGCATCCTACCTGCCCAGCAGAACCGACATCACTACAAGGTCGCCATGTCGAATGAAATAAGCTCCATGATAGCAATTCAGACCAGCATGCAGTATACCTCGCCGTGAGATCAATATTCTCCTTCAAGTAACACCAACAGGAAGAGTTGACTCCCTCGCCATTTAAAGCGTCATAAATGAGACCACAAGGTCAACCGAATCAAAGTTTAAATGCGGCAGTGATTAACGGGATCAAAATCCCGCGCCTTTAGCCTCACTCAACTACTTTCAATGCCTAAAATAGGACTCTAAAAAAATCCTCATCAAAGCTATCGGATTCTGAGGGATATTAGAGGCCTATATATATGGCTTTGAAGGACAAAGAGAGGGATCGAGTTTTTGTTAGAAAAAACATGAAAGAGAGAGACTTTTCTAGGTTTCTCCGAAGCCGGTGAGAGTTTACAAACAATCACTGGGAGGATAATAGCCACTTATCGACATAAACGACATTCTCTATCCTCATTTGGTGTTAGAAAGAGTAGAAAATGAATGTTGTAACCATCTTATAAGTTTTTATTCAATAAAACAGTATTTACTTATATCTCCTTGGTTCCTTCATATTTGTCTGTGTCAATCTTCAGCATAGGAAGGAACCCCGGTACTGAAGGTACCTATCCCGCTACCACTTACCGGTAGGGGATGAGGGTGTTAATTAAAAATTTGCTCCCCGAGCAGATTTTTCCGTTAACACTTTTTGGCGCCGTCTGTGGGAAGTATTCCACACCCCTAGAAGAAAGCCTGTGTGTCTCGTTTTCTTATTATATTATCGGAATGAAACTCTGATCCTCTCAGGATCACCCCGACCCATCAGGGCACCAATCCAACGCTTCAACCCGAAAGGGTCATAAGCCAAAGAAAGGGGGAAAGGGTCGTAAACCGGCCTCGAAGCCATCAGCTACCGCACGGGCAGTCCCCCAAGTATCTGCCACCCCAATAGTTAACCCAGCTAGTTTTGACCAACAAGTCACGGCCTTCATAGAAAGCATCTGCCTCCGAATGGTTACGGAAGGTGGAGTCGGTCAGTCTGCGGTACCAAACACTAGGGGAGAGGTAAGTCACTAAGGTACCCAGATACCTCCCTTTGACAGATTGGGACCACCACCAGCAATACCGGTCCACAACAGACTCGGGCCCGTGCCCTCGATACCATCAATCCGCGATAGACTCTGGCCCTTGCCCCCGACTTTGAGACTACCTGAAGGATATCAACCTCGACTGGTGAGATTCTCCATCGACCTCCCTCCTAGGGAGCGCCACCACCCGGTTCACCCGGTTCACCAAGAAGCTGCTTCTAGACGACCTCTACCAGAAGCGGCCAAGAGGCAACCTCGATCAGCGGCATAAGGTACTGTTAGAAGCACCCGAGAAGACCATCCATAGGGAGACAGCCAGGATGAAACTTCAGTAGCATCAGAGAAGTCTGGTGACAAATATTCTGAGTAGAATCTGGGAATGATGGCAATAAGGGTCTCCGGGACCAGGTTGCCAGAATGGCAAAAGAAATCCAGGACTTAAGGAAGGGCAAGCACCGAGAAAATTGAAAAGACCTATTAGGAGAGTTGAATGCTCCCTTCTCAAGGAGGATCAGGGAGGCAGAACTACCTCCCAGTTTAAGATGCCAACCGAAAAATATTCAGGGATTCAAGATCCTCTGAGCCACCTAGAGAGTTTTGTTCATCAGATGGAGGTCTAGAATGCTACCAGGGGTACCATGTGCAGGATGTTTCCTACCACGCTAACGGACTATGCTAAGACATGGTTCAGGAAGTCACCAGCAGGGAGCGTCGACTCATTCACCAAGTTGATTACCGACTTCTGCGCTCAGCTCCAGGGTGTCAAACCTCGCCCCAAGGAACCCATCCATCTTTAATACATGATCCAGGAGCGGGGAGAGTCTCTCAGAGCCTATGTGGGGAGATTTCACAAGGAAGTGATCTAGATGGGGGTCTTCACGGAGAAAGAGACCTTGGAAAATTTCAGAAGGAATCTATGGGCTGACAGGATGTTAGATCTTTCACCAAGCATCCTCCAGAGACATACCAGAAGGCTTACGACAGAGCCCTAGAACAGATAAAGATAGACGAGCAACTCAAAGTAAAGATGGAGCATGACGATATGAGTTCCGCTAAGCGCCAAAAGAAGGAGGCGCCTAAGCCCGCACAAGTTCAGAAGAATCATAACAAACCTCCCAACACGTCTACGTACTGGTCACCACCTTACCAGCCCCTATGAAACTGGTACCCAGTTATGTGAACCCCTCTTAGAGCTACGCCTCCTCCTAGAGAAGTAGTGCGGGTAGATAGGGATGAAAGAGGGTACACTAATTACACCCCCCCCTGAACGCATCTCGAGAAACTATCTATCTCGTCGTCTGCGACAAGGGACTACTAAGGAAGCCTGGCCCCATAAAGGTGCCAGTCGATCAGCGGAATCGTTATAAGTATTGCAATTTCCATGAGGATGTGGGTCAAAATACCTCAAAATGCTACAGTTCGCGTAACCAGATTGAGGCATTAGTAAGAAGAAGATGCCTGGTAGAATTCCTCCAACAGGTGCGTGATAGCATTCGCACTAGAAAAGATTTACAAGTAGAAATTAGAGCAACGAAAGAGGGGAGGAAAGCGAAAGGAAAGGATCTGATGGAGCAAATCCATATAGACAACACCATCAGCAAATGTCCCACCCTAGCGGGAACCTCCAACAATTCCTGAAATAACCACGCCTGGAAAGTGCCCAAGATAGATGCAGGTCAAGATGTCTTCAAGGTTACCCGAGAATCCCCCAAATCTCCTCTTTCAGCATAGATCATCTTTACAGAAGAGGATGTGTACAACACTGTGCAGCCCCATGATGACCCCTTGGTCATCACTATGCAAATGGCTAACAATTTGGTCCATCGTGTCCTAGTTGACACTGATAGCAGCGTCGACATTCTCTTCAAGGGTGCTTTGGAGCAGTTCAATTTAAAGAATCCTTGCTATAACAGTTGCACTACCCCACTGTATGGATTTATTGGGAACTCAATAGTTCCCATCGGGTCTACTCCCGCCTCCAGCAGAATCTCATGACAAATTTCATGGTGGTAGACGCCCTATCCGCCTACATCGCCATCCTCGGGAGACCTTACGTGTCTGCCCTTAAAGGTGTTCTATCAATCTACCACAACGTCTTGAAATTCCCAGTAGGGGATAAGGTAGGAGAGGTGCGAGGAGACCAGCAGGCAGCGCGTAAGTGTTATGCAGTGTCCACTAACCCATCGGCACTGGCAAAGCAGTGTGGGCAGATAACCATGGACCTGGATCAAAAGTTATTTGTAAAAGACTTGGAGGGTGAAGTGAATGCAATAGAAAAGGAACTTGAGGCAGAGTTCCCAGGTACGGAAGTCGAGAAAGAAGAAGATAGAGAATGGGCCAATGGCCACCCTATAGATGAGTTGAAAGAAATTCCTATCAGGAATGATGACCCCTCAAAGACAGTCATGATAGGTTTGAAGCTGGAGGCGGGAGTGAGGGAGGGTCTAGTGAAACTCTTATAAAAGTACGGCGATATCTTCACCTGAAGTCATGAAGAGATGCCAGGGGTACCAGTTACCTTGGTAGCTCACAGATTGGCTATAGATCCTACCTTCAAACCGGTTAAACAGAAGAGGAGGCATTTTAACCTAGAAAAGAGTGCCGCGGTACAAGAAGAGGTAAACAAACTACTAAAGGCAAAGTTTATCAGGGAGTCTCGGTACCCCGAATGGATTGCCAACGTAGTCATGGTGACCAAAGCAAACGGGAAATGGCGCATATGCATTGACTACACTGATCTCAACAGTGCCTGCCCGAAGGACAGTTTCTCGCTACCGTAAATCGACTAGCTGGTAGTTTCGACCACGGGTAACAAGCTCCTAAGCGTTATGGACTCCTTCTCGGGGTACAACTAAATTATTTTGCACCCCAATGATTAGGATAAAACCAGTTTCATAACCGGACACAGCCTATATTGCTACAAAGTCATGCCCTTCGGGCTCAAGAACGCAGGGCTACCTATCAGTGTCTGGTCAACCGTTTGTTCAAAGATCTAATAAGAAAGTCAATGGAGGTATATATCGATGACATGATCACGAAGTCCCAGGTAGCCGAGCAGCACCAGAATCACCTCCGTCAGACTTTTCAGATTGTCAGAGAAAATCAGTTGTGGTTAAACCTTGCTAAGTATGCCTTCGGGGTTGCAGCTAGGAAATTCCTCGGGTTTATGGTCCATGAAAGAGGGATCAAAGCATACCCAGAGAAGATCAAAGCCATCCTGGACCTCGAATCGCCTACCTCACTCAAGCAGGTGGAGGTCTGACCGGACCGATAGCAGCCTTGAACCGATTCATATCACGATGGACTGATAAGTGCATTCTCTTCTTCAAAGTCATCAAACAAGAGGAGAATATGAAGTGGGACCAAACAGTGAGTTAGCCTTCCAATTATTGAAGAGGTATCTTGTTAGCCCACCATTGCTAGCTAACCCAGTACCAGGAGAAGAACTACTGCTATACCTGGCGGTGTCCGAGACAGCCGTTAGCGGAGCCTTGATAAAAGAATGTGGAGACGGGATTCTGTGACCTGTCTATTATGTAAGCCACGCTCTGACCAAGTTAGAAAAGAATTACACTCTCCTAGAGAAACTCGTCTTCGCATTAGTAATCGCTGCCAAGAAGCTCTGCCCTTATTTCCTAGCTCACACCATCGCGGTGGTCACTGATCAACCTCTGCGTCAATTTCTCCAAAGGCTGGACGTATCAAGAAGGCTTGTACTATGGGCCTTCGAGCTCACCCAGTTCGATATCAAGTATAAAGCCAGAACTACCATCAAGGCCCAAGCTTTGGTAGACTTCATGGTGGAATTCAGTGCAATGCCTGATCGGGATGCTACCCCGAACTCGGATCAAGCCCATCAGAACAAGAGCCTGCAGATTGGCCCACCAATCAAGAAACCTAGATCTTATACACCGATTGGGCATCCAGTCAAGCAGGAAGCGGGGGTGGAATCATCCAAACCGATCCAGAAAAAGCCGAATGTTGTCACTGTTTTAGATTCGAGTTCAGCGCCACCAACAACGAGGCAGAGTATGAGGCCTTGCTAGCAGGAATGAAGGTGGCGGCAGAACTTGGGGCAAGTTACCTCCATGTCAAAGGAGATTCATAACTAGTAGTCAACCAAGTAACAGGTGTATACCAGGCCAAAGGAGATAACATGGCAGCTTACCTCAAAAAATTCCAAGAACTCGTATTTCGCTTCAAGGGGTTCAAGATCAAGCAGATAGCCAGGCAGCAGAATTATCGGGCCGATGACCTAGCCAAGATAGCTGCAAGCGGAGGACATGCACTACTAAAAGGGGTACCTCTCCAGATAGTCTCTAGATCTAGTATAGCAGAAAGAAAAGAAGTCAACCTAGTTGATCGACTTCCATGCTGGATAGATCTCATCGTAGATTACCTTCAAGAAGAAAAGCTCCATGAAGATCTTAATCAAGTTGACAAGATCAAGAGGACCATAGTCTGGTACTGCTTGGTGGAGGGACACCTTTACCATAGAGGAAGATCTCTCCCCTTACTCATATGTCTACATCCCGACAATGCAAGCTGGGCACTCAGAGAGGTACATTCAGGGGACTATGGAAATCATACAGGAGGAGCACTAGCTTACCAGATACTATGCATGGGATACTACTGGCCAACCTTGCACCATGATGTCAGGCAGTTTGTGCAATCTTCTATTAGCTCTCCATATCCGTTTGATTGGACCTCTCCAGACCGTGCCTGGTCAATAGTAGCACATAATTGTGGCCATTAATTATTTTACTAGGTCGGTGGAAGCAGAGCCCCTCACCAAGATCATAGAGGCAAACACAACAGAATGCATCAAGAAGAATGTGGTCTGCCAGTTCGGGACCCCGATGGTCATTATTACGGATTTAGGCAAACAATTTGACAATGACAGATTCTGGGATTTCTGTGAGAACCTGGGAATCGATCTTCGTCTGTGGCACATCCCCAAATGAATGGCTTGGTAGAAGTCACAAACAAGACTATCAAGGAACTCTTGAAAATGAAGCTCCAACAGAGAAAAGGTAGATGGGCAGAGGAACTCCCAGATGTACTATGGGCCTACCGCACCACTAGAAGGACTGCTACAGGAGAAACCCCTTATTTGCTAGTTTTCGGGGTATAAACTGTCCTTCCTATCGAGCATAAACTCACCTTCTTCCGGGTTCAACACTTTGATCCAGAAGTAAACGAAGACAAGTTGAGAGCCAACCTAGACATCCTAGTAGAGAAACAGGAAAAGAGTACAGAAAGGGTAGTAGCCTACCAAAGTAGGATTGCTCGATATTTCAATAAGAAAGTTAGGACTCGAAGTTTCAAGGAAGGGGACTTGGTCCTCAGGAAGGTAACTCAGAACACCTGTAAAAGGTCTAACGTAGTATTATCACCCAATTGGGAAGGTCCCTATCTGGTTAGAATGGTAATCCGAACCGGGGCCTACAAGCTGGAGGACATGGACGGTCGTCTAATAGACCACACTTGGAACACAGATCACCTGAGGAGATTCTACTCGTAAAGCCTACAATGAGGAACAACCGGTATCATCCCGGATAGATATGGATAGATGCCAGTATTCATGAATGTTTGTACCGCTTCTTGATTCATCAATAAAGAAGATTTTTTCTCCATCTATATTTGTCTACATCTATCTACGCTATATCGCTATAATCTACCATGCTCAACTCAAGACCAGGATGGCTACATAGCCTCATATGATGTCGTGGATCAGATTGATCCCTCCAGGAGGATCGCCTAAAGACCAGGATGGCTACATAGCTCTCCTAGTGCCCTAGATTAGGTCAATCCCTCCAGAAGGATCTCCTCGAGACTAGGATAAGCCACATGGCATTCCTGATGCCTTGGCTGGGCACCACCCTCCGCTAGGAAGGATCCGGTACGTAAGAGCATAGTTTCCCGACGGATCAAACCTCGGCCAGGCATCACCCCTCGCTGAAAAGGGTCTGGATAGTAAGAGCATAGTTGCCCGCCAAATTAAGGCCTTGGCCAGGCACCACCTCGCACTAAGAAAGACTTGGTGCTAAAGTGGCCTTAGCTGCCTACCAGGATCTTGTTGCCATTATGATCACTTTATTTTGGCCAACATACCTAGATTCCTAAAAACGGGAAGGCTAGGTACCATTGTATTCTCCAAAGTACCGAGATTCCTAGAACATGAGTGTGAGGTACTCATATTCGACAATGCTTTCGCCTCTTTTCGCCAGGTTCCGAGGTTCCTAGAATAGGAATACAAGGTACCTATATCAAAGTGTTAACAGGTTTTTCTAGCAAAGGACCAAGGGAGAATTTTCCAACAGGGACCTATCCAGGAAGACTCATCCAGATACTCCAGGAAGCCAACGAGATCGGTACCACCACCTAAATGGGACCGATATCTAACGAGGTGGGAGCCTCGACTATACGTCTATCCAGATAGGACATCGGCTCCGAAAGCTTGTACCTCGCCCTACTGAAGCCCCTGATACCGGCTCGAGACCAGTATGATTATAACTTGCATCCCGTAAGGATCTCAACATCAATCAAGGCGCATGGTACCTCGATACCTACCTCGACACCACCTTGGTACTACCCCGATATTTGCCTTGGTGTCACCCCGACTCCCACCTGGTACTTAGTATGCTTATCCGGAGCTCTTCCAAGGCAAGTCCTTCCAGGCAATTCGATAGGGAGCACGAAGACACAAGCACCCTTCAAGTAGGACGTAGAACAAGCTCATCAAAATGAGGTACCAGCGTTACACTCCATCGCCACCAAGCTCCAACGAAGAAGGAAAGTTGACTCTATCGCCAAAATAAAGCGCCATTAATGACCCAATGGTCAACCGAATCAGAATTTTAATTCGCCATTGATTAACGGGATCAAATCCTGTACCTTTAGCTCCACTCAAATGCCTTTCAAGGCCTGAAATAGGATTCTCAATGATCTTCATTATGACAACCAGATTTCGGGAGGATTTCTGAGAATACTACATATACGGTATTGAAAGACAAAGAAAATGAGGCTTGAAGGATTCTTGATCTCCATAACAAGAGAGACTTCGGGAGAATTATCTCTAAAGAAATTCCCTGAAGCCGGTGAGAGTCCATTGACAATCACTGGAGGAAAATATCCACTTATCGACACGAACGCTTTCTCCATCTCCATTCTGTGTAAAAGAGTGAAAATAGAGAGACGAGTGTGCGTATACTTATTGTAATCCTGTTATAGAGATTTAATAAATAAAACAGTGTTCTTTTACATCTCTCGATCCCTCGTGGTCTTTCTCCATCACTAGATCTCTTGCTTCTGATTATAGAAAGGGACCCCGGTACCGAAGGTACCTACCCTGCTACTGCTACCGGTAGTGGGTGAGGGTGTTAACTGATATTTTCACCCCGAGTGAATTTTTCCGTTAACAAAAAGCTTTGGCTGGGTACCACCCCCCACCGAGAAAGGCCTAGTGCTAAAATGGCCTTAGTTGCCTACCATGGGTCTCATTGCCAATATGTTCGCCATTGTTTTCACCAAAGTACCAGAATTCCTAAAATAGGAATGCGAGGTACCGAGATTCGTCAGATTATGAGCCATGGTACCAAGATTCCTTGAAAAGGAACGCGAGGTGCCACGATTCGCTAGATTACTCACCAAAGTACCAAGATACGTAGAACAGGAATGCAAGGTACTCAGTTTCGATAAAGTTTTCACCAGTATGTTCACCTAAGTAATAAGATTCCTAAAATAGGAATTTAGGGTACCCACACTCGCCTATGTACCCTGATCCTTGAAGGGTGGAAGGTTGGGTACCGTAAGTCACCAACATTATCAACTGCGCACCAGGATTCTCAAATCAAGAAAGCCTTGTACCCCAGTTTTCCCTCGACAAGATTTTTCTTTTACCAGATATCAGTTAAGTCACATTTATGCTGGGGATTATTACTGGAGTTTGCACTACGGTTAGAAGCGGGCAACGGTATTCAATCAGCAGAAAAAATGGGGGGGAGGGGATGAGGGTTTCTTCATTGATCAAATCAGGGAGCCCAACCCTTATTTCAGGCTATATATAAGAAACAAGAAAGAAAAATAACAGGAAAAAAATTAGAAGCTCAGACATGCCAGCTTCCTCTTCGACTTCCTGCCTACCTTCCTGACCTGCTCGCCTGACAACACCGATCTCAACCAATATAGATGTCAACGATACTACCATGACCCCCGGAGGTAGGAACGTAGGCCGTGTAGGAGTCATCAAATATATGAGGGGTACCTTGGAACCCTCCACGTTCAAGATGCAACCGGATATGAAGTTGCAGCTTGCCTAGGTAATGTCTACACCATTGGCAACGGTGCAGCACCATGAGACACCATTCCTCTTGAGCTAAGGAATCACAACCAGTTGTGGTTCCCTAGTAACTAAGTTTATCGCGTGCCACTCCTTCCACAATACCAAGCATCCTGCCAATCAGAGAAATCACGTCTCTTACCCTCACAGTGTTAATCATCACGGCGATCATCGGTCGATTCGCTGAGATTAGTTACTTCGTAGCAGAATGAAGGAATAATGTTAAGAAATTGCTAAACAGGTTGGAATATTTATAGAAGGGAAAGGTGAGTCTCGGGAATGGAAGGATACGATCATTAATGAGGCACGACTCCAGGAATGTGGAGAAGGAAAAGGTGAGTCTCGAGAATGGAAGGATACGATCATTAATGAGGCACGACACTCGGAATATGGAGAAGGGCAGCTTCGTAAAGCGTGCACCTCTAAAGTTATTGCCTAAAACAAACAGGCATGTCCTGGGATGACACGTGGAAGAACAATTAAATATAGTGTCCGAACCAGAGTTTCCCACACAAGAATGCTAGAAAGGAAGTTCCACCAGAATAACCCTGAACAGGATGTATGCCATGACTACCTCGATGGCCAGATACCACGATCCCGGTTTGGCTGACATCCTAGTGCCATTCCAGAGCCAATCACATCAGCAGCCGCATTTCACCGGGGTTCAATGGAAGATAGGTCGCCAAGCCTATATTTAGGTACCAAAATTCCTCCGAAGACCAGTATCCGTGGTACCTAGATTCTTCCAACTACAATTTAACCTAAGTATCAGGGCCCTCAGAATGAGAATGCCTGATACCCCATCTTCTCCCCCAAGTGAGATCAACTGCTAAGTCATAGGAGACCCACTCACTCGCATCAAACTATACTACAAAACTTGATCTCGACAAGTTTCAAAGCCCCTTTAGTTACCAGGGATTTGTAAAATCAAATTCACATTAGGGACTTCTCTTTAAGTCAAGGCAAGATTTAATCAAGAAGTCAGTAAACTACACACACTTAGAGTTGAAGAAAGAAAGGTGTTAACAGTCATTTTTGGCAGGGGTCCAAAGAAGAATTTTCCATCCGGCAGGTATCTGGTAGGACCTAGATCGGGACCGGTAACTAGATACCGGGGATGCTCTACCGGAAAGAAGTCAGTACCACATCTCACAGTCTACCAGATACCAAGCAAGGCTATACCACGATACCTCCTACTTGGCTTCTAGATACCATGATACCTCCTACCTGGTACCTAGGTACCGCGACATTTACTCGGTACCCAAGTACCGCGATATCAGTCCAGGATCTAACCATAATGTATATCCTACCCGCCAAGTAAGAAGAATGGAACCAGGAAGAGGTACCAGTATGCTGGAACAAGTGCCACACCAGTGAGCACTCCGGTACACTAGTGTACCATACCACCGGGATACAGAGTCAGAATTCTCCTTCAAGCAACGTAAAAGAGAAAGTTGACCTCTCTGGTAATTAATGGAGATAATCAACACCATTAATAAGGGAATCAGTCAACTCATTAATGGTCATTCACAACTCCATTAATGAGGGAATCAGTCAACTTCATTAATGAAGATAATCAGACTCCATTAATGAGAAGATATTCAACTCCATCAATGAGAAGATATTCAACTCCATCAATGAGAAGATATTCAACTCCATTAATGAGAAGATATTCAACTCATTAATGTCGATAAACCAATGGAGTGGGCAACAAGAATCAAAACATATAAATATGACCAAGTTCTCTCCAAGAAGGAGGTATGAATGATAAACACAGTTCACCAGCTCTGGTTCGGACTTTGGCCACCAGTTCTCTTGAATATCTCCATCTCAAGGGTTCCGACAAATTTCTCCAGTCCGATATTCTCTCCAATAGCTCTCCAACATCTCCATATCTCCAAGGTGTCTTCAATCCCATATTTCACCCACTTCTCCACTAGGAATATGAGTTCGCCATCGCTTGGAGTGTAAAAGAGAACCTGCCCGAATTCCCTCTACACCACCATTGTATCGACTATTATGCACATTAATTTTCTCCAGATATGTATCGGTACCAAGTGGTACCCCTCCAACTATGACCTATCAGGTCTCAGTTTGTACTGATATAAGCTCTCCGGAGCACCTCTCGTAATATATAAATATAAAGAGTCTTTCTCCCTTCCTATGGATACTGCCTGGGGGTTTTTCAGCATGTGATCAATCGTGATGCTTTTTCCCCCTAGGTCAGTCCACCACTACTAAAAGAGTTGTCATTCTCCCATATATCTCCTTGTTATGAATGCATGTATACGTACTAGGCACCGACCATGCTGGTCCTAGCCTAGGCTGGGGGAATATTGAAGGCATCTAGAAAGGTAAATAGGTACCAGGATCAGATACCAAGAGCGGGTATCGGCCTACTGCACCAGATGGGAGGGATGATTGTTCTCCTACCATGGCATCTATCTCTCTTTCACCTTACCAGAACCACGGTACAAAGTACCTACCCCCCACTGCGACCTCTAGGGTAGCGGGTTGAGGGTGTTAATAGAAACTTCTCATCCTGAGTAAATTTTTCTTTAACACTTTTTGGCACCGTCTGTAGGGAGCTCACAAACGTGGCTTCCATGTCTCCAATGAGCATCATTATCTCTACATGCAAGCTTGACATTCAGCTATTGATATGGTACGTGGGACTCCTGGCAGAACCGGTCTACTGTGCTGCCCTTATGCAACAAATCTGCTCATATACTTGCAGTGCTCCTCTATAGCAGATTTTCTCTGGTACATCTAGAAATGTTATGCAGTAGAGCTGTACCTCTTCTGCTTCCTTACAGCAGATTTGCTCTACTCTCAGCAGATCTTCTATGCAGCAGATCCACTGCGATCCATCAGATTTGCACCTGTTCATGCAAATCCCCTCATGTCACCTGATCGACTCTTCAAAAGCTCCAAGGTAGCAGGTCAACGCATGTACCCAAGAAGCAAACTCAACTGTATGATCATAGGAGCAGCACGACCGGTAGAGGCCCATTGGCTCCTCACTCCTAGCACTGGGCCGATCAATGCCCAAGTAAGCAACTGTGTCCCGATTAATTCCAGGATGGTCAAGAGCTACATTTCAATTACTGGGGACTTCTAGGATCCCAAACATGCCTTTGGACCAGTACCATTTCGGTGGCTCCCTACCTCTTGTACTGGGCCCCTCAACGCCCTAGTGAGCCACCGATGTCTGGATCCGTTCGGTGAGAGCTCAGTGGCTTCCCACATTGTTATAGTGTATTACATGCCTAAGCAAGCCTCTGGAGTAGCAGCCCCACCGTATGGCTCAGTGGATCCTCACTTCCTTTACCAGGCTAGTCAACGCCCAAGTGAGCCACTATGTCCCGATTCATTCCAAGATGGTCCAGAGCCACATTTCAGTTTCTGGGGACTTCTAGGATCCCACGCATGCCTCTGGTCAAGTATCATGTAGGTGGCTCCCTACTTCTTGTACCAGGCCCTTCAACGCTCTAGTGAGCCACCTATGTCCCGATCCGTTCGGGTAGAGCTCAGAGGCTTACCACTTTGTTGAGGACTTCTACATACCTTGGCAATCCTTTGGAGCGGTAGCCCAGCTGCATGGCCCAGTGGCTCATCATTCCAGGTACTGGGCTAGTCAATGCCCAAATGAGCCACTATGTCCAGATTCATTCCAGGATGGTCTAGAGCCACACTTCAGTTTTTGGGGACTTCTAGGATCCTAAGCATGCCTCTGGACCAGTATCATGCAGGTGGCTTCCTACTTCCTATACGGGGCCCTTCAACGCCCTAGTGCCACCTATGTCCCGATCCGTTCGGGTAGAGCTTAGACGCTTCCCACTTTGCTGAAGCCTTCTATATACCTTGGCAAGCTTCTAGAGCAGCAGCCCCGCTGCATGGCTCAGTGGCTCCTCACTCCTAGTGCCGAGCTAGTCAACACCGAAGTGAGCCACTTTGTCCAGATTCAATCCAGGATGGTCCAGAGCCATACTTCAGTTGCTGGGGACTTCTAGGATCCTAAGCATGTCTCTGGACTAATATCATGCATGTGGCTCCCTACTTCCTATACGGGGCTCTTCAACGCCCTAGTTAGCCACCTATGTCCCTATCCGTTCGGGTAAAGATCAAGAGGCTTCCCACTTTGCTGAGGCCTTTTATATACCTTCGTAAGCCTCTGGAGCAGCAGGCCCGCTGCATGGCCCTGTGGCTCCTCACTCTTAGTACCGGGCTAGTCAACGCCCAAGTGAGCCACTGTGTCCAGATTCAATCGAGGATGGTCAGGAGCCACACTTCAGTTGCTGGGGACTTTTAGGATCCCAAGCATGCCTCTGGACCAGTATCATGCAGGTGGCATTCTACTCCGTGTATCGGGCCCTCCAACACCCTTGTGAGCCACCGATGTCCTGATTTGGTCGGTGATAGCTCAGAGGCTTCCCATATTGTTATGGCCTATTACATGCCTAAGCAAGCCTCTGGAGCAGCAGCCTCGCTACATTGCCTAGTGGCTCCTCACTTCCTTTACCGGGCTAGTCAACGCCCAAGTGAGCCACTGTGTCCAGATTCATTCCAGGATGGTCAAGAGCTACATTTCAGTTGCTGGGAACTTCTAGGATCCCACGCATGCCTCTTGACCAGTATCATATTGGTGGCTCTCTACTTCTTATATCTGGCCCTTTAACGCCCTAGTGAGCCACCTTTGTCCCGATCCGTTCAGGTAGAGCTCAGAGGCTTCCCACTTTGCTGAGGCCTTCTACATACCTTGGCAAGCCTCTGGAGCAACAGCCCCGCTGCATGGCCCAGTGGCTACTTACTCTTGGTACCGGGCTAGTCAACGCCCAAGTGAGCTATTGTGTCCCGATTCATTCCAGCATGGTCTAGAGCCATATTTCTCTTTGCAGGGACTTCTAGGATCCCACACATGCCTCCGTAGCAGTATCATGCAGGTGGCTCCCAACGTCTTATACCGGGCTCTTCAACGCCCTCGTGAGCCACCTATGTCCCGATCCGTTCGGGTAGAGCTCAGAGGCTTCCGACTTTGCTGAGGCCTTCTACATACCTTGGCAAGCCTCTGGAGCAGCAGCCTCGCTGCATGGCCCAGTGGCTACTCACTCTTGCTACCGGGCTAGTCAACAACCAAGTGAGTTACTGTGTCCCGATTCATTCCAGCATGGTCCAGAGCCATATTTCAGTTGCTGGGGACTTCTAGGATCCCACGCATGCCTCTGTAGCAGTATCATGCAGGTGGCTCCCAACGTCTTGTACCGGGCTCTTCAACGCCCTAGTGAGCCACCTATGTCCCGTTCCGTTCGGGTAGAGCTCAGAGGCTTCGTACTTTGCTGAGGCCTTCTACATACCTTGGCAAGCCTCTGGAGCAGCAGCCCTGCTACATGGCCCAGTGGCTACTCACTCTTGGTACCGGGCTAGTTAACGCCCAAGTGAGCCACTGTGTCCCGATTCATTCCAGGATGGTCCAGAGCCATATTTCAGTTGCTGGTGACTTCTAGGATCCCACGCATGCCTCTTGACCAGTATCATACAGGTGGCTCCCTACTTCTTGTACCTGGCCCTTCAACGCCCTAGTGAGCCACCTATTGATC
The DNA here is from genome assembly GCA_033220585.1 of Dipteronia sinensis. NCBI lineage: Eukaryota > Viridiplantae > Streptophyta > Magnoliopsida > Sapindales > Sapindaceae > Dipteronia > Dipteronia sinensis. The sequence goes on along the minus strand of CM065636.1, from coordinate 67,261,454 downwards.
GTGCCTAAATTGTTGTATATTTCGGCCCTCATTCCTATTCCTTTGTCTCGTTCTTGTGTGTATTTTCTATATATTTTATGTCTAATAGGCTCATCAGTGCTAATTGCAGGCAATAGATGTAATTCTGGTGTTAGAAGCTAGTTGCAGTGGTTTCGACAGAAAAGGGGCAAAAGGAAAGACAAAGGATCATAACCAGCTCTACAGTGCGGGTCAAGTGCGGGTCGCAACCGCACTCCAACCGCACTCCTTCCCACAGCCGGGACCTGAATCATGAAGGAAAGATAAATTGCAGGTTAAGTGCGGGTCATCCAACAGCACTTCACCCGCACTATTGCTCAAGACAGAGGAGCTTATTCGTACCTGACAGATAAAGTGCGGGTAATCCAACCGCACTCCACCCGCACTGTTGCTCAAGACAGATAAGCTGATTGGTACCTGACAGATAAAGTGCGGGTAAAGTGCGGGTAATCCAACCGCACTCCACTCGCACTGTTGCTCAAGACAGATGAGTGGATTTACACCTGACACCAGGGTGCGAGTACAGTGCGAGTAAAGTGTCGGTAAAGTGTGGGTAATCCAACCGCACTCCACCCGTACTGTTGTCCAGATCAGAGAACTGAAGATGAAGAAAACATTTACAGTGCGGGTAATTCACCCGTACTATGCACGCCACAGTTTCTGGTTTCAAGTTTATGTGACCTATTTTTCCATCCTCTATAAATAGAAAAGGATGGGAACGAACCAAAGGATCACATACCTCCCAACACTTGTATTTTTAGCTAGAAACACATCTCTCTATCATCCAAACCATCTCTACTCAATCAAAGGCAACTAGGAGACTTGGATTCAAGCTTCAAGGAAGGAGATCAATCTTCAAGGGTTCTCTCTACACTCTCTCTTAGTTTATTTGTTTGTAATAGAACATGAGTAGCTAAAATACCCCACTATGGGGTTGATGTTATTTGTATGATGGATATTTGGGCTTATAAATAAACTCTATGTGTTATATTTATTCTATCTCTATATTTCATTCCATTGCTTGAATTGATTTCCATTATTGATTTGCTTGGATACACCCTCTTTGCATGATTGATTTGGATTACTTAAGGAGGAAATTAGGTTGTCTAATGCTCAATTGAACGGAAGGATTTCTGGAAATCCGGCTCTACAACCATGCCCTTAATCTAATCTTGAATTAGTGGCTTTCACTATACATCCTAGGTTAGCCACTTGTGAGAGAATTAGAAGCCTCCATTATACACCCTAGGTTGGCTACTTCAGTGATTCTACGAGAACTAACCTTCAAGTAGAATTCGGTTGATAACCTAAAGCCTCATCCAATCTCAAACGGGTGGCCTTCACTATACATCCTAGGTTGGCCACTTGTGAGGGAATTGGAAGCCATCACTATACATCCTAGGATGGCTACATTAGTAATAGGTTGAGCCATAGCTAGATAGATGATCATTCATGGAACAAGTCTCAATTGAGTAACTAGCCATTGTTGGTTGTTTAGGAGGGATTAATCTCTAGTAGGAGGTCTTCGCTATACACCCTAAGTTGACCTCTTGCTATAGATATATACCAACACTATACACCTTAGGTTGGTTACATTTGTCAAAATGTGCTTAATTGAGAGTTTGTTGCAATTGCCCCAATATTCACTTACGAGTCCATCAACTCCGTAGTTCCATCATCATTCATTCATCACTCCGTTGTCATCCCATTTTATTTGCTTTCATAGTTTAGTTTATATAGTATCTTCATTCACCATCACTTTACTTTCATGCATGCTAGTTATATTAATCCTAATCTTATCACCGCTACCCGATCTCAGTGGACGACACCCGTGGTTACCGATTTGGTTGTATTTATACTTGTGAATGCATCGCATAGGTTTTATAAATTGTTTTGACGGACGGTTTTTTGACGGCAAGAACCTTCTCATCACCTATATCCTGATCCGTTCAGGTAGAGCTCAGAGGCTTCCCACTTTGCTGAGGCCTTCTACATACATTGGCAAGCCTCTGGAGCAGCAGCCCTGCTGCATGGCCTAGTGGCTACTCACTCTTGGTACCGGGCTAGTCAACGCCCAAGTGAGCCACTGTGTCCCAATTCATTCCAGCATGGTCCAGAGCAACATTTCAGTTGCTGGGGACTTCTAGGATCCCACGCATGCCTCTGTAGCAGTATCATGCAGGTGGCTCCCAAAGTCTTTTACCGGGCTCTTCAACGCCCTAGTGAGCCATCTATGTCCCGTTCCGTTCGGGTAGAGCTCAGAGGCTTCCCACTTTGCTGAGACCTTCTACATACCTTGGCAAGCCTCTGGAGCAGCAGCCCCGCTGCATGGCCCAGTGGCTACTCACTCTTGGTACCGGGCTAGTTAACACCCAAGTGAGCCACTGTGTCCCGATTCATTACAGCATGGTCCAGAGCCACATTTCAGTTGTTAGGGACTTCTAGGATCTCAAGCATGCCTCTGGACCAGTATCATGCAGGTGGATTCCTACTTTTTATACGGGGCCCTTCAACGCCCTAGTGAGCCATTCATGTCCCAATCCGTTCAGGTAGAGCTCAGAGGCTTCCCAGTTTGCTGAGGCCTTCAACATACCATGGCAATTCTCTGGAGCAGCATGGCTCAGTGGCTACTCACTCTTGGTACCGGGCTAGTCAACGCCCAAGTGAGCCATTGTGTCCAGATTCATTCCAGGATGGTCCAGAGCAACACTTCAGTTACTGGGGACTTCTAGGATCTCAAGCATGCCTCTGGACTAGTATCATGCAGGTGGCATCCTACTTCCTGTACCAGGCCCTTTAACACCCAAGTAAGTCACCTATGTCCCGAACCGTTCGGGTAGAGCTCGTAGGCTTCTCAGATTTCTGAGGCCTCCTACATGCCAAAGCAAGCTTCTGGAGCAGCAGTCCCGCTGTATGGCCCAGTGGCTCCTCACTCCTGGTACCGGTCTAGTCATCGCCCAAGTGAGCCACTGTGTCTAGATTCATTCCAGGATGGTCCAGAGCCACATTTCAGTTGTTGAGGACTTTTAGGATCCCTAGCGTGCCTCTGCACCATTATCATGCAGGTGGCTCCTTACCTCTTGTGCCGGGCCCTTCAACGCCATAGTGAGCCACCTATGTCCCTATCCGCTCGGGTAGAGCCTAGAGGCTTCGCTCATTACTTAGGCCTCCTACATGCCTAACTAAGCCTCTAGAGCAGCAGCACTACTGCATGATCAGTGGTTCCTCACTTATTGTATTGGGCCCCTCACAGCGCCCATGTGAGCTACCTAGATCACAGCTGTAAGATTGTCAGTTTCTGATCTTTTATACCAAGCTACTCAACGCCTCAGCGAGCTGCCGAGGTCCAAGTTTGTTCGAGCAGAGTCTCGAGTCCCATTACGATTTGTGAAGACTCTTATTCACTCCAAGCAGGCTCCTAAACTGGTTAAATCGCTTGGGGACTAGAAGCTCATCATTCTCCCTAGTTCTCCTATGGAACGGGTAGTGACCTCTGTTAGGATTATGCTCAATAGCAAGAGTGTAATATTGTAATTGACAATCTTTTCATATTAATAAAGTGTTTTCTGATTTTAACAAATACTTATAGCATTTATTATTATAATTGTCAAGGTAAATAATCATAAGGTCAAAAGACTATGAGATATGAAGAATTGCTCATACATCCGGATATGTGTGAGGTAGACACAATTCTTTAGTTAGTCTTGAATAACGTTCACAACTTAAGTTAAAGGTTGGGCACCTCTATCTTGATAAAGTTGTAGAATTCTTTTACTAGCATTTGAGTGGGATAAAATGAGTTATGATAAGTCTAAAATCATCGAAAGGTTTTCGAGTAAAAGAATCTAGTGCACTGGGTGCATTGAACAAAATCACAATGAAATACTTTATCTAGAACCGTCACTAGATATAAGTCTTTCCATTATTAGGACAATCGGAGAGTCGATCTTAATCCTGAGATAAATGATGGACTTATGGTTGCAAGTGTTATCATTTGAGCTATCAATGAGTACGATTATATAGCATAGTCTATCCTCGATAGTTTGGTGGTATTCATTTGTTAATCTATAGAGGACTTCATTTATAGATATTGACATCGTGGCTCCATTTATTAAATGAGAGTATAATATCATCATATGGATGTTTTGAGGTATTGGATATTAAATCTCAACGTTGAGTTTTCAATAATGATTATTGAAGACATGGCTTCTGGACAAGTCAAAATATCCAAGTTCAAAATGTGGTCATATGAGGAAATATGGTAACTTGGAGAGCTATAGGCGGTCTATGAGATCTTGGCGATTACTGATATTATTCACGAGGATACACCATCTCCTATAAGATTGTCTAGGGTATGAATGAGAAACATCTCCTTATTCTATCTTTATTTAAGAGTTCAATTTTAGCTCTTTAGTGGAATGAGTTAAAATTAATAGATCAGACCTAAGTGAATCATTTGTTGATTGTGATTAGGTTATGTCTATTGAAGCTAAAATTTAGATAGCCCGCCAAGATCCACAATCCACACGTACTTGCATGGATCACTTGATATATTCTACCGGACCAATTTATGGGTCCATCTAGAATTGCATTTAATATATTAAGAATATAATATGTCTATTATTTATTTAATGGGCTGCTCTATTATATTAATATATTAAAAGGAGACATGTGGGCTTGTTTCTTTTAGTAAGAATAAGTCTGGTTCACATGTGGGCTTTTATTTAAAGTCTAATGGATTAAATAAAATAAGAAAAATAATATTAGACCCTGGTGTGGGCGGCAAGGCTAATAAAATAGCCCAAGATATTATTTTATTTTATTGTTTTGATTAAATGGAAATTAATTAATTACTTAATTAATTAATAGTTTAAATCAAAATCTTTTCCTGATCAGTAAATAAAATACTATGTGTTGGATTAGGGTTAGAATTCTTTTAAGTGATAGGAGTCCTAATGTGGTAAGGACTAAGTCCACATACACTCCATACCACACAAAGAATTCGGCCACCCTAGTCCTATAAGGGTTAGGATTCTTAAATTGATAGGAATTAGGGAAAAGCACAATTCCTTTTCAAGTAAGGAAATTGGCCAACCCTAGATTTCCTACACAAAGAATTCGGCCAACCCTATTTTGAGAAGGAGAAATTTCGGTCACCTTATAAATATAAGGTGATAAATTTCGGCCATTAAGAAGCTTGAGTGAGAGAGATTTTTGTTTGCTTTGAAAAATAAAAATCTTACTCAATACACATAGAATTTCGGCCAAGAGAGAAAAAGAAAAATAAGTTCTCATTCGATAGTGCACTTGCAAGCCTTTAACATCAAAAGGTTTTGTGCACACTTTCTATTTAGGGTTACGCGAGTTCCAATCATATCGATTGTGAATTCAAAAGTGACCGGAACTATTTTTCTAGGCTCTTGGTGTTTTGGGATTGAAAATCAGGATCAGAAGTTCCATACATCCATTCTCAGGTAAGCAATTCAAAGAAAAAAGGGAGACCACGCTTCTAGGTGATTCACGTACGTGCTAGGATTGAAGATCTTGCAGATTACCATCGACGTAAGTCAATCGGATCACGTGACAAGAGGTATGTAACTCTAACCGTATATTTGTGTTTTATTAATTAAAGGGTTAAGGTTCAAATCTTTAGAAAAATTTTAAACTATACGAAAAATCTACTTTTCACCTGCCGCTGCGGTTTTAGTTAATTTTTCCCTACAATTGGTATCAGAGCCCTGGTTGTACCCTTTAATTAATTAACATATATATATATATACGTGAATCTTTTTTTTTTTTTTTTGTGATTATGCATGTTTTAGAAAGAGATGGCACTCTAGGTATTCGCATATATAATTACATGTCGAATGTATGGATTTATATATGTTGTTATAAAGTGAATTGTTATTGCTCAATTTTGGTCCTAGATTTTCCATGTAATTTTTGTTTCGGAATTGTAACAAGAAGGGTGGCCTATTATCGTCACAAGTTCCTTCTTGATAGTTGCTTAATTTTTTTTATGTTGTATAAAATAGTGCTTTTTTTAATGTATTAAAAATACTGCAGTTTTTTTTGTGTGCAGTTTTTTATTAATAAAAAAAAAATTACTGCAGTATTTTATTGTATAAAATAAGCTGTAATATATTCAAGATTCGAAGACTCGAAGATTTGAAGAAATTGGAGCATCCGGAACCCGTATTGGCACCCGCTCGCACTGAGACAACAAGCGCGCACGCAACCAAGCTTGCAGCTGCGCTTGTTGTGGTGCAGCAGCGCGCGACCCATGCATAGGCTGGCTGTGCAGCAGCTCATGCCCTTGAATGGGCTAGGCGTGCGCATGGGCTGCTGTGGTGATCTTTGGGGCCCGCGAGTTTCATGCTTGAGATGGTCACTTGAAGTCTTGTCCGCCAAGAAAGTTTTTGTATTCCGTACAATTGTAATTTATATGGTTTTCTAGGATGGACCAAAATTGTGGCTATTTATTTTTTATGTATAAATATTACAATATTTGTTATTGTATGATAACATGTCATATAGAATAGGAGTGCCACTCATATATCTCTCTTTTGGTATGAACATGCATTGAATGATTTAGGTATCTAATTGGCATCTAGATAACTTGGTAAAATCATTCTTTAGAATTTAATCACATGCCTTAAATAATTGAGTGGGAGAAGGTGTGTTAGAACGCCTATGGCCTCCAAGGTTAGTTGAGTTTTATTATTTTTGGTAATCCCCCCAAGGCAAGGGGCGTCCATAAATGGAATTTAACAAAATACTTCCTTACAAGGATATACTAGACAATTGACTTAAACGAAATCAATTGAGGGTCGATATCTTGGTGACACACTCAATGTAATTTTATTAATATCCTCCCAAGAGTTCTTGTTAATAAAATTGCAAGGCTAAAATTGAAAACGCTGGTTGTTATGTTAACAATTAGGTAGGACCTAGTCCAACTAGTAAATAGTACGAACTCCCAAAGGAGGCGTAAGATTTATGGGTGTTGGATCACTGTTGAATTTTTACGATTGAATTATTTATTTAATTCAAGATAAATATTTAAAAGTGCTTTATCATGATTATTTACTTATATAAGTTTTTGTTTTAATCAGAAATCATGACCCCATCACTTATGAACATCCTGAAAGATAACACCTTAACTGGAGATAATTATGTCACATGGAAAAGGAAAATTGGGTTGCTGCTGCAAAGTGAAAAAACATAAATTTGTTCTGACTGCTCCTAAACCACCCCTTCCTAATAATGAATCTAGTGTGATGCAAAGAGATGAGTATGAGCAATGGAAGACTTCTGATGATATGGCAAAATGTTATATTATGGCCACTATCTCCGACGTGTTGCAACAACAACATGAAGGAATGGAGTCCGCTACTGATATAATGATGTCTCTAGAGGAAATGTTTGCTATGAGGTCTAGGACGACTAAGAGAGAGGCAGTGACTGCTTTTATGAATCTTAGGATGAAACCTGGACAATCTGTGAAAGATCACATGATGAAAGTCATAGCACATCTCAATATTGCTGAACTAAATGGTGCTGAGATTGATGGTGAGACCAAAATTGATATGGTAGTTAACTCACTGTCAGATTCCTTTGATCAGTTCAAGTTGGACTACACATTGAACAAAAAGGAATACACCTTGCATGGCCTAATGCAAGATGTTCAAAACGCTGAAAAGATCCTTGTGAAAAACAAAGGTCAAAAGATTCATTTGGTTGGTAAAGTTGCTACTGTTAAGACCCGTAAGAAGGTCAAGAAACAACAGAAGAAAAAGCAACTTGGGCCTACCAAGAAGGAAACCAAGAAAGTAACCAAGATCAAAGGGAAATGCTTCCTTTGTGGTGAAAAGGGATATTGGAAAAGAGATTACCCAAAGTCCCAGAATAAGGAGGAAGAAGGTAATATTAATTATCTTGAAACATGTTTTCTGGCAGATTCTACTAATTCTTGGATCATAGACTCTGGAGCAACTAATCATGTTTGTTATTCCTTGCAGTGGTTCCAAGAAAAGAGAAGGCTGAATGAAGATGAAGTCAATTTGCGCTTGGGCAACGGAACGTTAGTGTCTGCAAGTGTAGTGGGAGATATTAGAGTTATTTTAGATTCTAGTAGGCATTTAGATTTAATAGACGTTTATTATGTACCTCAATTCAAGAGGAATTTAATTTCAGTTTCTTGTTTAAATAAATTTGGATATTCGGTTACTTTTAATAAAGCTTTTATTATTAGTAAGAATGACAAAATTGTTTGCAAAGGTACATTGGAAAACGCTCTATTCTTTTTGCATAGAAATATCTCTCACTCGTTAGACACAGAAATAACGGAACCTAATCATAAAAGAGTAAAATTATCAAAAGATGAAACCTACCTTTGGCATTTACGCCTAGGTCACATTAAACCTTAATAGGATTAAAAGATTGGTATGTGACGGACCTTTAAGTGACTTAAAGGTTGATGATCTACCAACTTGTGAATCTTGTTTGGAAGGTAAAATGACCAAAAGGCCATTCAATACCAAAGGTGCAAGAGCCACTGACTGTTTAGGACTAATACACACTGATGTAAGTGGTCCTATGAGCATTCAAGCTAGAGGTGGATATGAGTACTTCATCACCTTCACAGATGATTACTTAAGATTTGGTTATGTGTATCTCATGAGACATAAGTCGGATGCTTTTGACATGTTCAAAGCATTCAAAGCTGAAGTAGAAAATCAGCTTGAGAAACATATAAAAATCTTGAGATCTGATCGTGGTGGAGAATATCTATCTGGAGAGTTTCAGCAATATCTTATTGATAATGGGATAGTTTCTCAGTTTTCTGCACCAGGTACACCTCAACAAAATGGGGTAGCAGAAAGGAGAAATATAACTTTTTTAGAGATGGTTAGGTCAATGTTGAGTTATTCAACACTTCCTATTTCTTTTTGGGGATATACTCTACAAACAGCAATATACATTCTAAACGATATACCATCTAAATCTGTCCCTAAAACCCCACATGAATTGTGGACTGGGCGAAAATCTAGTTTACAACACATGAGGATATTTGGTTGTCCTGCACATGTGTTGAAAGGAAAGACAGAAAAGATGGAGTCCCGTTCAGAAACATGTATATTTGTGGGGTATCCAAAAGGAACTAAAGGATATTATTTCTATAGTCCTAATGATCTAAAAGTATTTGTTTCAACAAATGCTTCATTTCTAGAAAAGGACTATATGAATAATTTTGTGCCCAAAAGTAGAATTGTCCTGAATGAAATGTCAGGAGATACAATTCCACAAGAGGTTTCACAACCTAGCCCAGTTGTAAGTTCCACTCCAACACAAAATCAACAACCTACCATTCCTCGTCGTAGTGGGAGGGTTATAACACAACCCGAAAGATACATCGGTCTAGGAGAATCTGTGGAGATTCTCCCGGACGACGATGATCTCTACACGTACAAGGAAGCAATGGAGGATGTTGATTGTCGTCATTGGAAAAAGGCAATGCAATCTGAGATTGAATCGATGTTCAATAACAAAGTCTGGTCCCTTGTAGACTTGCCTAAAGGGATAAAACCCATTGGGTGTAAGTGGGTATACAAGAGGAAAAGAGGTATAGATGGTAAGGTGGAAACCTATAAATCTAGACTAGTAGCTAAAGGTTATACTCAGAAAGAAGGTATCGATTATGAGGAAACCTTCTCTCCTGTGGCCATGCTTAAATCCATTAGGATACTCTTATCCATTGCAGCATCTCTAGACCTAGAGATTTTGCAAATGGACGTCAAGACAGCTTTCCTTAATGGAAGTCTTGACGAGAGCATCTACATGATGCAACCAGAAGGATTCATTGAAAATGGCCAAGAGGAAAGAGTATGTAAATTGCAAAAGTCCATATATGGACTGAAGCAAGCATCCAGATCCTGGAACATAAGGTTCGATCAAGCTGTGAAAGGTTTTGGATTTATTCAAAACCCTAACGAACCTTGTGTATACAAAAGGATTAAAGGCGACAAGTTGGTTTTCCTCATTCTTTATGTTGATGATATACTACTCATTGGAAACGATGTAGGTGTATTGACATCAGTAAAAGAATGGTTAGCAAAACAATTTGATATAAAGGACTTAGGAGAAGCAAGTTATATTCTTGGTATCCAAGTAATAAGGGATAGAAAGAATAGAACGATTGCATTATCCCAAGCTTCATACATTGATAAAATCTTGTCTAGATTTTCCATGCAAGATTCCAAGAAAGGTATGTTACCTTTTAGACATGGAATCAAACTTTCTAAGGAACAGGTTCCTAAGAATGAGCATGAAGAGCAATTCATGAGTAGAGTTCCATATGCCTCGGCAGTTGGAAGTCTCATGTATGCAATGCTCTGTACTAGACCAGATATTTGTTTTGCTGTTGGCATAGTTAGCAGGTTTTAATCGAAACCTGGTCATAATCATTGGAAGGCAGTCAAGCATATTTTCAAGTATCTTAAAAGAACTAGAGATTATATGCTTGTATACTCTGGAGGGGATTTAATTCCCGTTGGGTATACAGATTCTGATTTCCAGTCGGATTCTTACTCCAGAAAATCCATATCAGGATCAGTGTTTACCATTGGAGGAGGAGCAGTCATATGGAGGAGTATCAAGCAATCTTGTATTGCTGATTCCACCATGGAAGCTGAGTATGTTGCTGCATGCGAAGCTGCAAAAGATGCTGTTTGGCTCCGCCAATTCTTGATTGACTTGGAAGTGGTTCCTAATGCGAATAAGCAGATCACTATACACTGTGACAACAGTGGAGCAGTGGCTAATTCAAGAGAACCAAGAAGTCATAAGAAAGGTAAACACATAGAAAGGAAATATCACCTTTTAAGGGAAATTGTTCACAGGGGAGACGTGACGATCACCAAAATCGCGTCAGCAGAAAATCTAGCGGATCCTTTCACAAAGGCTCTACCTCAGAAGAGTTTTGATAGGCACCTAGAGAATATGGGAATGAGAGATATGACACACTTCCTATAGCGCAAGTGGGAGATTGTTAGGATTATGCTCAATAGCAAGAGTGTAATATTGTAATTGACAATCTTTTCATATTAATAAAGTGTTTTCTGATTTTTACAAATACTTATAGCATTTATTATTATAATTGTCAAGGTAAATAATCATAAGGTCAAAAGACTATGAGATATAAAGAATTGTTCATACATCCGAATATGTGTGAGGTAGACACAATTCTTTAGTTAGTCTTGAATAACGTTCACAACTTAAGTTAAACGTTGGGCATCTCTATCTTGATAAAGTTGTAGAATTCTTTTACTAGCATTTGACTGGGATCAAATGAGTTATGATAAGTCTAAAATCATCGAAATGTTTTCGAGTAAAAGAATCTAGTGCACTGGGTGCATTGAACAGGATCACAATGAAATACTTTATCTAGAACAGTCACTAGATATAAGTCTTTTCATTATTAGGACAATCAGAGAGTCGATCTTAATCCTGAGATAAATGATGGACTTATGGTTGCAAATGCTATCATTTGAGCTATCAATGAGTACGATTATATAGCATAGTCTATCCTCGATAGTTTGGTGGTATTCATTTGTTAATCGATAGAGGACTTCATTTATAGAGGTGGACATCGTGGCTCCATTTATTAAATGAGAGTATAATATCATCATATGGATGTTTTGAGGTATTGGATATTAAATCTCAACGTTGAGTTTTCAATAATGATTATTGAAGACATGGCTTCTGGACAAGTCAAAATATCCAAGTTCAAAATGTGGTCATATGAGGAAATATGGTAACTTGGAGAGCTATAGACGGTCTATGAGCTCTTGGCGATTACTGATATTATTCACGAGGATACACCATCTCCTATAAGATTGTCTAGGGTATGAATGAGAAACATCTCCTTATTCTATCTTTATTTAAAAGTTCAATTTTAGCTCTTTAGTGGAATGAGTTAAAATTAATAGATCGGACCTAAGTGAATCATTTGTTGATTGTGATTAGGTTATGTCTATTGAAGCTTAAATTTAGATAGCCCGCCAAGATCCACAATCCACACGTACTTGCATGGATCACTTGATATATTCTACCGGACCAATTTATGGGTCCATCTAGAATTGCATTTAATATATTAAGAATATAATATGTCTATTATTTATTTAATGGGCTGCTCTATTATATTAATATATTAAAAGGAGACATGTGGGCTTGTTTCTTTTAGTAAGAATAAGTCTGGTTCACATGTGGGATTTTATTTAAAGTCTAATGGATTAAATAATATAAGAAAAATAATATTAGACCCATATATATATGGTGTGGGTGGCAAGGCTAATAAAATAGCCCAAGATATTATTTTATTTTATTGTTTTGATTAAATGGAAATTAATTAATTATTTAATTAATTAATAGTTTAAATCAAAATCTTTTCCAGATCAGTAAATAAAATACTATGTGTTGGATTAGGGTTAGAATTCTTTTAAGTTATAGGAATCCTAATGTGGTAAGGATTAAGTCCACATACACTCCATACCACACAAAGAATTCGGCCACCCTAGTCCTATAAGGGTTAGGATTCTTAAATTGATAGGAATTAGGGAAAAGCACAATTCCTTTTCAAGTAAAGAAATTGGCCAACCCTAGATTTCCTACACAAAGAATTCGGCCAACCCTATTTTGAGAAGGAGAAATTTCGGTCACCTTATAAATATAAGGTGATAAATTTCGGCCACTAAGAAGCTTGAGTGAGAGAGATTTTTGTTTGCTTTGAAAAATAAAAATCTTACTCAATACACATAGAATTTCGGCCAAGAGAGAAAAAGAAAAATAAGTTCTCATTCGATAGTGCACTTGCAAGCCTTTAACATCAAAAGGTTTTGTGCACACTTTCGATTTAGGGTTACGCAAGTTCCAATCATATCGATTGTGAATTCAAAAGTGACCGGAACTATTTTTCTAGACTCTTGGTGTTTTGGGATTGAAGATCAGGATCAGAAGTTCCATACATCCATTCTCAGGTAAGCAATTCAAAGAAAAAAGGGAGACCACGCTTCTAGGTTATTCACGTACGTGCTAGGATTGAAGATCTTGCAGATTACCATCGACATAAGTCAATCGGATCACGCGACAAGAGGTATTTAACTCTAACCGTATATTTGTGTTTAATTAATTAAAGGGTTAAGGTTCAAATCTTTAGAAAAATTTTAAACTATACGAAAATCTACTTTTCGCCTTCTGCTGCGGTTTTAGTTAATTTTTCCCTACAACCTCAACATGAGAAAAGCTCTCCTATTGACCAGTCCACAATAAGAAGCACCATTATAGTAGGTCGCTCTACTTAACCTATGCTGGAAAAGTAAATTACCTCAGAAGGTCTCACCAATGAAGCCAGCGGGGTGAGCATTGACCAGTATCGCCTTAAGTATGATCACCTTGGTAGTTCTCTTATGATCACCTTGGTAGTTCTCATATGATCGCCTTAGTAGTTATCATATGATTGCCTTTCGCCTATGATCGAGACCAGGATAGCCACATGGAACTCCTGATGGTTTGGCTGGGTACCACCCCCCGCCAAGAAAAACCTGGTGCTAAAGTGGCCTTAGTTGCCTACCAGGACCATCGCTTGAAGACCAGGAATCCTTGCACAGGAATGCCTGATGCCTTAGACTGGATTAACCCCTCCAGGAGGATCGCCATAAAACACAGAGAGCTACACAACACTCCTGATGCCTTGGACTGGATTAATCCCTCCAGGAGGATCGCTATAAAACTAGGAGAGCCAAACAACACTCCTGATGCCCTGGACCAGATTAATCCCTTCAGGAGGATCGCCTTAGAGACCAGGATAGCTAGATAGCTCTTTTGATACCCCAGACTAGGTCAATCCCTCCAGGAGGATCGCCTTAAAGACCAGGATAGCAAGATAGCTATCCTGATACCCCGGACCCGGTCAATCCCTCCGAGAGGATCGCCTTAAAGACTGGGATAGCTAGATAGCTCTCCTGATGCCCTGGACCGGATTAATCCATCTAGGAGGATCTCCTCAAGACCAGGAAAAGCGATATGGCATTCCTGTTGCTCTGGCCGGGCACCACCTCCCGCTAGGAAGGATCCGATACGTAAGAGCATAGTTGCCCGACGGATCAAACCTCGGCTGGGCACCACCCCCCACTAAGAAGGGTCTGGATAGTAAGAGCATAGTTGCCAGCCAGATCAAGGCCTTGGCCAGGCACCACCCCACGCTAAGAAAGACCTGGTGCTAAAGTGGCCTTAGTTGCCTACCAGGATCTTGTTGCCAAAATGTTCGCCATGTGTTCGCCAAGGTACCAAGATTCCTAGAACAGGAATGCGAGGTACCCAGTTTCTCCAGAATGTTCGCCATGTGTTCGCGAAGGTACCAAGATTCCTAGAACAGGAATGTGAGGTACCCAGTTTCTCCAGAATTTTCGCCATGTGTTCGCTAAGGTACCAAGATTCCTAGAACAGGAATGCAAGGTACCTAGTTTCTCCAGATTGTTCGCCATATGTTTGCCAAGGTACCAAGATTCCTAGAACAAGAATGCGAGGTACCCAGATTCTCCAATATGTTCGCCATGTGCTCGCCAGAATACCAGGATTCCTAGAACAGGAATGTAAGGTACCCATTTTCGCCAATATGTTTGCCTACGTTTCTTCACCTAAAGACTAGGACAACCAAATGTCCCTCTTGCTGCCTTGGCCGGCGCCAGGAAGGATCTGGATGGCATAGTTGCCTACCAGGATCGTTTTCGCCTATGTACCCAGATTCCTAAAAAATGGAAGGCTAGGTACCTTAATTCGCCATTATTATAGACAAAGTACCAGGATCCTCTGAACAGGAATGCTAGGTACCCAAATTCGCCAAACCCAAGAGTGCTAGGAGCATTTTCTCTTTTCAAGTAATAGCTACAAGTAAGAAATGATGAGAAAAAATTCTTCAAGCAGTATAAGATCCTGACACCAACTCCAACTTAATAGCGGTGTTCAAGTCAGGGGGGACTTCTGTTAACAGTCATTTTTGGCAGGGGTCCAAAGAAGAATTTTCCATCCGACAGGTACCTGGTAGAACTTAGATCGGAACCGATAACTAGATACCAAGGATGCTCTACCGAAAAGAAGTCAGTACCACGTCTCACAGTCTACCAGGTACCAAGTAAGGCTATACCACGATACCTCCTACCTGGCTCCTAAGTACCGTGATACCTCCTACCTGGTACCTAGGTACCGCGACATCTACTCGGTACCCAAGTACTGCGATATCAGTCCAGGATCTAACCAGAATGTATATCCTACCCACCAAGTAAGAAGAATGGAACCAGGAAGAGGTACCAGAATGCTAGAACAAGCGCCACCCCAGCGAGCACTCCGGTACACCAGTGTACTATACCACCAGGATACAGAGTCAAAATTCTCCTTCAAGCAACGTAAAAGAGAAAGTTGATCTCTCTGGTAATTAATTGAGATAATCAACACCATTAATGAAGGAATCAGTCAACTCATTAATGGCCATTCACAACTCCATTAATGAGGGAATCAGTCAACTTTATTAATGAAGATAATCAGACTCCATTAATGAGAAGATATTCAACTACATCAATGAAAAGATATTCAACTCCATCAATGAGAAGATATTCAACTCCATCAATAAGAAGATATTCAACTCCATCAATGAGAAGATATTCAACTCCATCAATGAGAAGATATTCAACTCCATTAATGAGAAGATATTCAACTCATTAATGTCGATAAACCAATGGAGTGGGCAACAAGAATCAGAACATATTAATATGACCAAGTTCTCTCCAAGAAGGTGGTTCGAACGATAAACACAGTTCACCAGCTCTAGTTCAGACTTTGGCCACCAGCTCTCTCGAATATCTCCATCTCAAGAGTTCCGACATATTTCTCCAGTCCGATATTCTCTCCAACAGCTCTCCAACATCTCCATATCTCCAAGGTGTCTTCGATCCCAGATTTCAACCACTGCTCCACTAGGAATATGAGTTCGCCATCGCTTGGAGTGTAAAAGGGACCCTGCCCGAATTCCCTCTACACCACCATTGTATCGACTATTAAGCACATTAATTTTCTCCAGATATGTATCGGTACCAAGTGGTACCCCTCCAACTATGACCTATCAGGTCTCAAATTGTACTGATATAAGCTCTCAGGAGCACCTCTCGTAATATATAAATATAAAGAAGGGTCTTTCTGTTGGAACCCCGTTCACTGGTAACGCAGCGGAAATAGGTTTTAAAATTTTTATACAGATTATAAACGATCTGGGACCAGTGAACTTAGGATCGCAATTCTTTTTCCAGAACTAATACATACAATATGTAAACACAGGAAATTGTAATCAATATATTAAAAGAAAATTTAGAACCTAACCAACGTTTGGAGGCTCCTTCACTTTACGATATGCTCCTGGTCTGTACCATTGATCTTCCTAGCTATTCTCGGAACTGGTAACTGCATGTGGGCGCGTCACGTACTCAGGAACTTAGGAGGATGTAGAGAGAATGAAGAAGAAACAATTTCTTCCGAGAGAAAACCAAACTTAGAACAACTCTTGTTCTTAAAAAAATTATATTATTTTTTTTCTCTTCTTGCAATTGTGATTCGTGCAACACAGTACACACAAAAAAAATTGCTTTTTTTTGTTTTTCCTTTTTGTTATACACGCACAGCACACTTGTTGCTTTTTTAAAAAAAATCACAAGCCCAATATCTCTCTTGTTTCTCCTTTTTTTGTTACACACAATATGAGTTTGTATCATATACAAACACTTGTGTATATCCTTTGTGTTCTATATTTTTGTTATCAATATTTATCATATATATATATTATTATAACTAAAACTCTTTAATTGATATCTCTTTAGATTTTAAAAGATAATTAAATATTTATTTTGAATTTAAACATTTTAAATTCAATTTCAAATATTTAATTTAATAAAATAAAATAATCATATTATCTTATTCTATTTAAAATCAAATATCAACTAACATCCTCCATTTAGTGATTAATAACAAAATTAAATAATCTTGTTATTTAATTTATTTAATCACCATTGTTCATTAATTAAATAATCTCATTATTCAATTATTTCCCGAATAAATACGTGTCACTTTCGTAACACAATTAATTGGACAATCCAATTAATTAACCGTGACCCTTGTTACCTAAATCGATCGGGCTAGCAAGGGGACCTAATGGACCTACAGTATTTTGAGCTCCAATAATCCTCGGAATTATTAATTAAACTCTTTAATTAATATTCTTTGATTATTAACTCCGGTGTTATTCCACTAAAAACCCGAAGCTGCACTCTCTCAACTGCAGACGTTTTTACACATACCGATACAACTCGGTGTCCATCGATATAGCTATTACACATGGTGTGATCCTCCACAGTAGTTCATAATTAGAGCTGGGTCATAATGTCCGTTATACCCCTCTAATTACATATATCCTTTAAGTACCATTGATTCTCTAATGAACAATAAATCCTATTTACTCACGGAATTAGGAGAGCGCTCATATTGTCCAAGCCCTGAATCAACCCTTAAGGGAACTACCATCTACTTCTCACAAGAAAGAGTGGATTCCACTATTGTGTACATACCTTCCCAGCCACAAGCCAAACCGCAATCCCAACATACGGAGTATATTGATCAGGAATTGCATCTGACCTCACCCATGGTATATCAAAGACCACGATCTAACCTGAAGGAGTCGATAAGACACTCAAGATTAAGATCACCAACATATAGCCATCATTAGTTGATATATATGAATCTCATCTGTAAACGGATCTTGGTGAGAGATTCATATAGATCATGGCCCAGTCCTATATGATCACATCATACAAGGTGCCTTCATTCCCATATCTCATATGAATGATTCAGGATAGAATCACCGTACATTACGGAATGGACCGCGGCTATAGATTAACCACAAATAAAGTACCCAATTTATTTGTTATCTATGGACTCTTTAGATTGCACGTCTCTTATTGTATCCATCCGTATATGACACTCATATACACAGTTCGAGATTACATTCGGCAATCTAGGATGTTAATATATGCACAAGTTATAAAATAAACAACACAACAAGAATGAATTGAACTTTTTTTTTTTATTTCATAAATCCATTTACAAAATACATCTTTAGGGCATAAACCCCAACACTTTCTCCCTTCCTATGGATACTGCCTGGGGTTTTTCAGCATGTGATCAATCGTGATGCTTTTTCCCCCTAGGTCAGTCCACCACTACTAAAAGAGTTGTCATTCTCACATCTATCTCCTTGTTATGAATGCATGTATGCGTACTAGGCACCAACCAAGCTGGTCCTAGCTCTCATGTACCTCTCCTGGCTCATTATCTAGGCTGGGGGAATATTGAAGGCACCTAGAAAGGTGACTAGGTACCAGGATTAGATACCAAGAGCGGGTACCGGCCTACTGCACCAGATAGGAGGGATGATTGTTCTCCTACCATGGTATCTATATCGCTTTCACCTTACTAGAACCACGGTACAAAGTACCAACCCCCCGCTACGACCTCTGAGGTAGCGGGTTGAGAGTGTTAATCAAAATTTCTCATCCTGAGCAAATTTTCCGTTAACAAAAGGAAATACTTTCATTACTAAAACTGGGGAGCCCATCCCCCGATCACGGGCTACAAAACTAAAGAAAAATGAAGCTGACTGGGTAAAGGATCAAGCTTAGTCATGTGTCCTTCTGCTCTTGGTGGGCCTCCTTCTCTCTAACTCCTACGGTCTTAGCCTCATCTCCAGGTCCATCAGGGAACTCACCAGTCAGTTGCACCACCACTGATCGTGCCTAAATTGTTGTATATTTCGACCCTCATTTCCTACTCCTTTGTCTCATTCTTGTGTGTATTTTCTGTATATTTTATGTCTAATAGGGTCATTGGTGCTAATTGTAGGCAATAGATGTAATTCTGCTGTAAGAAGCGTTTTGCGGTAGTTTTGGCCGAAAAAGGGAAAAATGTGGTTGAAGGAAAGATAAAGGGTCATCAGCAACTCTAATAGTGCGGGTCAAGTGCGGGTCGCAACCGCACTCCAACCGCACTCTTTCCCACAGCCGGGACCTGATTCATAAAGGAAAGATAAAGTACGGGTCAAGTGCGAATCATCCAACTGCACTCTACCTGCACTGTTGCTCAAGACAGAGAGTTAGATTTGCACCTGACGTTAAAGTATGGGTACAGTGCGGGTCATCCAACCGCACTCCACCCGCACTATAGCCAAAGACAGAGAAGCTGATTCGTACCTGACAGATAAGGTTGCGGGTCCAGTGCGGGTCCAGTGCAGTTCAAGTGTGGGTCAAGACAGAGTTAGATTCGCACCTGATGATTACAGTGCGGGTACAGTGCGGGTCATCCACCCGCACTCCACCCGCACTACACCCGCACTCCACCCGCACACTTCGCATGACAACTTCTGTTTTCAAGCTTAAGTGACCTATTTTTCCATCCCCTATAAATAGAAAAGCATGGGAATGAACCAAAGACTCCCATATCTCCAAACACTTGTATTTTCTATTTTCTTTACATAGTCTAAGCTAGAAACACATCTCCCTCTCATCCAAACCATCTCTACTCAATCAAAGGCAACTTGGAGACTTAGATTCAAGCTTCAAGGAAGGAGATCAATCTTCAAGGGTTTTTTCTTTACACTCTCTCTTAGTTTATTGGTTTGTAATAGAACATGAGTAGCTAAAATACCCCACTATGGGGTTGATGTTATTTGTTTGATGGATATTTGGGCTTTGCAAATAAACTCTATGTGTTATATATATTCTATCTCTATATTTTATTCCATTGCTTGAATTGATTTCCATTATTGATTTGCTTGGATACACCCTCTTTGCATGTTGATTTGGATTACTTGAGTAGGCAATTAGGTTGTCTAATGCTCCATTGAATGGAAGGATTTCCAAAAATCTGGCTCTACAACCATGCCCTTAATCTAATCTTGAATTAGTGGCTTTCACTATACACCCTAGGTTAGCCACTTGTGATAGAATTAGAAGCCTCCATTATACACCCTAGGTTGGCTACTTTAGTGATTTTATGAGAACTAACCTTCGAGTAGAATTCGGTTGATAACCTCGAGCCTCATCCAATCTCAAACGGGTGGCATTCACTATACACCCTAGGTCGGCCACTTGTGAGGGAATTGGAAGCCATCACTATACACCCTAGGATGGCTACATTAGTAATAGGTTGAGCCATAGCTAGATAGATGAGCATTCATGGAAAAAGTCATGATTGAGTAACTAGCCATTGTTGGTTGCTTAGGAGGGATTAATCGCTAGTAGGAGGTCTTTGCTATACACCCTAGGTTGATCACTTGCTAGAGATATATACCAACACTATACACCCTAGGATGGTTACATTTGTCAAAACGTACTTAATTGAGAGTTTGTTGCAATTGCCCCAACATTCACTTACAAGTCCATAAACTCCGTAGTTCCGTCATCATACATTCACCACTCTATTTTCATCCCATTGTATTTTCTTTTATAGTTTAGTTTATATTGTATTTTCATTCACCATCACTTTTACTTTTATGCATACTAGTTATATTAATCATAATCTTATCACCGCTACCCCGATCTCAGTAGACGACACCCGTGCTTACCGCTTTACTCATATTTATGAACGCATTGCATAGGTTTTATAAATTGTTTTGACGGACGGTTTTCTAATGGCGAAAATCTTCCTATCAAATGGCGCCGCTGCCGGGGATCGGTATGCGTAGTAGTGATTAGATTAGTTTTAATACTATTAGTTTATTAGTTGTTTTTAGTTTTGTTAGTTTCTTTTTATTGCTTTGGTAGTTTTTGTTTTTTGTTTGTTTCAGAACTCTATGGATTCCTTTTGGCAAAATTCAGGGTCAAGCTATGAGCCTAACGAGAATGCCTAAATCTCGTCATTCCAGTCAAATTCTGTTGAAGATCAACTAAGAAATTTCATGAAGAATCATGTGCTAGAGACTGAGCAGATGATAGCTCTCAACAAGAGACTCAAGCCTTCATAGAAGAGAAAACCACCTAGGAATAGGTGGAGTCCACCTAGGGTCAAGCAAATATGGGTAAGGAAAGACCAAGTGCACTTATATAGAAACATGAAAAAGGAAAAGATAATGAAGTCACCAAAATTTATTTGGGTAGTGAAAAATAGAGAATTTCCTAACTTGGTCAAACCACCCTTAGAGGACCCTAGCCTCTCCATGAATGCATCCCATTGAATAATTTTGATGCATGTAGTTAGTTTTATGTTTTATGTTGTTTAAATTCAATAAATTGTGATGTTGGGATAGTTTTGTTCGAATGCTATATTTTGTGGATATTTGCACATTGGATTTATTGATTATATTTGTGGATGAAAGAACCGGAGGCTCTTGTGCAAGTATGAATGCATGTGCCTTATATTGTTTAATTCGGTTTAGGGGTTGTTCATGCCCCGTTCTGTCAATTTTGATAAAATGCTTGGTGTTAAGCTTGACTTGTGCTTCAATGATATATTGCATGAATTGCCTTTATTTTGTGAGCCTTGTTTGAGTCACTTTTATTTTGTTGGGGCATTGATTCTGGTTGATTAGTGCCTAGGTTTGTTTTGAGTCATGTTAGATGCGTGCCGCTAGGCCGGATTCTCTTGTTTTCAACATTGAGGATAATGTTGGGTTTTGGTTTGGGGGTGTAGACACCTTTTTGAGTCGTCTTTTGTGTCTTGAGTCATATTTTGTCTTTTGTGTCTTGAGTCATTTTTGTATCATATTTTCAAACCTTTTTGAGTCGTCTTTTGTGTCTTGAGTCATTTTTGTGTCATATTTTCAAAAAAAGTTGCTGCTTAGCCAGAATTTTGAGCTTATTTAGCTTGGTAAGATATCTGGAGCATAGTGTTTGTGGCGAATGTGTGTATGCTTTGTGTGCTTATTCAATAACTCTTAGTCACTTTAGGGGGCTCACTTGCACTTCAGGGGCTAGTCTCATATTTTAGTGTCCAAGTTTAGGGAACTCGGTACTCAAACGCCTTGTTCTAATAGTGGAGATTTCCCTTGTGAGATCACAAACACAAGCCAAAAGCGTGTATATTTGAGGGAAAATGTTTTTCGAATCTGTAAACACTATTCAAACACCATGCATAGTCTCACTACATCAAAAATCATCATTTGTCGTTGAACATGCATCATATATATGGACTACTTGACGGAAACTTTTATTCCCTCGGTAGATTGATCCTTTGAAGTGATATTAGGCAATGTGTGTTTTAGCCACTCAAAAAGCCTAAATACTTCCCATTCCCGTAATATGTGTGCTCCCAAGCCAATTTTGAAGCCAAACACATATAGACTTTTCCATTCTACACCCACGTTATCCATAACCCAAGCAACCTAAACACTTAGCCAACCCCTCTCTTAATTAATCTTGTTGAGGCTTAGGAATGTAAAGTTGTGCTTTAATTTGATAAATGGCGTGTACCTAGGCAAGAGTAATGAGTTGTGAAAATGTGCAAAGTAAAAAGGCATGAAAAGAAAAGAAAAGAAAAGAAGCAAAAAGTAACAAAAGAAAAATATGCTTCAAATGCCTTGTGTAAATTGTAAATGCTACTCAAATGGGTAACATGAGTAGTTAAAGATTGCATGTAGAGTCTAATTGTATGCATGGACGCCATATTGTATTTGGAAGTGGAGTTGCACGAGAAATTAAATGCTTAAGTGTAGAATGTACTGCCTTAACTTGGTTGATTAGTGCTTGTGCCAAAATTTCTCATTCTTCTAATCACCATTCACCGTGGCCACGTTACAACCAAATGGAAAAGACCTAGTTGATCTTAGGGGACGTCTAGATTGGGAATATTAGTTAATAAATGCTCTTTCTAATTTCATGACACGTGATTCTTTCATGAGACTCACTCACTGAAAACAGCGTTTATTCTACACTAAATGTATGCAACTAAGTTGATTCAATTACATAAATTCATTGGCATACATGTTGCATGAGTGTGAACCTAGGTTCTGAGAGGAAAGATAAGAGAGAATCCATGTGAGAACCTAGCGTCGAAGCGAATAATGCTAGAGGTGTGAGAGTGAATAGTTTCTGAGGTGAGGCCATTTTAAGTATGGGATTCGTGTTGTGCCAGTTTCCCTTAGGGTGCCTTCGAGTTGTTTAGAACATTTTTCATATGCTCACTCCTCACTCCCATTTGCTTTTGCGTATCTCTCTGCTAGTTGGTTATGTAGCAAGTTTTTCTTTGTTTCTAGGGAAGTTCTTCGTTCGAGTCATTTTAGTTTGTGTCTTATTTGTTTTATTTTGAGTTTGCTCGTGGACGAGCAAATGTTTGGTTTGGGGGTGTTCAGCTGGAGTCTCGTTGCTACTTGGACTCCTACTACCACTAGGACCTCCACTTGAGCGGGTCCAACCTGGAGCTCCTCCATTACAATACCAGATGGTTCCCCCACTTCCTTGGTTGAGGTATCTTGATCCTCCACTTTCTTGTCGGGGCCTAGTAAGGAGATTGGTACATCAGACCCGTCATCCTTAGTAGTAGGCTGGTCCCCTACCTCCTTGATGGATTTGGGTGAAGAGACGAGTGGATCAGGAACCCCACCTTCAACTTGAGCCACTCTAGATTCTGAAACCGTCAGTTTATGATCTAATCCAACATTGCCTGGTGAAGGAAGGAGGATAGGACCATGGGCTTCAACACCCGCTACTCCACTTGCCTCGGCAACCCGAGAGGTCCCAACTATATCAGAGGGGGCAACCCCAGCTAGCTCGGCAGCTTTGGCCATGATCTCCACCCTGCTCCATCCCTCGATAACCCTCAGGTCGAATGGAGGAGGGAAAGCCAAAGCCACCTGATAGCCAGCAAAGAAATAGCCATCCCCAAAGGCAGTGTCTACTTGAGCACCTAGGCTAGCCACACTATCACGAAAAGATCGAATTTCTTTCTCCAGCTCCGCTACTTTTCCTTTCGTGATCTCCCTTTCCTCCCTATGGCGGAGGGATCTGAGCAGCTCGGTATCCAAAGCATGTTGCATCCGCTCCGTATTGACCTTCGCTTCATCTGCTTCTTTTTTGGCGTTGTTCAGAGACTGATTCAGAACTACCACGCCCCTAGCAGCCTTAGCAAGCTCCTCCTTGGCATTTACCAGTTTGACATAGGCCTCCTTAACTTCGTTCCAGAGGTAGCTAACCTAATGATTTATAGCTACATTGAATTTGAAGGCATGCCAAGCACAAAACATGAGTGAGAAGGTTGCCAATTATGAGATCGAGATAGAAGACTAAGCAAGATAGCTCACCTCAGCCAGAAGAGCAAATCCTTTGGAGATTAGATAATCGACAGGCATGGAAGTCATAGCCGCTAAACCCCCACCCGGGCAGGAAACTGTAAACTTAGCCAAGACTTCATCCTATCTATTATCTTTCGACCTCGACCGCGGATTATCACGAAGTACAACCCGGTTAGTAGCAGCAGGATCATAACCTCTCTCAACCCGGGTAGATCTATCAGTTGCCACAGCAGGAGAGGCACAGGGAGCTGGTGGATCAGTAGCAGCAGCATCGGTAATAACTGGACTGATTGGTGGAGCATCTTACACCCGACTAGGAATACCTCGGTACCTCCCCACTCTGGCAGAAAAAGCCTTCAGCGATCTACCTAAGAAAGAAGCGAAAGCCCCAAGTACCTCGACCGAGGTCCTACTAGGTCCAGCAGAAGCACCTACCCCCTCACCAAGGTCAGAACTTGTAGGAATAGAAAGCCTGACAGAGGAAGTCGACGGTGGATCATTTATACCACCAGCAGGTTGAAGCTCCACCACTGGCACCAATGGAGGCACTACAGAAACTACCGAGATAGCGAAGAGTTAATGTCTACAGAATTAATAAAGCAATATAGTGGAAACAAAGTCAGAGGGTGTTTACCTGGAAGTGCACTAGAGACTCGGAGGTAGAATTCCACCCTCCCTGCAACAAAAGCGTCCGAGGTAGGATACCTCAGATTGACATAATTTCGGGCCATGATGGCCTTCAGGATTTTCTCTAACTCAGCAAAGAGTTTACTCTTCTCTAACGCGGGCTTCCTGCTAAAACGAGAAGCGACCTTGAACTCAGTTCCATCGATATGAACAGAGTTTCCCCATTCACCTTTGATGACGACCCATTCCTCCAACCAGGAGGTATCCTTCTTTGTGGCCCCTAGTACCACGAATTTCAAATTGTTCTTGGCTCGAGCATAAAATTTCCCATTAAGGATAGGAGAATTGGTAGCAATCTGGAACACGTATCCGAGCTCGTCTGGCCGCGGTTCACGATCGATGTTTTCTCTTCCGCACTGTTCTCTCTATAGTACCAAGAACCCTACCAGGTGCCTCCATAACCCTGGTGTTAGCTGAAGGGGAGAAAGTTGTAAGGTATGCAACGCCTTAGGCAAGGAAGGTTGGAGAGGTAGCCTGACTCCACTATCGAAAGTCTCCATATGAATCGGAAGCTCACCAAGATTGGGAGTATACATATCATACCTGTAAGGACCTCGATTTTATGATTGGCTTATTTCATGACAAACCACCACATTGGGGATGATTGTGTAATGGGTAGCTTAGGTCCGTGTTGACAAGCTTCCAAGCATCTCCATGACTTCAAGAGCAAAAGGTATACTCACTTGACTTTGTCTCTTGAAGAGTTTAGGTGCACACACACACTTCATGCATGTTTTGTTTATCTTGCATTTGTGTTCTTTATTGTTTATATAAGTGTGCATCCTTTTCTAAACACTCACTAGCTTGCATTAGATATCATATCTTGCATTGTATCTCATTTGATAAATATGTTTGACATGTAAATTGTGCTTGATTGTGTGCATCTCACTCACTTCACACTTGCACAACATTCATGTAAGATAGACCTTTTTCTTGAAGGGATTTTTCCCTTTAGCGCGGCCTAGACCGCTCGGCAGGCTTTGTTTGCACTGCGGCGCACGGAGCGGTATTCTCCAGTGCTTTATGCGCGACATGGACCGTGACCTGTGCACTTGCACGCACAGCGGTCGCAACCGCGGTGTTGTCCAGACGGTGCACTGCTGTATGTACCGCGGTCTGGACACTTACCTGTGCCGCGGTCTAGCAAGCGGTTTTGACGGGATTCAGTTTCCCAAGTTCAAAACGATGTAGTTTTAACTAGGGCTTCATATATATTCTTCCTCTTCTCTTCTTGGCCGAAAAAGAGCTCACAAAATCATTTTTAGAGAGAGGTTAGAGCTCCTAGAGAGAGAAAGCTTCAAGAAAGCATCCTTGACTCTCCAAACCTAAAACCCATCTCCATCTTGCATCATTCAACATCATATGAGCATGGGTCTTCATTGTTTCATGACTAGGTAAGCAAGAACTTCTTTGAATATCATTTATTGTTCTTCTTACTCTAGATTAGGTATTTATTGCATGATTAAATACCTAGACTCTATTATTGCATATTTATGAGTCTTGATAACATGATTGGGTTTGTATTTTGATAGCTTAATTGATTAGGTCATTTTTGCCTAAAAGCTAGGTCATAAACATTTATTTGTGATTCATTGATAACTAGGTTGAAATATTGATTCTTAATCAACTAGTTAAGCTTATTGAATGTTTATGCATATTTTGTGTAACAATTAGTTTGTTGGAAATTCTCTACAAATCTAATTGAGTTTATTTGTTGATAGACTTCTGTCTAATACTTGCATTTAGTGAATGATTAAATGTCTTATCTTAATCACATGAATATATGCTAAGTTTATGTTGAATACATTGTGAGCATATTTGTTGATTCATTGTGATTGTTTGTGATAGCTAGGATTGGTTGTCATTGATAACATCTAGCTAAGTCTTTATGCCTTGCATTTAGACATTTGACAACTTGGATTTATTTCTACAAACTCCTAGTTGAGCAATTTGTGTTGTCTAGCATAATTTGCATTGAGCATCATTTACATGATCACATAGACATATAATTCTCTTCATTGAGTCAAAGTCTTGTGGCTTCGGGGTGAAGTTGCACAAGCATTGAAGTCTTGCAACCAAGTTGTGGTTGGCAAGCATTGGTCAAGAATCCATTGTAAAAGGCATGCGGGTAGAGTAGGAGGTGCTCACGCCAATAGTAGTGTATCAGTGGATATCACTAGGGATAGAACCAAGAGTGGCGAGTGGTAGTGTCCATAGCCTGAGGTTATCTAGAGTGAGAGTCCGAGTATCACTTGAGGGTGTAACTTTTTACTCATATAGTGGATTTGAGGATCGTGTGTGGCTAGAAGGATAGCCCGTGGTTTTTCCCTTTGTTTAAGGGTTTCCACGTAAAAATCAAGTGTTATTTATTATTCCGCACTTTACACTTGATTTTGTATGTTTGCTTTAATTGGGTTATATGTTTAATATTGACTAATCGAAAAAGTTGGTAATAATCGATTAACAACCCATTCACCCCCCCCCCCCCCCCCCCTCTAGGTTGTAGAGACACGTAAGAGTGTATTTTCAATACCCATGAGGGGGTATGGAGATCATAATATCCTTAGGGATCCTAAAGTCTTTCCGCAGACACCTAATAGTGTCATTAGTGATGGCAGACACGGGGATACACCGATATTCGTAAGAAAGGGTGAGCACCCTCTCCACAGTATCCATGACTTCACCGGTACGCTCTCCACTCATGATTCTCCACTCGATTCCCGGTCTACATCAACCGGAGCGCTAGGGTCGTTTGTGAAACCCCTCCCGATTGCAATGTTACTATTTGACCAGCGACGTTGTTGAAGAGGGACTTCGTCCCCACTGTCATCATCGACACGGGTCCTCTTCCTATGGGCGAGGTTCCCTCTGGCAGATACGTCACTAATCGTTCCAAATATGTAGTTGATTTAGGCCCTCAAATCCATATCTTGTGTTCTGTTTTCGTGCATTTTTTTATCTCTAATGGGTTGTTATATACGTAATTGTAGGAAATGGTGCAAAGATGGGTTTGGAAGCATGTTGCGGTGATTCCGACAGAAAATGGGCAAAAGGAAAGACAAAGGATCATAAGTAGCTCTACAGTGCGGGTCAAGTGCAGGTCAAGTGCGGGTCGCAACCGCACTCCAACCGCACTCATGCTCATAGCCGGGACCTAATACAAGAGAAGAATTAAAGTGCAAGTCTAGTACGGGTCATCCAACCACACTCCACCCGTACTGTTGCCAAACCAGAGAAGCTGAGTTGCAACTGACGTTAAAGTATGGGTACAGTGCGGGTCAACCAACCGCACTCCACCCGCACTATTGCTCAAGACCAAAGAAGCTGATTTGCACCTGACATTAGAGTGCGGGTACAGTACGGGTCATCCAACTGCACTCCACCCGCAGTATTGCTCAAAACAGAGGAGTGGATTTTGCACCAGACAGTAAAGTGTGAGTAAAGTGCGATCCAAGTGAGGGTCAAGTGCGAGTCAAGTGCAGGTAATCCAACCGCACTCCACCCGTACTATTTCCCAGATCCAAGAACTGAAGATGATGACAACCCATACAGTGCGGGTAAATCACCCGCACTCCACCCGCACTTTACGCGCGCCAGATTGATTTTTGAAGTTTAAGTGACCTATTTTTGTATGTTGTATAAATAGAAAAGGATGGAAATGTTTTCCACAGCCTTTGACTCCATTTTTCAGAGGTTTTACACACTTTAGATCTAGAATCTCTCTCTCTCTCACACATACTTACATTCTCTACTCAACTTCAAGGAAGGTAGGAGATTGAAGCAATTTAAGGAAGGAGATGTTCTCCAAGGGTTCATTCTATTTCCTTTCTCTTATTTTCCTAGTTGTAATGAGTAGCTAAATCCCCTCTAAGGGGTTGATGGAGTAGTTAGTTGGATATTGGGCTTGTACATAAACTTGATGTTATATTTATATTCATGTCTATCTTCCATTGATCTATTCTTATTTTGAATGGTTGCCATTGATTTCTTGTTTAGATACATCCTTTTAGCAAGGTCTATTTGCATTATGTATGAGTATTGCATCTAGATATACATCCTATTTAGTTGTCTCTTGCTCTAATGAATGGACGGAACGTCATGAATTTCGACTCTTGAACCGCGGTCTTAATCTAACCTCGATCGAGTTTCCGGCACTATACATCCTAGGTCAGAACCCGTTAGAAGATTAGAAGTCATCACTATACATCCTAGGTTGACTATGTTTACAATCGATTAAGTCATTGATAGGTAGACAAGCTTCATTTTCAGAATCCGTAAACAACCAACACTATACATCCTAGGTTGGTGGTTTACAATGGATTAATCCCAAATAGGTGGTCCTCACTATACATCCTAGGTTGGCCACTTTCTAGGGATAAATAACCAACTCTATACATCCTAGGTCAGTTACCTTTGAATACAAGTGCCTATTGACAAGTTTGTTGTATTGTCCAGTATTTACTTTCGTATCCATTAACTCCTTAGTTTCCATCATCTATATATCCTTCATCCCATTTCCCCTTCATCTAATTGCCTAATTAATTTAGTGTTACTAATAGATAATTCACCATCTACATCTTCATCATTTTATGTTTCGTTTATTATATATTTATTAACATTACTTTGCAATAACTAAACTTAGCTAGCTCCACTCCGTATGGAAGATACCCCACTTGCCACCATACTTTTGTTTTCCAAACCAATTTAGGCTTAGTGAGGTTTTTACAATTATTATTGACAGATTGATCTTTAAAACGACACACGAGAAACGTCCAGTCAAATGGCCCCGCTGCTGGGGAGCGGCAAGTTTAGTTTGATTAGTTTTACATGAGTATAGTTAGTTCTAGTAACATTTCAGATATACCTTATTTGTGTCTCGTTACATCGTGCATTATTTGTTTTTGAAATTTCAGGATTCTAGGTATATGCATGGAAGAAGATCATCAAGAGGAACAATATTTCCAGGTACCGACAATATAAATCAGTTGGGTAGAAGAGCCGGTCAGTTAGAGGAAAACATGGAAGCCGGTGTTCCTATGGATCAACCCGAGCAGAATAGGGAAGACAGAAATGATCCAAATCAGAATGAGCATCAGGCTCGTGAGCATGAGGGCAATGTACATGGAGATTAACAGCTAGGTCTCACCATGGGCGAGTATACACTCCCGTTTGTAGGTAATGCGCCCACTGCCATAGTACTTGATGATGTGACAAGATAGTATGAGTTGAAGACTATGCATATTAGCCTCCTACCATCTTTTAGTGGGAGAGTTACCGAGGATTGCCTTCAATTTATGAAACAATATGGAGCCACCCTAGAAACCTTTCCGGTAATGGCTCGCCAAGCAGTGCTAACAAGAGTGCAGCTTCACCTCAGGTGTTTCCAGTACTGTTTGAAGGATGCCGCCATGACATGGTACATGAATTTGAGGCCATGATCACTGGTAACATAGAGTCAGGTGTGCAAGGTCTTTTTCAACAAGTATTTTCCATCACAAAAGGTGAAGGACCTAAGGTTGAAAATAGCATCCTTTGTTGAGGAGGACGGTGAACCATTCCATGAGGCATGGGAGAGATTTAACTTACTGTTAGCACAAATGCCGCCGCATACATACCACCCAGAGTTGAAGGTGAATTCCTTCTATAGCGGACTTTCACCGATCACACAAATGCTAGTGGACAATGCGTGCGGGGGTACAATAGTAGACAGGAGAGCAGTTGAGGCATATGATATCTTGGAGAAGATTTCCTAGAACTCACAGCAGAGGACATCACACGTGAGAAGGGGCGGAAAGATAAAAGTGGGTCAGGATACCCAAGTTCAAATTCAAATGTCAAGAATGAACAAAGAGCTCAAATCGATCAAGGAGCTTATAACTGGAAAGCCAAGGTCCTCCCAAGGAGTGAGTCAAGTAATGGGGGAGATAAAAGGAGGAGAATGGTAGTTTGGTTAAGAAAAGCAAGCCCATGCCTTTGGAGAATTCCAAAGGCCAAGGAATGACCCCTATTCAAACACTTATAACCCAGGGTTGAGAAACCACCCAAACTTGTTTTTGTCCAACAACAACCACCTAGGGGCAACAAATTACCAAGGTGGGAACAACAACTATCAAGGTTGAAAAAACAATCAGGGGTACCAAAACTGTGGGTACAATAGGTACAACCAAGGAGGGCCTAGCAGCAACAACCAATGGGGAAGTTCTAATAGTAACCCACCAACCAACTTTAATTCCCAAGCACCCGCTAGCCAACAAAAGGAAAAATCCCTAGAGGAGATAGTGAGCACAGTGATCAGAACGGTTGGTATTGGGTCAGAAGCCCTTAAAAATACCTTTCATGCATCTGAGCAACGAATGACCACTTACATGCAGTCCAATGATCAGAGGGCAAATAGTCATGGAGCGTCACTGAAAAAGATGGAAACTCAGTTAGCACAAATCTTTGATGCATTGGTCAAGAACAAGGGTAAGGCATCAAGCACCGATGAGCACGTTAACGTGTTAGAGGTAGTTAAGTTGGGAGTTGCAGAGGGATTAGAAGAGGAACTTATCCCAAACCAATACCAGATTCTAGACAATTCCAGGGAGGAGATCGTGAAGAGTGTGGTGGAGGTCCCAAATCATGAAGATGGGGGGAGTGGCATAGACTCCCCCGTTAAGCTTTTAGACCCCGAAAGTTTTGTGATAGAGGTAGAAATTGAAAACTCACCTAGGATGGGAGCAGTGCTTGATATGGGGGCTAGCATCAATATGATGCCATTGGAAGTATATAAACAGTTGAAGATTCAGTCAATCAAGCCTACTTCTCAGACTCTCATCACGACGGATAATTCTTCCATCACCCCAGTTGGTATAGTAGAGGAAGTCTATGTGAATGTGCACGAGTTGATGGTGCCGGTAAAATTTGTTATGTTGAATTGCAAGAAAGGAGAATCCAGTGGTAGGGATTGGAAATTGCTTTTGGGGAGGTTATTCATGGCCACAGCGGGTATGGTTGTAGATATTCGTTCTAGGGACATTTCCTTCAGCTGTGGAGGCAAGAGTGTTAGCTTCAAGGTCAATTCCCCCCAAAGCAAACCAAGTAAATGATTGTTTTGTCTTGCAAGCACAAAATTCAAGAAAGAAAAGAAGCCGAGTGCTCACCCTTGTGCAAGCTTTTAAGGGTGTGAATGAGATGGAAATGGGAAACCAAGATTGCATTATGGAAAGACATGAATGTAAACTTGAAGAGGATGAATCAAGTACTGCCACTTTTGAGGAAATAGGTGAGCTTGAGCTGTTAGGATTATGCTCAATGGCAAGAGTGTAATATTGTAATTGACAACCTTCTCATATTAATAAAGTGAATTCTGATTCTTACAATTACCTATAGCATTTATTATTATAATTGTCAAGGTAAATAATCATAAGGTCAAAAGACTATGAGACATGAAGAATTGTTCATACATCCGGATATGTATGAGGTAGACACAATTCTTTAGTTAGTCTTGAATAACGTTCACAACTTAAGTTAAAGGTTGGGCACCTCTATCTTGTTAAAGTTGTAGAATTCTTTTACTAGCATTTGAGTGGGATCAAATGAATATGATGAGTCTAAAATCATCGAAAGGTTTTCGAGAAAAGAATCTAGTGCACTAGGTGCATTGAACTGGATCACAATGAAATACTTTATCTAGAACAGTCACTAGATATAAGTCTTTTCATTAAAGAGGACAATCGGAGAGTCTATCTTAATCCTGAGATAAATGATGGACTTATGGTTGCAAGTGTTATCATTAGAGCTATCAATGAGTACGATTATATAGCATAGTCTATCCTCGATAGTTTGGTGGTATACGTTTGTAAATCGACAGAGGACTTCATTTATAGATATGGACATCGTGGCTCCATTTATTAAATGAGAGTATAATATCATCATATGGATGTTTTGAGGTATTGGATATTAAATCTCAACATTGAGTTTTCAATAATGATTATTGAAAACATGGCTTCTAGACAAGTCAAAGTATCCAAGTTCGAAATGTGGTCATATGAGGAAATATGGTAACTTGGAGAGCTATAGGCGGTCTATGAGCTCTTGGCGATTACTGATATTATTCACGAGGATACACCATCTCCTATAAGATTGTCTAGGGTATGAATGAGAAACATCTCCTTATTCTATCTTTATTTAAGAGTTCAATTTTAGCTCTTTAGTGGAATGAGTTAAAATTAATAGATTGGACCTAAGTGAATCATTTGTTGATTGTGATTAGGTTGTGTCTATTGAAGCTTAAATTTAGATAGCCCGCCAAGATCCCCAATCCACACGTATTTGCATGGATCACTTGATATATTCTACCGGGCCGATTTAAGGGTCCATCTAGAATTGTTTTTAATATATCAAGAATATAATATGTCTATTATTTAATTAATGGGCTGTACTATTATATTAATATATTAAAAGGAGACATGTGGGATTGTTTCTTTTAGTAAGAATGGGTATGGTTCACATGTGGGCTTTTATTTAAAGTCCAATGGATTAAATGAAATAAGAAAATAATATATGGCCCATTTATATAAGTGGGGCGGCAAGGTGTATATATTAACCTAATATATTATTTTGTTTCATTGTTTTAATTAAATAAGAATTAGTTAATTTATTAATTAAGAAACAAATCTTTTTCTGATCAGGAAATATATTTCCTTAAGTTATACTATTGGTAGTAGTATATTAAAAGTAAAAGACTTGTTTGATAAGAAAATAAATAATTAATTTTATTTATTTAATCAAATAAGAAGTCTTTTTATTTAGTCAATAAAAGAATAAAAATATCTATGAGTTGGATTAGGTTTTGAAGTCTAAAGGTTGATGGAAATTAGGGTGCAACACAAACTCTTTTTGGTATATGATTTGCGGCAACCCTAGTCCATTTAGAGGAAGATTTCGGCAATCCTAAATAGAAGAGGAAGAAAAATTTCGGCCACCTATATAATACCACATATAGAATTCGGCCACCATAGTTGATTGAATGATTCAATTTTTCTTCTTCTTCTCAATTCATAGAAAAGGATAATTTTTATTCTACTAAACATAAAAGAGAGAAGAGATTATTCTTTGATAGTACACTGATTGCTTGTTCATCAATAAGCTTGTGTGTACAACATCGAATTAGGTTCACGCGAGTTTCGATCATTAGATTGAGAGCTCAAAAGTGACCGGAATAATTTTTGTTTTCTTTTGATTGTTTTTGTGACTAACAAAAGAAAAAGAAAACTTTGTTCATCCATTCTCAGGTTTGCAATTTAAAGAAAAAGGGATACCACGCTCCTAGGTGATTCACGTACGTGTTCGGATTGGAAGATCTCGCGGTACTGTTCACGATCACTGTTCACGGGGGGGGGGGGTACTGTTCACGATCATTGTCTATGCGGGTACTGTTCACGATCACTGTTCATGCGGTACTGTTCACAATCATTGTTCACGCAGTACTGTTTAGGGGCATCGGAAAAGATTTTACGGATTACCAATCGACGTAAGTCAATCGGATCACGCGTCAAGAGGTATTTAACTCTAACCGTATATATTTGAGTTTAATTAATTAAAAGGTTAAGGTTCAACTTTGAGAAAAATTTTAAAACCATACGAAATCTATTTTTCGTTTCTTCCGCTGCGTTTTATATCGATTTTTCCCTACAATTGGTATCAGAGCCTTGGTTGTACCTTTTAATTAATTAACGTATATATACGTGCATCTATTTTTTTTTATTGTGATTATACATGTTTTAGAAAGAGATGGCACTCTAGGTATTCGCATATATAATTACATGTTGAATGTATGGATTTATATATGTTTTATAAAGTGAATTGTTATTGCTCGATTTTGGTCCTAGAATTTCAATGTAATTTTTTTTTCGGATTTGTAACAAGAAGGGTGGTCTATTATCGCCATAATTCCTTCTTGGTAGTTGCTAGGGTTTTATTGTTTTTGTATGTAAAATAAGTTCAGTATTTTTTTTTGTAATCAGGTGCAGTTTTTTTTTTGTAAATCTTACTGCAGTAAAATAAAAAAAAATTTGCTGCGGTAATTTATTTGTAATGTATTCGGGTATTGAAAATTTGAAGACACGAAGAAAAACGAAGCAACCAGAACCGAGAACGAGCATCGTGCGCACCCTAGGACTGGATTGGGCTGCACATGGCAAGCCCAATCCTTAGTGGGCTGCGCACGGCAGCCTTGTGTGGCCTTATGAGCTGCGCAAGGCAGCCCCTTAGTGGGGTTGTGGGCTGTGCACGTCCATGGGAGGAGGCCGAGGGATGAGCGTATGGTTGATGGCCACCTGAAGATCTTGTATTCCTAACAATTGTAATTTACTTGCTTTTCTAGGATGGGCCAAAATTGTTGCTATTTAATTTTTGCTTAAATATTACAATATTTGTTGTTGTATGATAACATGACATTTTAGAATAGGAGTGCCACTCATATATCTCTTTTGGTATGAACATGCATTGAATGATTTAGGTATCTAATTGGCATCTAGATAACTTGGTAAAAATCATTCTTTGGGATTTAATCACACGCCTTAAATAATTGAGTGGGAGAAGGTGTGCAAGAACACCTATGGCCTCCAAGATTAGTTGAGTTTTATTATTTTTGGTAATCCCCCCAAGGGGCGTCCATAAATGGAATTTAACAATGTACTTCCTTACAAGGATAGACTAGACAATTGACTTAAACGAAATCTACTCCCCAATGAGGGATTTTCGTGAGAGAAAATTGAGGGTCGATATCTTGGTAACACACTCAATGTAATTTTATTAATATCCTCCCAAGAGTTCTTGTTAATAAAAATTACAAGGCTAAAATTAAAAACGCTGGTTGTTATGTTAACAATTAGGTGGGACTTAGTCTAACTAGTAAATAATGCGAACTCCCAAAGGAGGCGTAATATTTATGGGTGTTGGATCACCGTTGAATTTTTATGATTGAATTATTTATTTTAATTCAAGATAAATTTTTAAAAGTGCTATTATCATGATTATTTACTTATATATGTTTCTGTTTTAATCAGAAATCATGACCCCATCACTTATGAACATCCTGAAAGGAATACACCTTGCAGGGCCTGATGCAAGATGTTCAAAGTGCTGAAAAGATCCTTGTGAAAAACAAAGGTCAAGAGATTCATTTGGTTGGTAAAGTTGCTACTGTTAAGACCCGTAAGAAGGTCAAGAAACAACAGAAGAAAAAGCAACTTGGGCCTACCAAGAAGGAAACCAAGAAAGTAACCAAGATCAAAGGGAAATGCTTCCTTTGTGGTGAAAAGGGACATTGGAAAAGAGATTGCCCAAAGTCCCAGAAAAAGAAGGAAGAAGCTAATGTTAATTATCTAGAAACATGTTTTCTGGCAGATTCTGCTGATTCTTGGATCATAGACTTTGGAGCCACTAATCATGTTTGTCATTCCTTGCAGGGGTTTCAGGAAAAGAGAAGGTTGAATGAAGATGAAGTCAATTTGCGCTTGGACAACGGAACGTTAGTGTCTGCAAGTGCAGTGGGAGATATTAGAGTTATTTTAGATTCTAGTAGGCATTTATATTTAATAGACGTTTATTATGTACCTCAATTCAAGAGGAATTTAATTTCAGTTTCTTGTTTAAATAAGTTTGGATATTCGGTTACTTTTAATAAAACTTTTATTATTAGTAACAATGACAAAGTTGTTTTCAAAGGTACATTGGAAAACGGTTTATTCTTTTTGCATAGAAATATCTCTCACTCGTTAGACACAGAAATAACGGAACCTAATCATAAAAGAGTAAAATTATCAAAAGATGAAACCTATCTTTGGCATTTACGCCTAGGTCACATTAACCTTAATAGGAT
Organism: Dipteronia sinensis; assembly: GCA_033220585.1. Lineage (NCBI taxonomy): Eukaryota > Viridiplantae > Streptophyta > Magnoliopsida > Sapindales > Sapindaceae > Dipteronia > Dipteronia sinensis. The sequence goes on along the minus strand of CM065636.1, from coordinate 67,224,507 downwards.
TAAAAGATTGGTATGTGACGGACCTTTAAGTGACTTAAAGGTTGATGATCTACCAACTTGTGAATCTTGTTTGGAAGGTAAAATGACCAAAAGGCCGTTCAATACCAAAGGTGCAAGAGCCACTGAATGTTTAGGACTAGTACACACTGATGTATGTGGTCCTATGCGCATTCAAGCTAGAGGTGGATATGAGTACTTCATCACCTTCACAGATGATTACTTAAATTTTGGTTATGTGTATCTCATGAGACATAAGTTGGATGCATTTGATATGTTCAAAGCATTCAAAGCTGAAGTAGAAAATCAGCTTGAGAAACATATAAAAATCTTGAGATCTGATCGTGGTGGAGAATATCTATCTGGAGAGTTTCAGCAATATCTTATTGATAATGGGATAGTTTCTCAGCTTTCTGCACCAGGTACACCTCAAACAAAATGGAGTAGCAGAAAGGAGAAATAAGACTCTTTTAGAGATGGTTAGATCAATGTTGAGTTATTCAACACTTCCTATATCTTTTCCGGGATATGCTCTACAAACAGCAATATATATTCTAAACGATGTACCATCTAAATCTGTCCCTAAAACCCCACATGAATTGTGGACTGGGCGAAAGCCTAGTTTACAACACATGAGGATATTTGGTTGTCCTGCACATGTGTTGAAAGGAAAGACATAAAAGATGGAGTCCCGTTCGGAAACATGTATATTTGTGGGGTATCCAAAAAGAACCAAAGGATATTATTTTTATAGTCCTTCTGATCTAAAAGTATTTGTTTCAACAAATGCTTCATTTCTAGAAAAGGACTATATGAATAATTTTGTGCCCAAAAGTAGAATTGTCCTGAATGAGATGTCAGGAGATACAATTCCACAAGAGGTTTCACAACCCAGCCCAATTGTAAGTTCCACTCCAACACAAGATCAACAAGCTACCATTCCTCGTCGTAGTGGGAGGGTTAGAACACAACCTGAAAGATATATCGGTCTAGGAGAATCTGTTGAGAATCTCCCGGACGACAATGATCCCTACACGTACAAGGAAGCTATGGAGGATGTTGAATGTCGTCATTGGAAAAAGGCAATGCAATCCGAGATTGAATCGATGTTCAATAACAAAGTCTGGTCCCTTGTAGACTTGCCTAAAGGGATAAAACTCATTGGGTGCAAGTGGGTATACAAGAGGAAAAGAGGTATGGATGGTAATGTGGAAACCCTTAAAGCTAGACTAGTAGCTAAAGGTTATACACAGAAAGAAGGTATCGATTACAAGGAAACCTTCTCACATGTGGCCATGCTTAAATCCATTAGGATACTCTTATCCATTGCAGCATCTCTAGACTTAGAGATTTGGCAAATGGACGTCAAGACAGCTTTCCTTAATGGAAGTCTTAACGAGAGCATCTACATGATGCAACCAGAGGGATTCATTGAAAAAGGCCAAGAAGAAAGAGTATGCAAGTTGCAAAAGTTCATATATGGACTAAAGCAAGCATCCAGATCCTGGAACATAAGGTTCGATCAAGCTGTAAAGGGTTTTGGATTTATTCAAAACCCTGAGGAACTTTGTGTATACAAGAGGATCAAAGGCGACAAGTTGGTTTTCCTCATTCTTTATGTTGATGATATACTACTCATTGGAAACGATGTAGGTGTATTGACATCAGTGAAAGAATGGTTAGCAAAATAATTTGATATGAAGGACTTAGGAGAAGCAAGTTATATTCTTGGTATCCAAGTAATAAGGGATAGAAAGAATAGAACGATTGCATTATCCCAAGCTTTATACATTGATAAAATCTTGTCTAGATTCACCATGCAAGATTCCAAGAAAGGTACGTTACCTTTTAGACATGGAATCAAACTTTCTAAGGGTCAAGCACCTAAGAATGTGCATGAAGAGCAATTCATGAGTAGAGTTCCATATGCCTCGGCAGTTGGAAGTCTCATGTATGCAATGCTCTGTACTAGACTAGATATTTGTTTTGCTATTGGCATAGTTAGCAGGTTTCAATCGAAACCTTGTCCTGATCATTGGACGGCAGTCAAGCATATTTTCAAGTATCTCAAGAGAACTAAAGATTATATGCTTGTATACTCTGGAGGGGATTTAATTCCCGTTGGGTATACAAATTCTGATTTCTAGTCTAATTCTGACTCAAGAAAATCCACATCAGGATCTGTGTTTACCATTGGAGGAGGAGCAGTCATATGGAGGAGTATCAAGCAATCTTGTATTGCTGATTCCACCATGGAAGCTGAGTATGTTGCTGTTGGCTCCGCCAATTCTTGATTGACTTAGAAGTGGTTCCTAGTGCGAATAAGCAGATGACTATACAGTGTGACAACAGTGGTGCAGTGGCTAATTCGAAACAACCAAGAAGTCATAAGAGAGGTAAACACATTGAAAGGAAGTATCACCTTTTGAGGGAAATTGTTCATAGGGGAGACGTGACGATCACCAAAATCGCGTCAGCAGAAAATCTATCGGATCCTTTCACAAAGGCTCTACCTCATAAGAGCTTTGATGGACATCTAGAGAACATGGGAATGAGAGATATGTCACACTTGCTATAGAGCAAGTGGGAGATTGTTAGGATTATGCTCAATGGCAAGAGTGTAATATTGTAATTGACAACCTTCTCATATTAATAAAGTGAATTCTGATTCTTACAATTACTTATAGCATTTATTATTATAATTGTCAAGGTAAATAATCATAAGGTCAAAAGACTATGAGACATGAAGAATTGTTCATACATCCGGATATGTATGAGGTAGACACAATTCTTTAGTTAGTCTTGAATAACGTTCACAACTTAAGTTAAAGGTTGGGCACCTCTATCTTGTTAAAGTTGTAGAATTCTTTTATTAGCATTTGAGTGGGATCAAATGAATATGATGAGTCTAAAATAATTGAAAGGTTTTCGAGTAAAAGAATCTATTGCACTAGGTGCATTGAACTGGATCACAATGAAATACTTTATCTAGAACCGTCACTAGATATAAGTCTTTTCATTAAAGAGTACAATCGGAGAGTCTATCTTAATCCTGAGATAAATGATGGACTTATGGTTGCAAGTGTTATCATTAGAGCTATCAATGAGTACGATTATATAACATGGTCTATCCTCGATAGTTTGGTGGTATACATTTGTTAATCGATAGAGGACTTCATTTATAGATATGGACATCGTGGCTCCATTTATTAAATGAGAGTATAATATCATCATATGGATGTTTTGAGGTATTGGATATTAAATCTCAACGTTGAGTTTTCAATAATGATTATTGAAAACATGGCTTCTGGACAAGTCAAAGTATCCAAGTTCGAAATGTGGTCATATGAGGAAATATGGTAACTTGGAGAGCTATAGGCGGTCTATGAGCTCTTGGCGATTACTGATATTATTCACGAGGATACACCATCTCCTATAAGATTGTCTAGGGTATGAATGAGAAACATCTCCTTATTCCATCTTTATTTAAGAGTTCAATTTTAGCTCTTTAGTGGAATGAGTTAAAATTAATAGATTGGACCTAAGTGAATCATTTGTTGATTGTGATTAGGTTGTGTCTATTGAAGCTTAAATTTAGATAGCCCGCCAAGATCCCTAATCCATATGTATTTGCATGGATCACTTGATATATTCTACCGGGCCGATTTAAGGGTCCATCTAGAATTGTTTTTAATATATCAAGAATATAATATGTCTATTATTTAATTAATGGGTTGTACTATTATATTAATGTATTAAAAGGAGACATGTGGCCTTGTTTCTTTTAGTAAGAATGGGTCTGGTTCACATGTGGGCTTTTATTTAAAGTCCAATGGATTAAATAAAATAAGAAAATAATATATGGCCCATTTATATAAGTGGGGCGGCAAGGTGTATATATTAACCTAATATATTAATTTATTTCATTGTTTTAATTAAATAAGAATTAGCTAATTTATTAATTAATTGTTTAATTAAGAAACAAATCTTTTTCTGATCAGGAAATATATTTCCTAAAGTTATACTATTGGTAATTAAAAGTAAAAGACTTGTTTGATAAAAAAATAAATAATTAATTTTATTTATTTAATCAAATAAGAAGTCTTTTTATTTAGTCAATAAAAAAATAAAAATATCTATGAGTTGGATTAGATTTTGAAGTCTAAAGGTTGATGGAAATTAGGGTGCAACACAAACTCTTTTTGGTATGTGATTTGCGGCAACCCTAGTCCATTTAGAGGAAGATTTCGGCAATCCTAAATAGAAGAGGAAGCAAAATTTCGGCCATCTATATAATTCCACATATAGAATTCGGCCACCATAGTTGATTGAATGATTCAATTTTTCTTCTTCTTCTCAATTCATAGAAAAGGATAATTTTTATTCTACTAAACATAAAAGAGAGAAGAGATTATTCTTTGATAGTACACTGATTGCTTGTTCATCAATAAGCTTGTGTGTACAACATCGAATTAGGTTCACGCGAGTTTCGATCATTAGATTGAGAACTCAAAAGTGACCGGAATAATTTTTGTCTTCTTTTGATTGTTTTGTGACTAACAAAAGAAAAAGAAAACTTTGTTCATCCATTCTTAGGTTTGCAATTCAAAGAAAAAGGGAGACCACGCTCCTAGGTGATTCACGTACGTGTTCGGATTGGAAGATCTCGCGGTACTGTTCACGGGGGGGGGGGGGGGGGGTACTGTTAACGATCATTGTTTACGCGGGTACTGTTCACGATCACTGTTCACGCGGGCATCGGAAAAGATTTTACGGATTACCAATCGACGTAAGTCAATCGGATCACGCGACAAGAGGTATTTAACTCTAACCGTATATATTTGAGTTTAATTAATTAAAAGGTTAAGGTTCAACTTTGAGAAAAATTTTAAAACCATACGAAATCTATTTTTCGTTTCTTCCGCTGCGTTTTATATCGATTTTTCCCTGCATGAGCAAGACAACACGAAGCTCAAACTAGAGGTATATTTGCTAAAGGTCGAGAATGGAATGTTGAAGAAGTAATTGCATGACTTCTCCACATTGAACAATAGTCTAAGGGAGAAAGTGGTGGAACTTGCTACAAAGGAAGAGTTAGTCTCCAAGAACCTAGAAGAATTGGTAAGGCTCTCGGAGGAATTCGAGGAGGAGAATGGGAGAAGGTCAAGGAAAATGCTATTAGGTGTCGAGGAGTCCACAAAAGCAGCAAGAGAATTGCAAGAGCAATTGAACAAAAAGGAGGATGAGTTGACGCGGGTCAGAGTCAAGGAGTGTCATTTGATTGTTCAGCTTGGTGTGACAGAAAACGAGGTCAAATCCCTAAAAGGGGTCCACATCAACAATCGAGCATAGAGTTTCCCTAACCGTTCTTTTACTTGTTTCTTTTGTGCCAAAAGAGGGCACACTAAGGCTTATTGCTTTAGTTTTCAAAGGTTCAAAACAAGTTGAGTTTGGTCTAAGTTGAACCTAACAAAGGTCAAGTAAATTTGGGTCAGAAAGGACCTAGTTGGGCAAGTGAGGAAAGTGGGGAGAGATGCAGTAAGTAAAGCCATTGGCACCGGTTTTGGTGGCCAAGTTGAATGTGCTCCCCATTCCGGTCAAACCTCTTTTGGTTGACCGGGTCCCACTTTGAGTACATTGCACCCATTTTTAAATTCGTTTTAGTATTTTTGTGTTTCGGATGGGTAGTATTCGTCTTTGTAAATTTTTTGGAACATAGTGCTTGTTAAGGTATTGTGTGTGATTTTTGGTGCAGAAACACTTGCAGGGTAGAGTCAGGGAACCAATCCAGGGAAACAGTGCTGTTATAGTGCGGGTCAATCACCCGCACTCTAACCGTACTCTGACAGCATCAGGTAATAAAGTCTGGGTACATTGCGGGTCAGTCACCCGCACTCCACCCGTACTTTGGTCGCGCTGTATATATATCACCTCTCGTTTTTAGGGCTCCACCACTTTCAATAAGAAAGAAAACAAACCAAAACCTTTTGTTTTCCCTTGTTTCAACTGAAAGGTATTCCGTGTGTGCCACGTTTCCAATTTTCAGCAACCAAGGTATGATATCTTCCTCTAATTTCGTTACCTATCACTCTAATCTCAATTCTCAACCCTTTGCCATCAATTTTTTCCCTCTTTTGCATTGATTTTATTGTTCAAAGATGGGCCACAATTTTGTGTCCTTTTTTCCTTGTGATTTTGAACTTGTTATTGAATATCTAAGATGATTAAATGATGTGTTGTTGTCCAATTATGCATGTGAAGTGTTTATTGTTTTGACTATCTATTGCAATTGGATGTTCAAATTCCGAATTTAGGGTTTATATGATCGAATGGAATTTCTATACTTGGGTTAGAGCTATATTGTTGTAAGTTGGGTCTATGATTTGCTGTGGGTGTGAATTGTGTGCATTGATTGTGATTCTGCATGCGCTGGTATCTGGGAACGAGTTAGAGTGCGGGTACAGTGCGGGTCAGTCACCCGCACTTCACCCACACTTTATCATCCTGGCAGAATATTCGTTCTTTCAATTGTTTCATCATAACCTCATGGTTCCTTGATATGAGTATTCACTTAAAACTATTGTTTATTGTGCAGATGTCAGGAAGAACCAGGCAATCAACTAGGCAAGGCAGTCACGGCTCCGAGCGAAGACCGAGGAGGGGACCTCAAGTTCCACCACCATGTGTCAGACATCCAGAGTTTGAGGACCGCTTGGAATATTTTAGGGAACGAAACGTCGTGGTTGAAAGAGGGATAGCGGTAGAAGAGCTAGAGGGCACCTCAATACCTCAAGTAGTCAGAGTGAGGGGATGGGAAACTTTTGTTAGCACCCCTCCTATGTATTGCAGAAGCGTGGTAGAGGAATTCTTCGCAGTAATGGTACCAGAGACTTTTTAGCGAACATCCTCCGTTTTGGTCCGAGGGGTGGAGGTCTGAATGACTATCATGGACATTAACAAATACTATCGGACAGAGCTCCTAGTTGATCCAGAGGTGGTAGGGAGACTACGACAGGGGGTGACTTGGAATGATTTCTTTTTGACACAGAATGTGGAGTTTCCCAACCAGTTGGTGATTCGTCCAATGGACTTCTAGGTGGTATTAGATCACCGCATGAAGCACACCAACTTGAAGAGTTAGTTGGGTTTTTGGCATGTGTTCATCTCTCATTCACTGATTCCCAGGAAGCACAGGACTTCAGTCAATTTCAATGCAGCAATGATCCTTTATTGTATACTTCAGAATCAGTTGTTCGACATTGGCTTTCTAGTCAAAAGAGAGATACTTGAACTGGTAGGTGTCAGAGTAGACAAGCAGCCACTCATCTTCCCTAGTCTAGTCACCGCATTTTGCAGAGAGGCAGGGGTGGATTTTGGGTCTGATCCCTTTGAATGTGGTTTGGGGCCTGTTGGGTGGTCCACATGGAATGACCAAGTGAGAGAGCGAGACCCTTCCGGTGTCAGAGTCGGAACAGGGAGAAAAAAAAATCTGCTCAAGGGGGAAGCATAAGCCAACAGGCTGAGGATGTTCTGGAACAACCAGAGTTGGAACCGGTTTATTTAGAATACGGTGATTACAGTCAGATGCCCTCACCCCCGCAGGAGACTTCTGGAGAGATCCTTTGGCAGACCTTGCTTGCAGGATAAGAGAACCTTAAGACTGAGGTCGTTGAAAATAGGAAGCAGATTGTTGAGAGCAGAGCAGAAGCCAGTGAGTATTATGCTGACATTTGGGGCAATCTCACCGACATGAGGGAGGCGCTCAGTCTCCCAAGTTATCTAAAGAAGAAGAAGAGGCTCGCTGCTTTCTCACCACTTTCAGGAGGCCTAGCTATTGACCCACATGGGGCCGAGCTTCGAGCTGCAATGGAGATATCCAGGAGGGAACATGAAAATAGGATCAGATCAAGAACTCGACCCCAAGGGGAAAGGGATATCCAGTGAACCAGAGAAGGAGTTTTCAGAAGAGGATTAGCCATCCGTTTCCTTTATGTTTATTGCTATTAGTCTAGGACTATTTAGTTTTGTTTCTTTTATTTGTATTTTCTTTTGAAGGCATGGACTTATTTTGTTTTTCCTTTTCGCATTTGATTTTCGTTTGGTAGAGTTGTTGTGTGGTTTTAAGCTAGGTTGTGCATCTTTAGGGAAGCACACGACAACATGCATGGACAACGAACTAGCTTCCTTCTAAAGGGAGTTTCTACCTTCGATTTTGTACTTCAGTGCATTAATTTTTTGATGAATGCGATTTAGATTTTGTTAATATGAATGAGCATGGTTGAGTGCATATTGATCATATAATTGTGCCAGTTTTAAGCTTATTTATAGATCCGGTTTGGGGGTGTTGAACCCTCATTCCGCAATTTATTGTGATTATGCTTGTTATTGGTTGCGTTTTATGCATGTTCATATTTTCGAGTCGTCTATGGTGTTTCTCCTCAGTTAGAACCACCTCGTGGATTCCAACAATGGGGACATTGTTGCGTTTTGGTTTGGGGGTGTGTTATGCCTTGTACAGTCGCCCTTGTAGTCTTATAGTGTCCAATTTTTCAATTTTGTCGCTTGTCCAATTTTCAAACTGTAAGCAGTATTGGTATGATGCCTCTAGCGTGTACTTTTGGCGATTTCTTTATATGTGCTTTGATCTTGTGACATGGTTTGGTGCTACTTGAGGGTTCACTTGCACCACCATGGGATCGTCCCACCCGTTGGTGTTAAGTAGTAGGGACTCAATGTTCCCATACCTAGTTCTAATAGTGGAGATGCCCGTGAGATCACAAACACAAGCTTTAAAATGCGTATTTTGAGTGTATTATTGATTATTCTTAAACACGGCTCTCGTCATTTATGTCATGTGCCATAGGACTTGCATATCATTTTGTGAAGTGCGTGATGGATGCTTTCATTCCCTTTTTAGACGGTTGTGGAAGTGATATTAGGGAATGTGTGTGCACGGCATTACCTTTACTAGCCTAAACACCACATACCATATTGTGTGCTCCAAAGCCAAGTTTGAGGCCAAACACTTACTCTTTTATTTGGTACCACATTCAACCATATACCTAATAGCCTAAACACATGCCTACCCTTGTACTAATCATGTTAGGATGGGAAATGGTGGTGATGAAAGGAGTTAAGCTCTAAATGGTCAAAGAGCGGGTAAAATGAAATAATTGTTGAAAATATGCAAGGAAAGGGCTAAGAATTATCCTTGTGTGCCTTAAGTGCCCAAGAAAGGGAAATTGTAACAACTCAAAACAGAGTACAACATTGTGATTGTGAAATTGTAAAAAAAAATTCAAAGGGAAATTGTACTTGTGTGCCATAATTGTGATTGTGTTATGCTAAATACGCTCAAACGGAGTGCAACATTGAATGCACGAATGTGGGTTAAACGATTGCCTAGGGGTGTGCGTATGAGTGATAAAAGAACATGGTGTGGGTGTAGGGATATATTCTAGCATGATTGGTGAGTTTGAACTCCAAATGTCCATATTCTTTGTGTAACCTCTTTAAACCCCATAGCCACACTATAACCCGTGGAAACGCCCTATTTGATCCATATAAAGTCTAGTTTGGGAATGTCGGTTAAAGCATGATCTTTCACGTCCATGGCATAGTGACTCTTTCCTGGGATAGTTCATTGCTTAAATTTTATGCAGAATTCATCTTTGCATACTCGTTTGTGTGGAACTTAGGACTATGTGAGGAAAGAAAAGAGAGAATCCATGCTAGCTATAGAATTGAAGCGAATTATGCTCAAGGTATGGAGTAAGTTGTCCTTAATTCATGAATGCCTTTAGATGTGGGATTCGTGTTCGTACGAGCCTCCCATGGGTGTCTCCAATTTGCTCTTGATCTTGTGCATATGTTTTCTCCTCTCTATCACACCTATATGTATCATATCACACATTGGACTTGCGGCATTGTTGAATTATTGTTTAGGCGTCTGATTGTTTTAGATTATGTTTGCTCGAGGACGAGCAAAGGTTTGGTTTGGGGGTGTTTGATCGTGCCAAATATGTAGTTTATTTAGGCCCTCAAATCCTTATCTTGTGTTCTGTTTTCGTGCGTTTTGGTATCTCTAATGAGTTGCTATGTACGTAATTGTAGGAAATGGTGCAAAGATGGGTTTGGAAGCATGTTGCGGTGATTCCGGCAGAAAAGGGGCAAAAGGAAAGATAAAGGATCATAAGCAGCTCTACAGTGCGGGTCAAGTGCAGGTCAAGTGCGGGTAGCAACCGCACTCCAACCGCACTCATGCTCATAGCCGGGACCTGATACAAGAGAAGAATTAAAGTGCAAGTCTAGTGTGGGTCATCCAACCGCACTCCACCCGCACTGTTGCCTAACCAGAGAAGCTGAGTTGCACCTGACGATAAAGTGCGGGTACAGTGCTGGTCATCCAACCGCACTCCACCCGCACTGTTGATCAAGACCAGAAAAGCTGATTTGCACCTGACATTAGAGTGCGGGTACAGTGCGGGACATCCAACCGCACTCCACCCGCAGTATTGCTCAAAACAGAGGAGTGGATTTTGCACATGACAGTAAAGTGTGAGTAAAGTGCGATCAAAGTGCGGGTCAAGTGCGAGTCAAGTGCAGGTAATCCAACCGCACTCCACCCGCACTATTTCCCAGATCCGAGAACTGAAGATGATGACAACCCATACAGTGCGGGTAAATCACCCGCACTCCACCCGTACTCCACGAGCGCCAGATTGATTTTTGAAGTTTAAGTGACCTATTTTTGTATGTTGTATAAATAGAAAAGGATGGAAATGTTTTCCACAGCCTTTGACTCTGTTTTTTAGAGGTTTTACACACTTTAGATCTAGAATCTCTCTCTCTCTCTCTCACATACTTACATTCTCTACTCAACTTCAAGGAAGGTAGGAGATTGAAGCAACTTCAAGGAAGGAGATGTTCTCAAAGGGTTCATTCTATTTCCTTTCTCTTATGTTTCTAGTTGTAATGAGTAGCTAAATCCCCTCTAAGGGGTTGATGGAGTAGTTAGTTGGATATTGTGCTTGTACATAAACTTGATGTTATATTTATATTCATGTCTATCTTTCATTGATCTATTCTTGCTTTGAATTGTTGCCATTGATTTCTTGTTTAGATACATCCTCTTAGCAAGGTCTCTTTGGATTATGTATGAGTATTGCATCTAGATATACATTCTATTTAGTTGTCTCTTGCTCTAATGAATGGACAGAACGTCATGAATTCCGACTCTTGAACCTCGGTCTTAATCTAACCTCGATCGAGTTTTCGGCACTATACATCCTAGGTCGGAACCTGTTAGAGGATTAGAAGTCATCACTATACGTCCTAGGTTGACTACGTTTACAATCGGTTGAGTCATTGATAGGTAGACAAGCTTCATTTTCAGAATCCGTAAACAACCAACACTATACATCCTAGGTTGGTGGTTTACAACGGATTAATCCCAAATAGGTGGTCCTCACTATACATCCTAGATTGGCCACTTTCTAGGGATAAATAACCGACTCTATACATCTTAGGTCGGTTACCTTTGAATACATATGCCTATTGACAAGTTTGTTGCATTGCCTAGTATTTACTTTCGTATCCATTAACTCCTTAGTTTCCATCTTCTATATATCTTTCATCCCATTTCCCCTTCATCTAGTTGCATAATTAATTTAGTGTTACTAATAGATAATTCACCATCTACATCTTCATCATTTTATGTTTCGTTTATTATATATATACATTAACATTACTTTAGCAATAACTAATCTTAGCTAGCTCCGCTCCATGTGGACGATACCCCACTTGCCACCATACTTTTGTTTTCCAAACAAATTTAGGCTTAGTGAGGTTTTTTCAATTATTATTGATGGATTGATCTTTAAAACGACACATGGGAAACGTCCAGTCAGTCACTGGTGAAGAATTGTTAGATACTGTCATTATCAGGAGAAGACATTATATCTGAACCAAAGTAAGAACGTTTTTGAAGTAAAAGAAATTGAGAATGAGGGATGAACAGAAAGATGACTAGGGTAAGCACAAGTGTGAAAAGTCTGAGAAGTTGCTTGAAAAAAGATTGAGTACGTCGTGGAGAGGCAGGGTTTAAATAGGAATGGAAGCGGTTACTTGTAACGGGCAAAGAAGGTCATCAATGTCGCGGGATAATCAGTGACTTGAGGAAAACTATTTCGAGAAACGTGCGCCTCCGGGATATTTCCTATTTTGAATTCGGCCTACCCCGACCGGCCATGTGGAAGGCCTTTTTAAGTCAGCGTGTAAGAGGAAGATTCTATTCCACGAGACGTTTACTGAAAATTCTCCATGTGTACTAAATCCTGACTACAACCTCAACCTTAACCTCAACACGGAACCGGTGTTCAAGTCATGGGGGACTTCTGTTAACAGAGTTTTCAGGCAAGGGTCCAAAGTAGAATTTTCTGCCAAGTACCTATTTGGCACGGACCAATACCAGTCCCTAGGTACCTAGCAGGGCCAGTACCATGATCCTGATAAAAAGCAATACCTGGTAAGATCAGGACTACCTACCTACCTACCTACCCAGAAGAAACGTCAGAGATATTCAACCAGGAAGAGCAGATGCCTCGCTGAACATCCATGTTGACATCTGACGAGAGGGCATCACGATATCACACATCCACTACCTCGCAGATACCCGATACTTCCCGCCTGGTACCCCGGTACCACGACGTGCACCCGATATCCCAGGGGTACTTCGGCATCAACCCAGAATTCAATCAAGACAGGCACCCTACCTGCCCAGCAGAACCGACATCACTACAAGGTCGCCATGTTGAATGAAATAAGAGCCATGACAACAATTCAGACCAGTATGCCAGTATACCTCACCGTGAGATCAGTATTCTCCTCCAAGTAACACCAGCAGGAAGAGTTGACTCTCTCGCCATTTAAAACGCCATAAATGAGACCAAACGGTCATTAGAATCAAAGTTTAAATGCTACAATGATTAACGGGATCAAAATCTCGCGCCTTTAGCCTCACTCAATTCCTTTCAACACCTAAATTAGGACTCTAAAAAAATCCTCATCAAAGCTATCAGATTCTGAAGGATATTAGAGGCCTATATATATGGCTTTGAAGGACAAAGAGAGGGATCAAGTTTTTGTTAGAAAAAACACGAAAGAGAGAGACTTCTCTAGGTTTCTCCGAAGCTGGTGAAAGTTTACAAACAATCACTGAGAGGATAATAGCCACTTATCGACATAAACAACATTCTCCATCCTCATTTTGTATTAGAGAGAGTAGAAAATGAGTGTTGTAACCATCATATAAGTTTTTATTCAATAAAATAGTATTTACTTATATCTCCTTGGTTCCTTCATATTTGTCCATGTCAATCTTCAGTATAGGAAGGAACCCCAGTACAGAAGGTGCCTATCTCGCTACCACTTACCAGTAGGGGACGAGGGTGTTAATTAAAAATTTGCTCCCTGAGCAGATTTTTCCGTTAACAAATATAATCATGAGTGGGAATAAAGCTAAGAATTCCAATAGGACTACAATGAGGGTGAGACCATGTTTTTTGAAGAGAAGATGAGGGGTTTTATGAGAGATAACTTTCAGATGAGCGAGGAAATTATGTCTTCTGAGCATAAGACCATGCAGACCTTATAAACATCACAGCGAACATATGAGTAGTGCTTTCAAAACAAAGAGTGTTTTGAATCCTACCAGCCAGATAGTGGGTCATTTGAAGAAGACATGAGAAACTTCATGCAGTCAGCCTAACACATGACACTGGAAATTCAAGCTTCACAGAGAACAACAAGCGAGAATCTAAATAGGTAGATCCAAGAGAACGACAGAAGGTCGAGTTGTATTGATGCCTCCATTAGAGGTCTTGAGATGCAAATATGGCGGTTGGCAGAAGTTTTGCAAGAAAAAGAGAATGGCAGGTTTCTAAGCCAACCCAAGCAAGCAAGAGCAATGAGGATTCTTCGAAGTGGAAAAGTATTGGTGGATGGAAGTAAGGAGACAACTACTGAGGAAGAGGAGAGAGTGCAAGTGGAAGAAAATGGTGAGAGTGAATTAGAAAAAGAAGAGGAGATTGAGGTACCAAGTCCAGGACCAAGAACACAGCTTCACAAGTAACCATATCTCAATATTCTGCCCATACCCTTTCCTAGAAGGTTGAAGAATACCAAGCTTGAGTAGTCATTCCAAGACATTTATGATGACCTCTCCAAAGTAAGTGTCAACCTACCATTGTTAGATACCATTCAAAGGATGCCCGCTTACGGAAAGTTCTTCAATGAGCTGAGAAAGGATAATGAGAGATTTAGGCCAAGACAACAAAATCGCTTGAATGAGAATGTGAGTGCGGTAATTCAGAAGACCTTGCCTTAGAAGATGAAGGAACCAGAGAGTTTTATTATAGATATTACCGTTAGAGGAGTGAATCGCGAGAAATTGATGTTAGATTCAGGTGACAGCATCAACCTTATGCCATTCTCCATTTATAAGAAGCTTGTTCTTAATGATCTCAAGCCCACTATGATGTCTCTTATGCTAGCTAACTCATTTTCAAGGAATTTGAAGGGCATTGTGGAGGATGTTTTGATACAGATCAAGAAGTTGATCATCTCGGCAGACTTTGTAATTATTGACATGGATGAAGGTCAGGATGAGAAGGATGTGAAGCTATTGTTGGGTCAGCCATTCATGGAAATAGCAAGGTTCGTGATCGACATGCATGAAGGGAAGCTGACTATGAAGGTATTGGATGAAACGGTAGAATTCAACATCTTTGACTCTCTCTCTCTCTCTCTCTCCTATCTAGTTAGGTCCCATGACTGCTACATGGTAGATATACTAGAAGAGGAAGAAGAAGAAGAGGCAGTGGAAGAAGAGTTTTACAGGGTATAGAGTGATAAGCATATGAGTTTAGAAAACTAATACGGGAGTTCAGAATATGAAGAAGAAGATTTGGGATGCAATACTGATGGGTTATGTGGAGAAGACACTAGACCATGAGAGGAGACCTACCAGAAGCTTGAGTTGAAGCCACTTCCGTCCAATTTAAAGTACGTGTTCTTGGATGAGAAGAAGAAGAACTCGGTAATTATTGTTGCTGACTTGGATGACAATCAAGAATATAAGCTACTTGAGGTTTTGAGAGAACGTAGGGGAGCCATCGGGTGGACTATAGAAGGCATAAAGGGGATCAGCCTTATCGTCTGCATGCACATGATATTGTTAGAAGAAGATACAAAGCAGTCAAGGGAGGCACAGAGAAGACTGAACCCGATCATGCATGCCTAGGAAAGCTAACTAAGAGTAGCGGATTCAGTTGTTTATCTTGAACCAGTCAATGTATCAGTCGCAGCATTCCTTCCAGGTCGATAGTTAGATCCTAAACCTTCTTGATATGGGAATCGTTTACCCTATATCCGATAGTAAATGGGTAAGTCTCATTCATGTTGTGCTGAAGAAGTCTGGAGTGACAGTAGTGAAGAATGAGAGGAATGATTTGGTGGCTCAAAGACTTTAGACTGGGTGGCGTGTTTGTATCAATTACAGAAAGTTGAATTCAGTGACCAAGAATGACCATTTCCCATTGCCTTTCATAGATCAAGTGCTGGAAAGATTGGTAGGGCACAACTTCTATTATTTTCTAGACGGGGACTCGGGCTACAATCAGATAGTGATTACCCAGAAAGATCAGGAGAAGACCACCTTTACCTGCCCATTCGAGACGTACGCATACAGGAGGATGCCATTTGGGCTTTGCAATACCTCGGGGACTTTTTAGAGGTGCATGGTCTCTATCTTCTCATATATGGTGGGGGGAATTATAGAAGTCTTCTATGGATGACTTCTCAGTCTTCAGCGACTCCTTCAACATATGCCTTCATAACTTATCCTTGGTGCTCAAGAGGAGCAGAGAAAACAACTTGGTACTGAACTAGGAGAAGTGCCATTTTATGATACAATAGGGGATCATCTATGGCCATATCATTTCCAGCAGGGGGATTGAAGTGGATAGAATAAAGGTTGAGGTCATCAAGAGTTTTCCACCTCCTCGGATTGTCAAGGACATCAGGTCCTGCCTTGGACATGATAGATTTTACAAGAGATTCATTAGAGACTTCTTCAAGATTTCCAGACCTCTCTGTGTGTTGCTCCAAAAGGGTCGATAAGGTCCCGTATGTGATATACTACTCATCACGGGCCTTGAATGATACCCAACTCAACTATTCTACAACAGAGAATGAGCTGCTCGCCGTCATATTTCACTTGAGATGTTCAGGCAATACTTGGTGGGGCCCAAGGTAGTAATGTACTCTAACCATGCAGCACTCAGGTACCTGCTCTAGAAGAAAGATGCAAAACCAATATTAATCAGATGGGTTATGCTCCTACAGGAGTTTGATTTGGAGATCCAAGATAAGAAGGGTTGTGATAATGTGGTAGCAGACCACCTCAGCAAACTAGTTTATGAGTGTCCAACAGAGAAGGATGGGATTCCATTGAGAGAGAGCTTTCCGGATAAGCAGTTTTGGGTAACGCAGGATGAGGAGCCATGGTATGCAGACCTTGCAAATTACCTAACTCATGTAGTGATTCCCTTAGAGCTGAATTCACAGGTAAGGAAGAGCTAGACAATTTTTCTAGGACAAGCCATATCTCTTTAAGCATGGTCCATATCAGGTGATCCAGAGGTATGAGCCATAGTCGAAGCAAAGAGATATCCTTAGGTTTTTCCATGAATTGCAAAGCGGGGGTCATTTTAGTGCAAGAAAGACTGCATTGAAGGTGCTTCAGTTGGGATTTTACTGTGAGTCATTGTTTAGAGATGCCTACCAGTTCTGTCCAGTATGTGATAGGTGCCAGCGCACTGGAAACATTAGGAAGAGGAACGAGATGCCTTATAAAAGTATCCTGGTGGTGGACGTATTTGACACATGGGGGATTGACTTTATGGCTCCCTTTCCACCGTCTTACAGAAATAACTACATATTGGTGGCAGTCGACTACATCTCGAAGTGGGTGGAAGCAAGGGCCACAAGGATAAATGATAGTGATGTGGTAGTAAAATTCTTGAAGGAACACATTTTTGCACGGTTTGGCACTTCTAGAGCTATAATCAGTGAGGAGGAAGCCACTTCTATAATAGGACGTTCAACAACCTCATGAAAAAATATGGAGTTCGCGACAAAGTGGCCATACCCTACACCTACAGACGTCTGGTCAAGTGAAAGTAAGTAGCAGGCACATTAAACAGATTCTAGTAAAGACAGTGAACCTCGGAAGGAAAGATTGGACATTGAAGTAAAACAATACACTATGAGCCTACCAGAATTCTTACAAGACACCGAAAGGGACGAGCCCATACCATATATGTTTTGGAAAGGCATGTCATCTTCTTGTGGAGCTAGAGCACCGAGCCTATTAGGCAATCAAAACGTTAAACTTCAAGCTAGACAAAGCTGAGGAAGAAAGGAAACTACAACAGTGTGAGCTTGAGGAATTACACAACGAAGCATATGAGAGTGCCAGGCTTTACAAGGAAAGAACAAAGACATTGCACGACAAGGCTTTATGCAAGAAAAAGTTCAATCCATAAATGTGGGTACTTCTCTATCATTCCCGATTAAAGCTGTTTCTTGGGAAAGTTGAGGTCTAGGTGGATGGGTCCACTCAGAGTGATATAGGTGTTTGAGCATGGAGATGTAGAGGTTGAACATGGCAAAGGGGGGAGATTCAAGGTTAACGGTCACCGATTGAAGCCGTATTGGGGAAATGATGTAGAAAGGCTAGCCTTCCAAATTGATCTACAAGATGCTTAACACTGCAACAACATCTTGCCAAGACATTAAATAAGGCATTTATGGGAGGCAACCTACCAAGGTTTATTCACTTCAACTTTTGTTTTTAGTTTTCTTTGTTTTACTTTTTCTTAGCTACATTTGATTAGTTGGATCATTTTGTGGATGTTGAGTTTTGTGGACATTTTAGATTTGGGATGATTTTATTTGTGGATGATTTTGGATATGTATTTGATGGATTAATTTGGTAGGGATAGTGCTTTAAGCAAGGATTTTTATTTCTTGGGAAGAAACAACAACAATAAGCCTTTGAGGGACAAGCAAACCAGTAGTGCTCATAAAAAGAGCAAAAAGCCTTATCTTTATTAAGGGAGTTTCTACCTTTCATTTTTTTTAATGCAGCATGAACTGATTTGTTGATATATTTGTGTGGATTCATTTTGTGGATATACTTGTGAATGATGATAGTTGGTGCATATTGATGACATTTTTGATTTGGATTTGGCACTTATTGATTTATTCATTTTTTATTGATGGATGAGCTGAAGGCTATTTTGAATTACATGTGAGTGTACATGTTCAATTTGCACGTATATAGCCCAACAGAGTTTAGGGGTTTTGTTACATTCTTTACATGTTTTGTACAAGATTTTGAGCATATAGTTAGATTCGGTTTTGGTGTCATTATGCCCCCATTCTGTAAATTTCGTTGAGTGAAAGCTTGATGTTGGCTTTGAGAAAGAATTTAGGTGCTTGTGCTTAATGTCATCATAGCATCGTATGGCTTTCATATTCTGAGCCTAGTTTAGTCTTTTGTTTTGTTGGCCATTGATTGTATTTGATGATTAGTTCCTAGTTTTGTTTTGTTTTGTATCATGTTAGGTGTACCCCACTAGGTCGGGCTCTCTTATCTTCAACATTGAGGACAATTTTGGGTTTTGGTTTAGGGGTGTATACTCCTTGTCGAGTAGTCTTTTTGTCTTTTTGAGTCTGTCGACTTTTTGTCTTTTTGAGTCCAAATTTTTTGAATTGTCGCATGGCCAAAATTTTGAGGTTTAATTAGCTTGGGTGTGATGCCTTGAGTGTGTACTTTTGGCAGGTGTATTTATGTGTAGTGTGCTTAATCGAGTAGCTTGTTGTCACTCTAGGGTCTCACTTACACGTCATCGGCTAGTCTTATCCTTTTGTGCTTAATTTGAAGGGACTCGGTGCTCTTACACCTTGTTCAAATAGTGGAGATTACCCGTGAGTTCACAAACACAGCCTTTAAAAAGTGCATTTGAGTGTTTTCATTTCAAATCTTAAACATTTTTCTCTCATGCGCATCATATTCCATAGGACATGCATCGTTATTGAGTGGACTGCTTGACAGATGCTTTCATTCCTTTTATAGATAGAATTGTGGAAATGTTCTTAGGCAATGTGTTTGCATTTAATCACTCAAACAAGCCTAAACACATTCCTAGTCCTTAATTGTGTGCTCCAAAGCCAAATTTGAGGTCAAACACATATCCTTTCATATGGAACCACATATAACCATATAGCCATAGCTCAAAAACATGCCTACCATTTATTGCCAATCATGTTAGGATGTGTGTAGTTTTGTGGTTGAAAGGTTGAAAAGCTCTAACATGTTTAAATATCGTGTACTTAGGAAACATTATAAATGTGCAAGAAAAGGTTAAAGATGTAAAAGTGCCAAAAATTTGCACTTAAGAGCCTAATTGTCAAATGTAAAGTGTGCAAAAGAAAAGCAAAAAGAGCCTTGAATTTTAACTGTAAAGTATTCACAATGTGAAGCACAATGTATGTGAAAATGAAGCCTAGGCACTAGTGTTAAAGTTGTTTGCAAGTAGAGCTAAGAAGAAGGTGTGTAATATAATGAGTCTTAGCATGATTGGTGATTTTTGAACTTTAAATTTCCCTATTTCTTTTGGTCACCGCATAGTACCCCTCGACCCCATTACAACCAAAGGGAAGACTTTTTTTTTATCTATGATGACTCTAGATTGGGAGTGTTTGTTGAAGTATGATCTTCCACATCCATGGCATGTGTTAGGATTATGCTCAATGGCAAGAGTGTAATATTGTAATTGACAATCTTCTTATATTAATAAAGTGAATTCTGATTCTTACAATTACTTATAGCATTTATTATTATAATTGTCAAGGTAAATAATCATAAGGTCAAAAGACTATGAGACATGAAGAATTGTTCATACATCCGGATATGTATGAGGTAGACACAATTCTTTAGTTAGTCTTGAATAACGTTCACAACTTAAGTTAAAGGTTGGGCACCTCTATCTTGTTAAAGTTGTAGAATTCTTTTACTAGCATTTGAGTGAGATCAAATGAATATGATGAGTCTAAAATCATCGAAAGGTTTTCGAGTAAAAGAATCTAGTGCACTAGGTGCATTGAACTGGATCATAATGAAATACTTTATCTAGAACCGTCACTAGATATAAGTCTTTTCATTAAAGAGGACAATTGGAGAGTCTATCTTAATCCTGAGATAAATGATGGACTTATGGTTGCAAGTGTTATCATTAGAGCTATCAATGAGTACGATTATATAGCATAGTCTATCCTCGATAGTTTGGTTGTATACATTTGTTAATCTATAGAGGACTTCATTTATAGATATGGACATCGTGGCTCCATTTATTAAATGAGAGTATAATATCATCATATGGATGTTTTGAGGTATTGGATATTAAATCTCAACGTTGAGTTTTCAATAATGATTATTGAAAACATGGCTTCTGGACAAGTCAAAGTATCCAAGTTCGAAATGTGGTCATATGAGGAAATATGGTAACTTGGAGAGCTATAGGCGGTCTATGAGGTCTTGGCGATTACTGATATTATTCACGAGGATACACCATCTCCTATAAGATTGTCTAGGGTATGAATGAGAAACATCTCCTTATTCCATCTTTATTTAAGAGTTCAATTTTAGCTCTTTAGTGGAATGAGTTAAAATTAATAGATTGGACCTAAGTGAATCATTTGTTGATTGTGATTAGGTTGTGTCTATTGAAGCTTAAATTTAGATAGCCCGCCAAGATCCCCAATCCACACGTATTTGCATGGATCACTTGATATATTCTACCGGGCCGATTTAAGGGTCCATCTAGAATTGTTTTTAATATATCAAGAATATAATATGTCTATTATTTAATTAATGGGCTGCACTATTATATTAATATATTAAAAGGAGACATGTGGGCTTGTTTCTTTTAGTAAGAATGGGTCTGGTTCACATGTGGGCTTTTATTTAAAATCCAATGGATTAAATGAAATAAGAAAATAATATATGGCCCATTTATATAAGTGGGGCGGCAAGGTGTATATATTAACCTAATATATTATTTTGCTTCATTGTTTTAATTAAATAAGAATTAGTTAATTTATTAATTAATTGTTTAATTAAGAAACAAATCTTTTTCTGATCAGGAAATATATTTCCTAAAGTTATACTATTGGTAGTAGTATATTAAAAGTAAAAGACTTGTTTGATAAAAAAATAAATAATTAATTTTATTTATTTAATCAAATAAGAAGTCTTTTTATTTAGTCAATAAAAGAATAAAAATATCTATGAGTTGGATTAGGTTTTGAAGTTTAAAGGTTGATGGAAATTAGGGTGCAACACAAACTCTTTTTGGTATGTGATTTACGGCAACCCTAGTCCATTTAGAGGAAGATTTCGGCAATCCTAAATAGAAGAGGAAGCAAAATTTCGGCCACCTATATAATACCACATATAGAATTCGGCCACCATAGTTGATTGAATGATTCAATTTTTCTTCTTCTTCTCAATTCATATAAAAGGATAATTTTTACTCTACTAAACATAAAAGAGAGAAGAGATTATTCTTTGATAGTACACTGATTGCTTGTTCATCAATAAGCTTGTGTGTACAACATCGAATTAGGTTCACGCGAGTTTCGATCATTAGATTGAGAACTCAAAAGTGACCGGAATAAATTTTGTCTTCTTTTGATTGTTTTGTGACTAACAAAGGAAAAAGAAAACTTTGTTCATCCATTCTCAGGTTTGCAATTTAAAGAAAAAGGGAGACCACGCTCCAAGGTGATTCACGTACGTGTTCGGATTGGAAGATCTCGCGGTACTGTTCACGATCACTGTTCACGGCGGGGGTACTGTTCACGATCACTATTCACGGGCATCGGAAAAGATTTTGCGGATTACCAATCGACGTAAGTCAATCGGATCACGCGTCAAGAGGTATTAAACTCTAACCGTATATATTTGAGTTTAATTAATTAAAAGGTTAAGATTCAACTTTGAGAAAAATTTTAAAACCATACGAAATCTATTTTTCGTTTCTTCCGCTGCGTTTTATATCGATTTTTCCCTACAATTGGTATCAGAGCCTTGGTTGTACCTTTTAATTAATTAACGTATATATACGTGAATCTATTTCTTTTTTATTGTGATTATACATGTTTTAGAAAGAGATGGCACTCTAGGTATTCGCATATATAATTACATGTTGAATGTATGGATTTATATATGTTTTATAAAGTGAATTGTTATTGCTCGATTTTGGTCCTAGAATTTCAATGTAATTTTTGTTTCGGATTTGTAACAAGAAGGGTGGTCTATTATCGCCATAATTCCTTCTTGGTAGTTGCTAGGGTTTTATTTTTTTTGTATGTAAAATAAGTGCAGTATTTTTTTTTGTAATCAGGTGCAGTATTTTTTTTGTAAATCTTATTGCAGTAAAATAAAAAAAAATAAAAACATTTGCTGCAGTAATTTATTCGTAATATGGTGTAATGCATTCGGGTATTGAAAATTTGAAGACACGAAGAAAAACAAAGCAACCGGAACCAAGAACGAGCACCGTGCGTACCCTAGGACTGGATTGGGCTGCGCATGGCAAGCCCAATCCTTGGTGGGCTGCGCACGGCAGCCTTGTGTGGCCTTATGGGCTGCGCAAGGCAGCCCCTTTGTGGGGTTGTGGGCTGTGCACGTCCATGGGAGGAGGCCGAGGGATGAGCGTATGGTTGATGGCCACCTGAAGATCTTGTATTCCTAACAGTTGTAATTTACTTGCTTTTCTAGGATGGGCCAAAATTGTTGCTATTTAATTTTTGCTTAAATATTACAATATTTGTTGTTGTATGATAACATGACATTTTAGAATAGGAGTGCCACTCATATATCTCTTTTGATATGAACATGCATTGAATGATTTAGGTATCTAATTGGCATCTAGATAACTTGGTAAAAAATCATTCTTTGGGATTTAATCACACGCCTTAAATAATTGAGTGGGAGAAGGTGTGCAAGAACGCCTATGGCCTCCAAGATTAGTTGAGTTTTATTATTTTTGGTAATCCCCCCAAGGGGCATCCATAAATGGAATTTAACAATATACTTCCTTACAAGGATAGACTAGACAATTGACTTAAACGAAATCTACTCCCCAAGGAGGGATTTTCGTGAGAGAAAATTGAGGGTCGATATCTTGGTAACACACTCAATGTAATTTTATTAATATCCTCCCAAGAGTTCTTGTTAATAAAAATTACAAGGCTAAAATTAAAAACGCTGGTTGTTATGTTAACAATTAGGTGGGACCTAGTCTAACTAGTAAATAGTGTGAACTCCCAAAGGAGGCGTAATATTTATGGGTGTTGGATCACCGTTGAATTTTTATGATTGAATTATTTATTTTAATTCAAGATAAATTTTTAAAAGTGCTATTATCATGATTATTTACTTATATATGTTTTTGTTTTAATCAGAAATCATGACCCCATCACTTATGAACATCCTGAAAGATAACACCTTAACTGGAGATAACTACGTAACATGGAAAAGGAAAATTGGGTTGTTGTTGCAAAGTGAAAAACATAAGTTTGTTCTGACCACTCATAAACCACCCCTTCCTAATAATGAATCTAATGTGATGCAAAGAGATGAGTATGAGCAGTGGAAGACTTCTGATGATATGGCAAAATGTTACATTATGGTCACTATCTCCGACGTGTTGCAACAGCAACATGAAGGAATGGAGTCCGCTGCTGATATAATGATGTCTCTAGAAGAGATGTTTGCTATGAGGTCTAGGACGACTAAGAGAGAGGCAGTGACTGCTTTTATGAATCTTAGGATGAAACCTGGACAGGTTGTGAAAGATCACATGATGAAAGTCATAGCACATCTAAATATTGCAGAATTAAATGGCGCTGAGATAGATGGTGAGACCAAAATTGACATGGTTGTCAACTCACTATCAGATTCCTTTGATCAGTTCAAGTTGGACTACACCTTGAACAAAAAGGAATACACCTTGCAGGGCCTGATGCAAGATGTTCAAAGCGCTGAAAGATCCTTGTGAAAAACAAAGGTCAAGAGATTCATTTGGTTGGTAAAGTTGCTACTGTTAAGACCCGTAAAAAGGTCAAGAAACAACAGAAGAAAAAACAACTTGGGACTACCAAGAAGGAAACCAAGAAAGTAACCAAGATCAAAGGGAAATGCTTCTTTTGTGGTGAAATGGGACATTGGAAAAGAGATTGCCCAAAGTCCCAGAAAAAGAAGGAAAAAGGTAATGTTAATTATCTAGAAACATGTTTTCTGGCAGATTCTACTGATTCTTGGATCATAGACTCTGGAGCCACTAATCATGTTTGTTATTCTTTGCAGGGGTTTCAGGAAAAGAGAAGGTTGAATGAAGATGAAGTCAATTTGCACTTGGGCAACGGAACGTTAGTGTCTGCAAGTGCAGTGGGAGATATTAGAGTTATTTTAGATTCTAGTAGGCATTTAGATTTAATAGACGTTTATTATGTACCTCAATTCAAGAGGAATTTAATTTCAGTTTCTTGTTTAAATAAGTTTGGATATTCGGTTACTTTTAATAAAACTTTTATTATTAGTAAGAATGACAAAGTTGTTTTCAAAGGTACATTGGAAAACGGTTTATTATTTTTGCATAGAAATATCTCTCACTTGTTAGACACAGAAATAATGAAACCTAATCATAAAAGAGTAAAATTATCAAAAGATGAAACCTATCTTTGGCATTTACGCCTAGGTCACATTAACCTTAATAGGATTAAAATATTGGTATGTGACGGACCTTTAAGTTACTTAAAGGTTGATGATCTACCAACTTGTGAATCTTATTTGGAAGGTAAAATGACCAAAAGGCCGTTCAATACCAAAGGTGCAAGAGCCACTGAATGTTTAAGACTAGTACACACTGATGTATGTGGTCCTATGAGCATTCAAGCTAGAGGTGGATATGAGTACTTCATCACCTTCACAG
The DNA here is from genome assembly GCA_033220585.1 of Dipteronia sinensis. NCBI lineage: Eukaryota > Viridiplantae > Streptophyta > Magnoliopsida > Sapindales > Sapindaceae > Dipteronia > Dipteronia sinensis. The sequence goes on along the minus strand of CM065636.1, from coordinate 67,199,386 downwards.
ATGATTACTCAAGATTTGGTTATGTGTATCTCATGAGACATAAGTCGGATGCATTTGATATGTTCAAAGCATTCAAAGCTGAAGTAGAAAATCAGCTTGAGAAACATATACAAATCTTGAGATCTGATCGTGGTGGAGAATATCTATCTGGAGAGTTTCAGCAATATCTTATTGATAATAGGATAGTTTCTCAGCTTTCTGCACCAGGTACACCTCAACAAAATGGGGTAGCAGAAAGGAGAAATAGGACTCTTTTAGAGATGGTTAGATCAATGTTGAGTTATTCAACACTTCCTATTTCTTTTTGGGGATATGCTCTACAAACAGCAATATATATTCTAAACGATGTACCATCTAAATCTGTCCCTAAAACCCCACATGAATTGTGGACTGGGCGAAAGCCTAGTTTACAACACATGAGGATATTTGGTTGTCCTGCACATGTGTTGAAAGGAAAGACAGAAAAGATGGAGTCCCGTTCGGAAACATGTATATTTGTGGGGTATCCAAAAGGAACTAAAGGATATTATTTCTATAGTCCTTCAGATCTAAAAGTATTTGTTTCAAAAAATGCTTCATTTCGAGAAAAGGACTATATGAATAATTTTGTGCCCAAAAGTAGAATTGTTCTGAATGAGATGTCAGGAGATACAATTCCACAAGAGGTTTCACAACCCAGCCCAATTGTAAGTTCCACTCCAACACAAGATCAACAACCTACCATTCCTCGTCGTAGTGGGAGGGTTAGAACACAACCCGAAAGATATATCGGTCTAGGAGAATCTGTTGAGAATCTCCCAGACGAGGATGATCCCTACACGTACACGGAAGCTATGGAGGATGTTGATTGTCGTCATTGGCAAAAGGAAATGCAATCCAAGATTGAATCGATGTTCAATAACAAAGTCTGGTCCCTTGTAGACTTGCCTAAAGGGATAAAACCCATTGGGTGCAAGTGGATATACAAGAGGAAAAGAGGTATGGATGGTAAGGTGGAAACCTTTAAAGCTAGACTAGTAGCTAAAGGTTATACACAGAAAGAAGGTATCGATTACGAGGAAACCTTCTCACCTATGGCCATGCTTAAATCCATTAGGATACTCTTATCCATTGCAGCATCTCTAGACCTAGAGATTTGGCAAATGGACGTCAAGACAGCTTTCCTTAATGGAAGTCTTGACGAGAGCATCTACATGATGCAACCATAGGGATTCATTGAAAAAGGCCAAGAAGAAAGAGTATGCAAGTTGCAAAAGTCCATATATGGACTAAAGCAAGCATCCAGATGATGGAACATAAGGTTCGATCAAGCTGTAAAGGGTTTTGGATTTATTCAAAACCCTGACGAACCTTGTGTATACAAGAGGATCAAAGGCGACAAGTTGGTTTTCCTCATTCTTTATGTTGATGATATACTACTCATTGGAAACAATGTAGGTGTATTGACATCGGTGAAAGAATGGTTAGCAAAACAATTTGATATGAAGGACTTTGGAGAAGCAAGTTATATTCTTGGTATCCAAGTAATAAGGGATAGAAAGAATAGAACGATTGCATTATCCCAAGCTTCGTACATTGATAAAATCTTGTCTAGATTCACCATGCAAGATTCCAAGAAAGGTATGTTACTTTTTAGACATGGAATCAAACTTTCTAAGGGTCAAGCACCTAAGAATGTGCATGAAGAGCAATTCATTAGTAGAGTTCCATATGCCTCGGCAGTTAGAAGTCTCATGTATTTAATGCTCTGTACTAGACCAGATATTTGTTTTGTTGTTGGCATAGTTAGCAGGTTTCAATCGAAACCTGGTCCTGATCATTGGACGGCAGTCAAGCATATTTTCAAGTATCTCAAGAGAACTAGAGATTATATGCTTGTATACTCAGGAGGGGATTTAATTCCCGTTGGGTATACAGATTCTGATTTCTAGTCGGATTCTGACTCCATAAAATCCACATCAGGATCTGTGTTTACCATTGGAGGAGGAGCAGTCATATGGAGGAGTATCAAGCAATCTTGTATTACTGATTCCACCATGGAAGCTGAGTATGTTGCTGCATGCGAAGCTGCCAAAGAGGCTGTTTGGCTCCGCCAATTCTTGATTGACTTAGAAGTGGTTCCTAGTGCGAATAAGCAGATGACTATACACTGTGACAATAGTGGTGCAATGGCTAATTCGAAAGAACCAAGAAGTCATAAGAGAGGTAAACACATTGAAAGGAAGTATCACCTTTTGAGGGAAATTGTTCATAGGGGAGACGTGACGATCACCAAAATCGCGTCAGCAGAAAATCTAGCGGATCCTTTCACAAAGGCTCTACCTCAGAAAAGCTTTGATGGACATCTAGAGAACATGGGAATGAGAGATATGACACACTTGCTATATAGCAAGTGGGAGATTGTTAGGATTATGCTCAATGGCAAGAGTGTAATATTGTAATTGACAATCTTCTCATATTAATAAAGTGAATTCTGATTCTTACAATTACTTATAGCATTTATTATTATAATTGTCAAGGTAAATAATCATAAGGTCAAAAGACTATGAGACATGAAGAATTGTTCAAACATCCGGATATGTATGAGATAGACACAATTCTTTAGTTAGTCTTGAATAACGTTCACAACTTAAGTTAAAGGTTGGGCACCTCTATCTTGTTAAAGTTGTAGAATTCTTTTACTAGCATTTGAGTGGGATCAAATGAATATGATGAGTCTAAAATCATCAAAAGGTTTTCGAGTAAAAGAATCTAGTGCACTAGGTGCATTGAACTGGATCACAATGAAATACTTTATCTAGAACCGTCACTAGATATAAGTCTTTTCATTAAAGAAGACAATCAGAGAGTCTATCTTAATCCTGAGATAAATGATGGACTTATGGTTGCAAGTGTTATCATTAGAGCTATCAATGAGTACGATTATATAGCATAGTCTATCCTCGATAGTTTGGTGGTATACATTTGTTAATCGATAGAGGACTTCATTTATAGATATGGACATCGTGGCTCCATTTATTAAATGAGAGTATAATATCATCATATGGATGTTTTGAGGTATTGGATATTAAATCTCAACGTTGAGTTTTCAATAATGATTATTGAAAACATGGCTTCTGGACAAGTCAAAGTATCCAAGTTCGAAATGTGGTCATATGAGGAAATATGGTAACTTGGAGAGCTATAGGCGGTCTATGAGGTCTTGGCGATTACTGATATTATTCACGAGGATACACCATCTCCTATAAGATTGTCTAGGGTATGAATGAGAAACATCTCCTTATTCTATCTTTATTTAAGAGTTCAATTTTAGCTCTTTAGTGGAATGAGTTAAAATTAATAGATTGGACCTAAGTGAATCATTTGTTGATTGTGATTAGGTTGTGTCTATTGAAGCTTAAATTTAGATAGCCCGCCAAGATCCCCAATCCACATGTATTTGCATGGATCACTTGATATATTCTACCGGGCCGATTTAAGGGTCCATCTAGAATTGTTTTTAATATATCAAGAATATAATATGTCTATTATTTAATTAATGGGCTGCACTATTATATTAATATATTAAAAGGAGACATGTGGGCTTGTTTCTTTTAGTAAGAATGAGTCTGGTTCACATGTGGGCTTTTATTTAAAGTCCAATGGATTAAATGAAATAAGAAAATAATATATGGCCCATTTATATAAGTGGGGCGGCAAGGTGTATATATTAACCTAATATATTATTTTGCTTCATTGTTTTAATTAAATAAGAATTAGTTAATTTATTAATTAATTGTTTAATTAAGAAACAAATCTTCTTCTGATCAGGAAATATATTTCCTAAAGTTATACTATTGGTAGTAGTATATTAAAAGTAAAAGACTTGTTTGATAAGAAAATAAATAATTAATTTTATTTATTTAATCAAATAAGAAGTCTTTTTATTTAGTCAATAAAAGAATAAAAATATCTATGAGTTGGATTAGGTTTTGAAGTCTAAAGGTTGATGGAAATTAGGGTGCAACACAAACTCTTTTTGGTATGTGATTTGCGGCAACCCTAGTCCATTTAGAGGAAGATTTCGGCAATCCTAAATAGAAGAGGAAGCAAAATTTCGGCCACCTATATAATACCACATATAGAATTCGGCCACCATAGTTGATTGAATGATTCAATTTTTCTTCTTCTTCTCAATTCATAGAAAAGGATAATTTTTATTCTACTAAACATAAAAAAGAGAAGAGATTATTCTTTGATAGTACACTGATTGCTTGTTCATCAATAAGCTTGTGTGTACAACATCGAATTAGGTTCACGCGAGTTTCGATCATTAGATTGAGAGCTCAAAAGTGACCGGAATAATTTTTGTTTTCTTTTGATTGTTTTGTGACTAACAAAAGAAAAAGAAAACTTTGTTCATCCATTCTCAAGTTTGCAATTTAAAGAAAAAGGGATACCACGCTCCTAGGTGATTCACGTACGTGTTCGGATTGGAAGATCTCGCGGTACTGTTCACGCGGGTACTGTTCACGCGGTACTGTTCACGTGCATCGGAAAAGATTTTACGGATTACCAATCGACGTAAGTCAATCGGATCACGCGTCAAGAGGTATTTAACTCTAACCGTATATATTTGAGTTTAATTAATTAAAAGGTTAAGGTTCAACTTTGAGAAAAATTTTAAAACCATACGAAATCTATTTTTCGTTTCTTCCGCTGCGTTTTATATCGATTTTTCCCTACAGCATGTTGATTCCTTCCTAGGCTAGTTCACCAAAAACTTAGCGGTCTTTCAATGTTCATTGTAGGCAATGTATTAGACTACTAATCATAAATTCTAACTTTGCACACCTTGTATGAGTATAAACTTAGGACTCCGAGCGGAAAGAAGAGAGAGACTCTACGTGAGGCTTAGAGTTGAAGCGAATTACGTTCGAGGTGGGAGAGTGAGTAGTTCTCGATATGAGAGCACTCTTAGGTGAGGGATTCGTGATTGTGCGAGTGCCCTTCTAGTGCCTTCGAGTTGCTTTAAACAATGTGCATATGTCTACTCCCCTCTATCGCACATCCTTGCGTCTCACTTCCAATTGGAAATGTGGCCGTTTGAATAGTTCGTTTTGTGTGTAGGAAAATTTTAGATAGAGTCATGTTTGTTGTGTCTTATTTGTTTTGTCTTGAGTTTGCTCTAGGATGAGCAAAGGTTCTATACTTTGGCCCTCATTTCCATGTCCATTGCCTCATTTTTGAGCGTATTTTCATGTCTCATAGGCATTTTAATGTCTCATAGGCATTTTATTATTATTGCAGGCATTTGATGAGAGTCAAGGTATAGAGATAGGAAGTGGGATGTTTGTGCGCGAAACAAGTCAAAAAGAGCAAAGGACGAGTGCAGTGCGTGGGTACTGCAAGGGTCCCTACCTGCACAACCTGCACAATGCACCAGCGTACTGAGGATTAGCAAACTCAGAAACTTCCCACTGCGCGGGTCAAAAACCGAGCACCAACTGTGAAGTGAACCAGCGTGTCGAGGATCAGCGTAACCAGAGATTGCCTAGTGTGCGGGTCCTTAACTGCGAACTACCCACGCACCAATCAGCACGGTATCACCCGAGAGCACCAGACTTGCTTAGCATGGTTCACATTGCGGGTCCCTACCCGCGCACTACGTGCATCAGACTTCACCCCATTAGCATTTTAGACCTATTTTCAGGAATCCTATATATATATATATCCTTATCTGATTGTTCCTGATGAGAAGGTTTTTGCCGTCAGAAAACCGTCCGTCAAAACAATTTATAAAACCTATGCGATGCGTTCACAAGTAGAAATACAAGTAAAGCAGTAAGCACGGGTGTCGTCCACTGAGATCGGGGTAGCGGTGATAAGATTAGGATTAATATAACTAGTATGCATAAAAGTAAAGTGATGGTGAATAAAAATACAATATAAACTAAACTTATGAAAGCAAATAAAATGGGATGACAATGGAGTGATGAATGAATGATGATGGAACTACGAAGTTGATGGACTCGTAAGTGAATATTGGGGCAAATGCAACAAACTATCAATTAAGCATGTATTGACAAATGTAACCAACCTAGGGTGTATAGTGTTGGTATATATCTCTAGCAAGAAGTCAACCTAGGGTGTATAGTGAAAACCTCCTACTAGCGATTAATCCCTCCTAAGCAACCAACAATGGCTAGTTACTCAATCGGGACTTTTTCCATGAATGCTCATCTATTTAGCTATGGCTCAACCTATTACTAATGTAGCCATCCTAGGGTGTATAGTGATGGCTTCCAATTCCCTCACAAGTGGTCGACCTAGGATGTATAGTGAAGGCCACCCGGTTGGGATTGGATAAGGCTCGAGGTTATCAACCGAATTCTACTCGAAGGTTAGTTCTCGTAAAATCACTAAAGTAGCCAACCTAGGGTGTATAGTGGAGGCTTCTAATTCTCTCACAAGTGGCTAACCTAGAGTGTATAGTGAAAGCCACTAATTCAAGATTAGATTAAGGGCATGGTTATAGAGCCGGATTTCTGAAAATCCTTCCATTCAATGGAGCATTAGACAACCTAATTGCCTACTCAAGTAATCCAAATCAACATGCAAAGAGGGTGTATCCAAGCAAGTCAATAATAGAAATCAATACAAGCCATGGAATGAAATATAGAGATAGAATAAATATAACACATAGAGTTCATTTACAAAGCCCAAAATATCCATCAAACAAATAACATCAACCCCATAGTGGGGTATTTTAGCTACTCATGTTCTATTACAAACAAATAAACTAAGAGAGAGTGTAGAGAGAACCCTTGAAGATTGATCTCCTTCCTTGAAGCTTGAATCCAAGTCTCCTAGTTGCCTTTGATTGAGTAGAGATGGTTTGGATGAGAGGGAGATGTGTTTCTAGCTTAGACTACAAGTGTTGGGAGGTATGGTGATGTTTTGGTTCGTTCCCATCCTTTTCTATTTATAGAGGATGGAAAAATAGGTCACTTAAGCTTGAAACCAGAAGCTGTCGCGCACAGAGTGCGGGTGGAGTGCGGGTGAATTACCCGCACTGTAAATGTTTTCTACATCTTCAGTTCTCTGATCTGGGCAACAGTGCGGGTGGAGTGCAGTTGGATTACCCGCACTTTACCCGCACTGTACTCGCACTGTACTCGCACTCTGGTGTCAGGTGTAAATCCACTCCTCTGTCTTGAGCAACAGTGCGGGTGGAGTGCGGTTGGATTACCCGCACTTTACCCGCACTTTAGTGTCAGGTGCAAATCTGCTCCTCTGTCTTGAGCAATAGTGCGGGTGGAGTGCGGTTGGATTACCTGCACTTTACCCGCACTTTATCTTTCCTTCATGATTCAGGTCCCGGCTGTGGGAAGGAGTGCGGTTGGAGTGCGGTTGCGACCCGAACTTGACCCGCACTGTAGAGCTGCTTATGATCCTTTGTCTTTCCTTCTGCCTCTTTTCTGCCGGAACCACTGCAATTAGCTTCTAACACCAGAATTACATTTATTGCTTGCAATTAGCACAAACGAGCCTATTAGACATAAAATATATAGAAAATATACACAAGAACGAGACAAAGGAAAAGGAATGAGGGCCGAAATATACAACAATTTAGGCACGATTAGTTCCCACAGGCCATCCTCAGCCTTCAACCTCATTTTTCTTTTTAGATCCAAGAATATCCTACCATAAATCCAAACCCAACCTCCACCAAATCCTTCACTAAATCACTTCCATATCATACCTTTTCACTCCAATTCCCCCCAAACTTAAAACCCACACTCAAGGAGCACGAAATCTACACTTAGGAGGAGAAGAGAAGCTTGAAGACTTGAAGAGATCACAGCATACCAATGGGTCTCTTCTCATCTCTTGTCTTTTTAATTATCTTTTGTGTATTTATTATGAGTAGCTAAATCCCCTTTGTGAGAGTTGATGTAATTTTGTCATGGATTGTGGGCTTTCCACTACTTATCTATAATTTGATCTATTATTTTCATTCATTGATCTTAACGAATTTAATATCTCTTTGGATTAAGTAGGCATACCATCTCTTGATTCATTGTTGGATGTTGAATCTCTTGAGTGTTTCTAAAATTGGTTTAAACATCTCCTTGGATTGGGTAAGCAATTCAACTCTCAATTTAAGTTGAGATACACACATTTATGTGACAAAACTAGCTGTTATCCTGAAAATCGGTCAAGGATTTCCTAGACAACTCTTAAACTGAACGGAGCAGTGCTCCACGGTTGAAGGGGCTCTAGTGTGAATAGGGGCAGCCGGATTGAGGTTGTACCATGGTAGAGGTACTGGGATATAAGCAAGGGGACTGTAGGTAGCAAGATCTTCCACTTGTGTGAACCAGGTTTTGCCAATGGCTAACCAGAACCGGTTCCTAGGGATGTTGGAACCAGTCCTGATCGGGGACGGACGCGACACACATAATAATGTTTTAGTAAGATGTTAACTCATGTTTGGATGAATAAGATGTGGTTCTTCTCATTCATGGGGGTAAGTTACAATATTTTCTGGGAGGGGGGTACATATTTACTTCTTTCCTCCCAACGATACGGGCCCCTACCAAGGTACGTAGCTAAAAATACAAACACGGTTTATTTGCCTAAAGCTAACCTAGAGGGGGGATGAATAGGTTCTTACACCTTTTTCAATCCCTTGAAACAAACATAAGTTTGTCCCTCATGATAGCTTGTATCACAATCAAATAAGCACATATGGACCATTGATGAATATATTTAAAGCATTAAAGATTACAATTTATATATCATACAATAGAAGAAATACTACTAAAACATAAACTAATAGTCACTTGTTTTTACAATAGCAAAACAACACATATACATAAATCAAAGAGATAAGGATAAAGAAATCTGGCACATGGTTTTTACATGGTAAAACCTCCTAAGAGGAAACATCCACGGGTTGATACCACAACCACCGGCAAAACAACTTTCACTAGTAAGATAAAAGTACACCCTCATAACTGACCAATCCACATGATACACTCCCTATTGGATATCCCTTCTATCCTACCCTTATGGAAGAGTTGCCTACTCTCTAACCATAACACATCACATGCCACTAGAGAGTAACTCCCTAACCATAGCAATCCACATGCCACTAGAAAGATTTCCTTGTCTACTTTCTAACCATAGCACTTCACATGCCATTAGAGAGAAACTCGTAACCATAGCAATCCACATGCCACTAGGAAGATTTCCTTGCTTCACTATCTAGATCTTCACAATCCTAGCCAAGACTTCCTTGCTCAATATGAAGCTTCACACTCCAAATGAGACTTCCTTACTCCAGTTAAAGCATCACACCTTAACAAGAGACTTCCTACCTTTTGCAAGGCAATTGATCTAAGTGTTATGCAAATGATGCAAACACATGCAACATAGAATATTATATCAACATATCCTATGGAAACTAGAAATGAACAATGAGTACACAAAGTATAATTTTCTAGTTTACAATCCTAAAACAATGCAATCATACAAATGATGCATGTACATATGAAATGTATAGATTAAGTACACTTCATGAGAAACTAGACATAGTCATCAAAATGCACAAATCAAAATTGTCTAGATCTTATAACATGAACAAACAACCTAAAATATGTGAAACACCTAACACATATCAAAGACCTAGATTTTTTTCAAACAACTGAACATGCTAGAATCAATTAATATGTTCAATACAAATTTCTAGCAAACATTTAGAGCATATACTCACAAGATAATCAATTAAACTCTAATAGGCTCTAAATACACAAACAAATGTGATATTCCTACAAATGTTCAATTAACTAGTTTTAGCACATGTATAGTCTATCAATCATCAAAATAAGATCAATCAACACACAAATAGCCCTAGATTAAAAGCTAGCACAATACAACTCCTAAGCTTGTGAAACATAGGTTTTATGAAAACCTAACTCAACATACAAGTCTAATTGAGCTCAAACTAGCTTCATTAGAGTCTTAAACTCTAATCAATGTTTACACATCAAACATACATATATAGAAGAAGAAAACTCAAGGTAATTGAAGACTTGAAGATCAAAAACTCAAGAGTTGAATCATTGCCTTAAGAAAAACGTACAGTCTCGGATTTTGGTGTAGAGCCACCAAATATCTAGACCAAATGACCTAAAACTCTTTTAATGATGATAGAGAACTGGTAGAAAAAGATTCTCCAACTTGAATAACTCAAATCGGACACCGAATGAGTGATATATTGTGTTTGGAAGTTGAGAAAATTGGAGAGAAAATTTCTGCATAAGCTTTTCAAATTTTCTTCTTAAAATGAAAAGTGGGAGGGAAATGAGTATTTAAATGAAAGAGAGAAGACAGAAATAAGTCCACCAATGAGGGGATGCCAGCTCTACATCCCATGGAGGTGTGTGGCCTCCACGGGGGCAGAGGGGACTTCTTCCCGTGGAGGCCACACGCCTCCTCTGGGAAGGAGTGCAAGGCATGCCTTTTTCCCTCGTGTACTCCAATGTTCTTCGACCGTTCTCCGGCCTCCGAACTCTGATTTTGAATCAATTTTCAGATTACGAACCAGGACTTCCTCACACACAAGGAAATCAACAAAAATTTCACAAAAGATATGGAAATGGACTCAATACATAAGGACGAAAACCATGTACGATAAAGACACGGAAAGTTTCTTAACTTCCTATTCGGGACTTAAAAACTAATGAATGAGTAATCAAAATAACCGGAACTCAATGAGGAATAATATGAGAAATAATTCAAGTTCGATATCACACAAACACAAACAAACAAACAAACACATGAACACACAAGTATTCCATTTCCTAGATATAGTCCTAGAACATGCAATTTTACAAAAGTTGTCAAATTAAATCTATTGCATGTGCATACTTCAAAAGTGTGTGAATGTGTTATACCAATTTTTCACAATGATGCAGGGATACAATTGTATGCAATGTGTGTGTGTGCACCTATAGGCCTTGCAAGAGGAAAGAGGTCTTGATATACCTTTCATATGCAATAAAGCTTGTTCCTCTTGTAGCCATCACTTTGCTTGAAATGTTTTCCAACTTCCTTGAAGCTTGATAAACCATAAATCCTAGAAAACTAATCAATACAAAGTAAATATCGTTTCGATATAGAATTATGCCAACACAAGACTCAAAAACCTAATAGTAGCTAGTCGTCAGTACACCGTTTAGGGCCTCAAAGAGGAGACCAGTCGTTCTATAGTAGGAAAAACTCTTTTTTCTTTACCTAAGATCTAATAAGAATCCAACCCTTAACTCTTCTAGATTTGGGGTTTTAATCGACTGTCAAATAAGAGGTAGGTGAGGAGGATCCTTCTCAACGGGAGTCTTTGGCATGATCCTCACCGCTCCTTCTCTTTAGGCCCACTCTGGCACATGCCTCAGAGGGTCGGGATTACTTCAGCTGGGCCCTTGGGCTGACCTGGCGGTTGAGTGGGTAGGTGGGAGACCTCACTTTTGGGCGGGATAACCATTAGGAGATCTCTACCATTCATCCACTTCGGGCATGGGAGACATATGCCCCTTAGTTGGCTAAGATGATGCCATATAAGCCCTAACATCCACGTAGGTGCTTCATAGGCATTTAGATGGCGCTTCCCTCGATTCTGGTTGGCCGGAGGTGCTTGAGTTGGCCAAATAAGTCACTTTCTCCTAGGGGACAATGGCAGCGTCTGCCATACAGCCACTGTCAGGCACTTCTTTCCAAGGTTTTCTCTTTCTGCCTAGGTGTTTTTTGCATCATTTCTATCTGTTGGAACTCAGGTTCCCTCTTTGGTGATAATTACGGTTAACCTTTTCTAGGGTTGAGCTAGGCCACCATCGGGTCGTTGACACTGACCGATGTGGCACTGCTGGATCCGCTAATTCCTTATCTTTCCTTTCCAGTGTTCACTGGGCTTAATTAAGGCCCACCTACCACTGTTCACTGGGCTTAATTAAGGCCCACCTACCCACTATTTTCTACTAGGTTTTCCTTTCTTATTTGAGTTGGCTCCTCTGCTAGGACCTGTATCAGCCACTTTCACGGGCTTGTTGGTGACTTTTGGATAGGATTCTAGATTGTTCTTGATTATTTAGGGCACTTTTGCGAGATCAGGGGGCCTTGAGGAGCTCAAGTGCCTTAGCTCTAGTTCGGTTCTAGGGACCAGGACATCATGTCGTGGGGACTACCTCTGGTTGCTTCTGGTACCTCGACGCCTCCTAGAGATTGAAGATGAGGAATATAGTGGGGTCGTGCTCGACCTGGTTGCCGCAGTATCGGGGGTGGACCTAATTGTATCGGGGTGGTCGTGTTGGGCCCGGCTGTTTCAGAAATAGGACCAGGCCGGGCGGACCGAGGATTTGCCCCGGTTCCAGCTTCACCATGGTATGTTGGGGGAAGTGCTCCTTTGATTCCTTTCTTGGTCACTTTTGGCGGTTAACACTAGTTATCTTGAATGGGAGAGATATGTTGAGAGCATACCAATCCAACATATCCCAGCTAAAGAGTGGAAGGGGTGGATTGTGAGCATACCAACCCAAGCCATCCCAACTACTCTAAATCTATTTAGGCTTAATTAGAAACCCTCCCTACACTCATTAGAGCATACCAATCATTGTTGTGTAGAGAGAGTTAAGTGATCTTAGAATCACATCTAAAGATAGATATAGCATATTAGATCGAATTGAATCTTAATTGTTACGATTGCATTAACTTCCACATTACCATCTCATACTATATCTCTCTATTTCGCATTCTTGTCGTTGTAGTTGCATTTTAGCTTAGTTTAGTTGTTAATTGCATATTTAGTTTACATTTTCCAAAAACTAATCTCTACACTTTACTTTTATTACATTTTTAGTACTAGAGTTCAATTTGATTATTACTATCCCCGATCCCTGTGGTTAATAATAGCAAAACAATATGCTAGGACAAATTTTTTTAAATTAATATAATCTACCCTTTGTTAATTATATATTAACTATTTTTATTGGAAGATATATTGATTTTTTAACAAAAAATAGGTAGAGTTTGTGAGTGATAGGACAATCAACCCCACACCTATCCCACTTCAAAAGTGGGTTCCTACATACCGGCCCTGAGCCCTAAACCCGTTTATTTCGTATTAGGAAATTGATGAGTTTTCACTTCAAGCGTAAATTTGAAATATAGAATAAAAGTGAGAATTTGACATAATATTTAAGTGGTAAAACCCTTAGTGTGAGGGAAATATCCACGGATAAATGTAAAAGAATTTCACTATGAAAAAATGGTTACAATAACTTTTCTCTATAATAAGGAAATATCAATATAATCTCTCTCAATAAAAGAGAAGATATCTCAAGAATAACTTGAACTTGAGAAATTGCAAGAGATCTTATAAATGAGATTATTGGATGGTTTTTGGAGCATCACTTGTGTTAATATCTATAGGCAAAGTGATAGCCTCCGATGGTTTACACAAGCCAGCAATTACCACAACTTGCTTGATAATGCATGCTATTTGCCACACATTATGTGGAGAAGACACCATTCTCAGTTTTGTTTCTAGTGTGTGTATATATATAAGGAATTGAGTCTGAGTAGAGATGATAAAATTATTCACGGATATGGACATCTATAAAAATCCACTCCATTTAAAATGGGGATAAATACTATTATTTCGGAAATGGAGCGGTGATGGATATCATCCTAATATCTATTTTATTTTCAGATATGGGGATGAATATCGTCTATGTATATCCATCCACATCTGAATCCATTATAGATTTTAATATTTTAAAAATATAACAATTTATTTATAATTATTAATTCTAATTATATAAGTTATTATTAATTTTTTTTATATTTGAACTTTAATGGATGTATTTGTTGCTCCCTTTAAATATGATAAAATGTACCATTACACATAGGAGTGTGCAAAAAACTGTCAAACCGAACCAAACCGACCAACCCAATCCATAAAGTTTGGGTTGGTTCGATTACAAATATAAAAAATGGGTGGTTCAGTTTGTCTTTTGGACAAACTGATTAAAGGTGGTTCGGTTTGGGGTTGAGTGAAGTAATTCACCAACCCTAAGTTCCTAACCAAACCACATATTTTAGAAAGTAAAACTAAAATATAAAATTCACATACTGTTTCTATTCAATCCAAGTTTTATAACTTTTACCGATTACTTTAAGCTTTTATAGTTTTTTTTATATTTGTTTTGATATAATTATTCTAATTGATTGATGTATTAGGGTTTCAAAAGCATAGATGTTATCAAACATGTATTTAATCAGGTTATATATACTTGTGTGTACATATATTTGGGTCAGACTATAGAACATCGGTGTACTAATACACCGTGTAGGAAATATTGTGATCATAATTTGAAAAAGTGTGATCCAACCTTCGATCGCAATATTTTCTACATGGTGTACGAGTACACCGGTATTCTATAGATAGTCCTTATATATTTATATTTATATACATACAGTAATTACTCATTTGACTTTTTTGTACTTCCTTTATATATATAAAATTAATATTTTATGTTCTGATTTTTTTTTTAAATATTTTTTATAATATAATACCAAAAAAAAATTGAATTCAAATGTAAATAGATAAACCTATCCAAACTAACCCGGTATTTTTTTGGTTTGGCTTGAATCGGTTTGAAAAATCTCATTGGTTTGGGTTGGGTTGAAATATAACCAAACCGATTTATATTGGTTTGGTTTGACATTGAGCTTCAGCCCAAACCACACCGAAAACACACACCCCCTAATTACACATGTTAGTTACATTTTTTTTCTTGTAAACTATAAAAATTACAATGTTTTCATTGGATATGGATATAGACGGAGCGACGATGGATATCTGTAATTCAATTCGAGGATTATCCAAATCCGCACCACTCACTTAGAAATGGGGATGAATGTGGGGAGGGAGATATATATCTCAAACGGATACGGGGATGGATATTGGGGAATCCATCCCTATTCCAATCAATTGCCATCCCTAAGTATGTGTGAGTTGAAGCGGCAAATAATACAAAGTTTGTATTTTCAAGAACCATAATTGGTTCTTTGATTTTTGTAGAAAAGAAAACAAGTTTTCCATTCAAAAGATAATAAGTATGTTTGTAGAATATTAGAGAAAGTTTTTGTAATACTATAAAGAGTAGTATTCGTTCATTAGAAAAACACAGGGAAACAGAGAGCAAAAAACAAAGAAAAGCTACGAATTCTCATACTATATCTCTAATAGGGATGACAACGGGTCGGGTTCGGGCGGGTTTTACGAAATCCACACCCGCACCTGCGAAAATTTACCTCACCCACGCCCGCCCGCGAACCCGCGTAGGCAAGCGAGTTCAGGTGCGGGTTTGCACCCGCGGGTTTAGGCTGCACTCATACACTCACCCGCGAACCCACAAACGGACGAACCAATGTGGGTTTACGGGTGGATGCTTCACCCGCGGGGTACCTACAAACCCGCAACCTGCGAACCCGCAATTTGTCACTTGTAAATTTCCACATGTAATCACTAATCACATGCTTTATACTTGATTAATTGAATTGAATTTCTATCTCTAATTCCCTACTTGATATATTTACAAAACAATAATAACCAAAATAATAAAATGACCAAAAATAATTCAAAAGTCCATGATATAAGGGTTCTTACTTCTTAATCCATAAGTAGTTAAGTACATAATCTATAAATTCATTATATATAAGTCCATGAAAATTTGGTAGGGTTTCATACTTTCATGTTTTGACTTTTGACTTTTATTTTATTTTCTTAATCAAAACGACATAGACACATAGTTTCAAATACATTATATTTTATTCATACGGGTTCGCGAGTTCACCCGTGGGTCCGTTTTCCTCACCCACACCCGCACCCGCCGGGTTTTTATTTAAACCGGTTCACAGATTAGCGGGTCATAAATTCTCCACCCAAACCCGACCCTTCAGAGTCGGGTTCGGTTGGGTGCCCACGGGTGCTGGTCAAATTGCCATCCCTAATCTCTAAGTTGTAATTTTCTCTTTCATTTGTAATCAAAGCATCATTAATAGAAAACTGTGAATATTTCAAGTAAGTTTTCCATATATTGTATTTAGTTTTTATTTTATAGTTGGGGACAAAGAAGTATGGCCTAGTTAAAGAAAGTATAAGATTATTATCAAATCTCAAAGATCAATTGATCATTCATCATGTTTAGTAACTGGTCTCAGTTAGTAGAGATTGTAAGAACTTAGTATAATTCTGATTTTGTTGAGTCAAGATTTTTCATATTTTCTGGAAGATTCTTTGGTGTCAAAAGGACAGTAGGCTCTTGATGCGGCAAAGAATGCAAAGTTTGTATTTTTCGAAAACCATAATTGGTTCTTTGATTTTTGTAGAAAAGAAAACAAGTTTTCCATTCAAAAGATAATAAGTATGTTTGTAGAATATTAGAGAAATTTTTTGTAATACTGTAAAGAGTAGTATACTAGTATTCATTCATTAGAAAGAGAGAGAGAGAGAGAAGAAAAACAGAGAAAAGCTACAAATTCTCATATTATCTCCCTGAGTAGTAATTTTCTCTTCCATTTGTAATCAAATCTTTATTAATAGAAAGCTATGAATATTTCAAGTAAGCTTTCCATATATTATATTTAGTTTTTAATTTATAGCCGGGGACAAAAAAGTCTCGTTTGGTTAACGAAAATATAAGATTATTATCAATTAATCTCAAAGATAAATTGATCGTCTTTTATTATTCTTTCTCATCTTATTTATCAACCGGTCTCAGTTAGTAGAAATTGTAAGAACTCAATAGGATTCTGATTCTGTTGAGTTAAAATTTTCATATTTTTTTGAAAGATTCTACAATATCATATTTAGTTGTGTTGAAGGCATCCATGGACCGTAAGAATCTTTAAAAATATTAGTCTTGAACTCTCATAGTCTTTTTGAATTTAAAAGGTCATTTCTTTACACCACATAGCTGAGAAGCTTTTGATGTTTGTAGAGAGATAATTGGTATGCATAAACGCATTTTAAGTCTTTAACAAATGAAATAACACAATTAGCCCGAATTGATATTTAAAATGAAAAACAAGTCCGTCAAAGAGAACCCTACTTATTTGCAAGGTTTTTAAAATTGATATATCTACCGAAATATCCACCGATATATCAATATTTTTTAGAGACCGATATCGAAACAGGGGTAATATCCAATATCTAGTAAATATCCGGTCGATTTCAAAATATCCATAAAAATCTCCAGATATTCCCGAAATATTGTGAATTTCATCCCGAAATCCAGGGATATTTTGCAAATTATTTTTCATAAAAAAAATTAATCTTAAACACTTAAATTATTGTTCAAATAATCTATATTGAAAATTATTTTAAAAGAAGTATTAACAAATTTATAAAATTTTCCAACACAATAGTCAATAGTATAATTATTGAAGTAGAATTGGGCAAAGATTGTGAAAGTATTACTATTTAAACCCAAACTACCAATATAGAGACAATATTTGAGATAATTCAGATCTTTTGAAAGCCGTACATATTGTCTATACGCAATTAGACCCTGAAGTTGTAGGGATTGCTAATTTTGGAAATGAGGTAAAAAGTTACAACTTACAATCAATTTTATAATTCTAATATTATAACTTCTTTGCATGGGAGTATTCTGTCATATACTCATATTTATATTTATTATTTACATACTGATCTCATGAGTCATTAATGTAGCTCATATACTTTAAGGATAAAAAGAAAAGTTTTGGTAAACGAGCAGTCATTGCAACTAGAAGCAAAATGCAACCGGGTATATAAGTTTTATTACAAAAATCTATGTAATAATAATAAATAATAATATCATTGAAATGGTATTCATACTTATAATACTTAATAATTTTTATTGCAGCTGATGAATGGGTAATGTATGGAAATTATGCTCCATCATTGCATGCAATAGCAGTTCACATACTGTCACAAACAGCATCATCTTCTGCATGCGAAAGAAATTGGTTCACATTTTCTTTAATCCACACAAAACAAAGAAACTATCTTACTTATTCTAAGCTTGAACAACTTGTTTATTGTTATTATAATATGAAGTTGAAATTTAGGGATATAACAACTGAAAAAGATAAATTAGATGAAACTGATTTTATGGATCTACTTCAACTAACTGCTGAAACAAGCGATGATAATGAGAATCTTTTTTTTTGACTAGGTTAGACCAGCCTATTTGGATGATGATGAGAGAAATCTTGATCCACAAATTGCTTCTCATGCTCGAGATATGGGAATAAATGTTGAACAAGTGGTTAGAGAAGAAGTTGGTGTAGATCGTTGAGTTACTGTTAGCAACTCTTCTGATGACCAACATACCTCTGATGGAAATAGTGGAGGAAAAGATGATGGAGATGAGGGAGATGAGGGAGAAGGTTGGGATTCTGGTGCAAGAGGTTGGGATGCTGGTGCAACAAGTTGGGATGTTCGTGTCGGAGGTTGGGATGCTGGTGCAACATGTTGGAATGCTAGTGCGACAGGTTGGGATGCTCATGCGGGTAATTTTGATCAAAATCGTGGTAGACAATATGGAGGAACAAATCAAATTGATGAAGATTCTTTGAATATGACTCTCTCCTCAATGAGTATGGACACATAAAATAGTTCTTTGGGCGATTCGCAGACAATGACAGATTCTCATATACCATATCATGGTAGTTATGGTGGCTGCAATATATTTGATTATCCTTCTCTACAAATGTCATATGCAA
This sequence comes from Dipteronia sinensis, assembly GCA_033220585.1. NCBI lineage: Eukaryota > Viridiplantae > Streptophyta > Magnoliopsida > Sapindales > Sapindaceae > Dipteronia > Dipteronia sinensis. Next base: position 67,180,570 of record CM065636.1, on the reverse strand, counting down.
TACCTATGCATGCAGATCAACAATATCCACCAAGTTGGGTAAATCCAAACTACCCAATTCATGGATCAGTTGGAAGAGATCAAACAACATACGTGTGGTATATTAATAACTACCTTAAAAACTATGCTAGCACGTTTTCCTGAGAAAATTATTGTTCGAATCAAGATAGAAATGTATCTTATATATTTGAACCAGTAAGGAATTCATTTTGGTTTTAAATTTCAGACATGCAATGTATTATTATGTAAGAATTATGATTTATCATTTATGATTGAATCTTGAATCTTGGAAGTATGGAACTATATATATATATATATATATATATATATATATATATATTAATGATAATTTTGTTTATTAAATATATAATCTCTTTATATTGTATATAAATCTATAATATAGTAAAAGTGAAACAAAATATTATTCTATTAAATACTCAATTTTAAAAATTATATATAGACTATATCTATGTTATAATTTATAGTAAATCAAAACTATGCTAATTTGTTGTTGAAATATGATTCATTTGATGGATAATTACTTGTTTAAACTTGTCCTAAAGTTTCACAAATGTTTTTTTAACTTTATATGTAAATATCCATCATTGTTTTAATTTTTTTACCGAATATCCATCGATATCAATAATATCTCCATATATTCATAAATTTAGGAGTCCGATATCGATACCAATACGAATATTTTATTCCTTGCTTATTTGACTCCACCATAACCAAACTCTATCCGTTTATTAACATCTTCGACACTACATAACCAACGTAAACTAAAACACAAACATTTTTTTCACCCAAAAAAAAAAAGTCAACTAGTACTTAGTCAAACAAGTTTCACCCACTAAACATTAAACAACCAGCTCCAGTAGGAGACAACATAACATGATCTCTCTGTCTAGTCTCTCGTATGATTATTAAAGTTTCAGTGATGATCACATTCAAAACTCAGCAGACCAACCCTCCTCTGTGACTTCATCGTCAACCACCGAAGCCAAGTAGCTCTTGTTATCAGGGTTCCTGACGGAACAGTTGGCCCTAACCTCTCCCTGTGTACCGGTCAACACACTCATTTGACCCATCTTGATCATGGAGAGAGCAAACTGGTCAAAGAAGAGCTTCTCATTGATGGCAAAGCTGGTGACAATGTCTCTGGTCCTCTTGTCGGTGTACAGGTCCTGGTCGGAAGTGAAGAGTCCCTGGCGGTTCATGAGGTCCACGTAGTACTTGTTGTCGAACACATTGGGTGTACGGATGTCTTGGAACACTGTGTTTGGGGTGTCGAGGGCCGGGCAGGTCTTCTTTAGGTTGTTAGCGAAGGTCTTGTCCATGGTGGGGTCCTGCGTCGGGTAGAGACGGTCGGTGAAGGAAGAGCAGTGGCTGATGCCGATGGTGTGACCGCCGGAGAGGGCCACGGCGTCGGTCTTGTCAAGGTTCTTGGTGGCTAGCCTGTTCAGGAGGAAGGTGGTATCGGCGAACGGTGGCACCAGGTTGTCCAAAGTTGCTTGTGCGGTCGCGAAGGTTAGACCGTCGCGTCGTCCCAATGGCAATTCGTAGTCAGGACCACCGGACTGCAATCAAACAAAAAAAGGAAATTAAAATATTTTTTATATATTTTTATTTTAAACTAATTTCTTTATAAATCTTTGAATTTAGCTACTAAATAATTATAAGAGACGAGTTATTTTCTTTTATTTTATAATTTTTAACCTCTTAATTTTTGTTGAGTGTTGGATTGAAATTCAATAACTAGCAATTAACTTGAAACAATGCAGAAACTGTATATATATAATAGCTAAATCCCTGAACTCCTTATTTGTAAATAACCTATAAATAATTTCTACAAATGAAATTCCTCGTTCTTGTATAATTGTGTGTATTCTTTCATCATGCTTAGTCAGGAACAACATACGGTGACATAAATTGCCATTCTTTGTCCATCTTTGGTAGGTTTGTTTTAGTTAGTGTAATTCGAAATTTTTACAGTGAAGTTAATATAAGAGCATTTAATACCCTTCTCTGTTATTCTTTCTTTTATTATTCATTGTTCTTTTAATTTATTGCAACGCGTTATTCATACAATTGTAGGTAAAGATTAACTTCACTGTCAAACTTTTGATTATGCTAACTAAAACAAATCTATTTATAAAAAAATCAAACCAATCAAAGAATGACAGCACATATAACATATGTCACCATTTGTTGCCACTTGACTATGCACGACGATGGAAGAGTCCACACAATTCTAAGACACTCCTAAACATTTTAATCGAGTTATATTTATATTTATACAGACAATCAGAAAATCGGTCTATTGGTACACAACTTAAAAAATATTCGATAGAATATTGAATCACACTTTTTAAAATTATGATTATAATATATTTTACATGGCATATATGGTACACATGTCTATAGCTTGACATATGTATATATACACATATATATTCAAATTTTCAATTAAATAATGTGACTTGATCTATCATCTTTTCGAAAAGTCAGCAAGAAAAAGTAAGAAAATGGGGTAGGTTAGGTCAAGAAAAAGCAAGCACCAATATTAGAAAAATGACAATATGAAACATGTATTTTATATTATTTAAATTTTTTTTGAAAGGAGAATTTACATGAAACCTGTAAATGATTATAATATAAATATATAATAAAGTGGTGAATTAAATAATGTACCAGAGTAACAGAGTCACGAGCGGCGATAGCGACGATGTCAGAGCAAGAGACGACTCTACCACAGGCCTTGTGGACACGCTCCCGGAGGTCGTCGATGATCTCAAAAGCTTCCTTCCTCAGGGTCAAATTTGGAATTGCCTCCTGCTCACTTGGCCCACTCGCTGATCCATCCAGCAACACTGATCCATCACACCCCTGCATTGCATATATAATTAATTCATATAACACCGATTTATTAAATTACATTTGACAACTCATATAAGGAGCAAATTGCAATCAACCTACTTGAGGTTTGTTTTTAGATAATTAGAAACAACTTTTCCTTTCATCGACAATTGTCTTTCCTCTGGTTAGTCAATATCAGTTAACTCTAAAAATTAACCATGTTAAATTTGTTAAATGACTCAATTATTCCTGGTCGGTTGTCACTTATTAACACTTACTTTAACTTATAGAATAAGAATTTTTTTTTTATAAAAATAGATCTCATCATAGGTGGGTAGGTCTAGATGTGGATGATTGAAAGAAATTTCTATTATGGATAAAAATATCCTTCAGGTTATGATAAATTTTAATTAAAGAAAATTAATTAAAAAATTTTAATGACCGTTTGAATTGCCTATAAAATTGTATTTGCCATCAGATCAATGGGTATAAAATACTTTTTTAAAAAGAAAGTTTAAAAAATATTATTTTATTATATGTAACTATGACCTGCATTAAATGTACATAATTGATGTGATATGTACAGTCCATTAATCGTACTTTTTTTAAAAGTACCAAAATACCCTTGAACTAAGGGTCAATACTTTGAGTTAATGGATGTTAACTGACTGAAAGGAGGCAATTGTCAATAAATGGAAAATGGAAAAGTTGTTTTTGGATGTCTAAGAGCAAACCTTATGGACTTCGGTTGCAATTTGCTCCCACATAAATATATATCATGTACGGACTAAGGTGTACCAACTACCAAGTTTAATTCTATAAATTATTTAGATTTAAATATTTTCTATCTATTTCTAGTCAATAAAATCTCACAGTTAATTTATAAAATACATTTTTTAATATATTAGTTCGTTAAACAAAATTCAACTAAAATATAAACAAGGTTAGTAAAGGATAAGAGATCTCAACTAGATTATAATAACCTAACAAATAAGAAAAGATTATCATATAATATCTTTATACCAGGAATCTCTTGAGTTGAAACAACCTTTTAAAGGTGCTAAAGACAGCATGAAAACTAAGCAACAGTAGTCCATATCTAACTGGCGATGATCGATTAATTGACAAAGCAACAGTAACGTTAATATAATTAATAAATAATGTAGCTAGTATTAATTACCTGGACAAAGCAGTCGTGGAAATGGAGACGAAGCAAGCCAGCAGCTTGGCCGATATCTTTCTTGAAGACCTTCTTGAGCTGGTTTCTGATGATGGATTCGGCTTTAGGACAGCTCTTCTTGTAGAAAGTCCATGACAAACCATTCACAATAGGTGCAGCAGCAGAGGTCTTTGCCTCCGACACTATCAAAAGACATGAAGATATCACAAGCAGAGAAACAATGGAACAAGCAGAAACTGATGATGAGCTAGCCATTGTTGTTTGTGTGTTTTGTTTTGTGGTTTTCAACAAGGCATGTATAAAGGATACTTATAGGCACATAGCCCTTTCTTTTGAAAAGTCTTCTTTGAAACTTGGAAGAAAGTCTTATCCTTTAATGTATTCACTCATTATTTTTTTATTTATAGTTTTTCTATTATCGATTTGAACTAATATAAGATATTTCAGTTCTTTAAACGTGAACTATTCTATTTAAAAGATGTTTTGATAAGTGTATACAGTCAAGTCAAAGTATTTAAATTCAATTGTACACATATAAAGAACTAATACATCTTATATCAGTTTGAACAGATAATAGAAAAATTATATATATATATATGACAGCTCAAATTAGAAATTATTAACTGAACAAGCGTAACTAACTGTCGGACTGTAATATTATAATCATATTTATTCATGTATTACATAATATAATTTGATTGTATATACCGGCATACCACTCTAGGATTATAGATGTAAGTTTCTGTCTCCGTCTTATCTCATGAATAATTAATTACGGAAAATGGCTTGGGGAAGGAGTTAAAGACTTTGGTGAGATTGACATATAATGAAATTGGATAATTGGAAATAAGGAACCTATGGCGGACACACACCGCTATGTTCACACCGTCAATTTGCATTTCTTTTATCTTCCAACTTGGGATGCCCATCCACTATTCAATATATATATATATATATATATATATATATGCACACATTTGTCTACCGTTCATGCAAATACAATCTTGTACGTTTAATCGTTTTATATTTCTTTTGTGGAGTAGTATTGTTTCTTGGATATTATCAAATCCAAGTGTGAAGACTAATGAACACACACCAAGGTAAACTGTTCACCCAGTCGAATTAAACTTGTCTCTCATGTTAGTACAATTGTTTATTCTAACATTTTTAAGACGCGTATATCCTTAACATGGAAAAATCTCGTGTGCCGCGGGAAATCTTCCACCGTAATGCGATACTACCACGTGATGTAGATATTAATACTCTAAGGAGTCGTTTGTTTTTTCTACTTAAAACTTAATGAGTTCGAATCATAATTATTAAGTTGTTTTGTTTGTTTTTATAAGTGGTCACACAATTTAAAAATACCAAAAAACAATTTAAAATAAAAAGTAAAAAAACATAACTTTTCACTTAATTGTAAATCACTGAATTGCATTAAATGCAATCCAAAATCTTTTCTTCCGATACTATCCCCTATATATAACATATTTCCAATTTCGTCATAATTATATATAGTACAAAAATCTTTATTTTAATATATTGTTTATTTTAAATAACTTTAAAAATAAAAAAGAACTCTAATCACTTCTTATATTGGTGTTTAATATCAATACTTTATTATGATATTAGGGTGATGTATTTATATATTATTTTTTTTAGAGTGTTTTGTGTGAATTTTCCTATTGCCCATTTTATTTTTTGAAAAAAAAAACATATATTTTCTTAATAAAAATGAAGTTTATTTGTAATTTAAGAAGAAGATCATGATCATATGTGTTTATATATAATTATTATTTTTGGATTGTTTTTATTCCATATTACATATATAATTGTTTAATGTGGGCATAAATGTAAAATTACTTAGTTTCAGACAATTTTACTTTTAAAAAACAAACATGTTGACAATACATTCAGATGTGAGGAGAAAAAAAACATGTCATTTAAGTTCAGATTTCAGTCCCTATTTAGTCTTCAGAAAAATTCAGAACTATTCAATTTTCAGACAAAAAACCAAACGACCCCTAACTGTCTAAATTTTGTATATATTTTTCATTATTATAATATTTTATGATTGAGGATGAGACATAACTCGAACCTACAACTTTAAGGATATAGGTGTGGGAGGCTTACCACTTAGCCGACCTCATCTTATTCTAAAATTTGTGTTAATACATGTAAAAATATAAAAGAGAGGGAATTACATTAAATAGCTTTTAAATTAAGGCTTCATTCAAGAATATCCCTTTACAATAAGTTGATTATTTGTATCCACTATTATAGGTGACTTCACAAAAATACCCTTACTTTTTGAATTTAATAAAAAATATTTATTCAATTTAATGAGAAATATTTTTCACGTTATCTCAATAATCTGCTTCTCTTTCATCAATCGTTGTCTGTCTCTCTCTCTCTATCAGCATTCTATCTCTCCTAAACCGCTCTCTATCTATATATCCAACGTTCTCTCTCTCATCAACTTTCTCTCTCTACAATACAGAAAATGAACCCATCATCTATTGATTACACTCATAACTCTTTTGTTCTTTAAATCTACTTGTATAGTAGATCTACATTGTCCGCAAATCACTTATCTCACATCTTCACCGTAACTATTTCGTAATCGAATGTATATTGCTTTGTTTTTGTTTTGAAACTCTTATAAGAACGTATGTTGTTGTTTTCTTGTACTTAGGAAGAATTTGAAATCGATTTTGAATGTTTTGCGAACTGTATTTTTGTTAGCTTAGAGTCATTGGATGACAGAATATTGTATCGTGTACATTTATTTATATTTAATCGTGTAACCATATGTACATGTTTTCGTGCAATGGAATATATATTAAATCGTGTAATAATATATTATTTTGGCATGTTGTTTGTGCAGAGTAATGGGAGAGTTGCGATTTCTTATTTCATACGGTAGCATGTGCTTTGGTCAGAACTATGAGGGTGATGATTCATAAATGGTATTTGTACCATGTGATTTGATATATGATGGCTTAATGAAGACAATTGGAGATATTGTGAGGAGTGATTCATCTAGTTGCAACTTTGAATTAAAGGCTATTATGACTACTAGTGGGAGGCATGCCATACCAATAACAAAAAATTATAGAGATGTGGCCTTTTTGATGCATGAAGAGAGGGTTATTCCAGAAGTATATGTAACAATTATTGGAAGGGATTAGACGGCTGGTGGTAACATGCAAAATGCCACATAAATGCTAACCCAAAATCCTTCGAAAAGTGTTCTCCAACAAGGGTTCCCACATTTCCCCTAACTGTTTGCATAACAATATTCTCAACATTTTCAACAACCATATTCCCAATCTATTCAACAACCATATGCCCAGCCTTATTTCTAAACATATGGCCAACCATCTCAACTACATACACAACAAAAAAAAACATATTGCTACAATAGATTCCATCATGTATGTATAAGCTTGAGCGGGAAAATCCTGGCACTGTTACAACTTTTAAGTTGAATGCTCATAATCAATTTAGATACTGCTTCTTCGTATATAGTGCATGTCTTCGTGGGTTTTGCACAGTTTTAAGGCTTGTTGATGCTATTGATGGAACTTATCTTAAGGGAAGATTTCGGGGTTTATTGTTCATTGCTGTATGCAAAGATGCTAACGAGCAAGTGTATCCACTAGCTTTTGGCATTGATCGGAAGGAAAGCAGAAAGTCGTGGAGCTCATTTTTGAAACAACTGTGTTTATGCATCGAATGCCCTGAAGACTGTATGTTTATATCTGATCAGCATAAAAGGATTGAAAAGACAATGAAAATGGTTCAACAATGGTTCCATGATCGTTAAAATCATGCAGACACTTTGCAATCATAGTTGACGATATGGGCAACACATTTGTTAAAAGAATGTAACGAAGATTCTGCTATGTTCAAGGTACGCCCGATCGAATGGAATGAATTCTTGGTTAAGGATGGCGACAATGACGGACTAGTAAACCTTATAAAGAGGACATGTAGTTGTCGAGAATTCCAAATTGATTTGTTGCCATGTAAATATGTTTTGGATGCTTTATGTGCTTGTAAAAAACCATTCATCGATTTTTGCTCGGATTACTATAAGAAATCCAATTTGGTTGAAGCATATTCTGGAATTGTTGGACAAGTTAGAGACCAATGCGAGTGGGATGTCCCTTCAGAAATTAGCTAAATAGTTGTGAAATCTCCTCCGTGGCTATCGAGGTTGGCCAACCAAAGAACAATCTGTTTCCATTACCGGAGAATATCATGGAAAGAAATCTAGAACATGTTCATGGTGCAAAAAGGTCGACCATAATCGACAAAATTGTCTAACTCCCCGCAGATTCACATCGTCAAATGCAACAGAGACTTAGCATACTCAAACACATAAACAACGCATATGTCGTTGTTGTGGCGGTCAAGGCCACAACAAATGAACATGCCCCCACGGCCAAACTAGCACAAGAGATTCGGGGCAAGGACATGATGAAGATGTTACAGGTGTTTAAACCCTTGCTATTCATTTGTCAATTTCAAAACATGTTGTTGAACTTAAATTACTTCTTGATTTCAGAACTTGTAGCTGAACTTAAATATTTTTTATTTCAGAACATGTATTTAAACTTAAATTAATGTTTTATTTATTATTATGAAAGTTAAACTTGTTTTATTACTATTTTATTATGTTAAATTAATGTAGTTGAACTTGTTTTATAGGGTAACATGGTACATTGTTACAATATGGATTGCAAATATTTTGATACGCTTAGACTGTGAAAGTTCATACTGTAGCAAATATTACACGGTGAAATTTAGAAAACATTGCATGGTGAAATTTTCAAAAACAGTACAATGTTATTTAGTGACCATTACATGATTAGATTCAACATTGCAAGACAAAAAATTGACTTCACAAGTACTAATAATGATGTTAACCTGTAAATGCATGAACAAGCTACCAGCAAGTATATAATCTGAACATGAAATCTAATAATGTAATTAGAACGACATTATAAACATTCACAGCAAACATGTAATCAAAACATGTTCTACAAATTCATAAAATAATCAAAATATGTTACATTTAACTTAATATTGAGCACTGAATTGCCAAATATTTCAAAAGTCATCTCTAAACAAAAAACGCTACAGTTAACCTAATCTTCATCCATGGAACTAGCAAATAATTCAAAAGCCATATATCTCCTCTTTAGTCCAATTCCATTTCTGATCCTTATTACACATTATGTACTCGATTCCTTGAAGCATGAAAATGCCACAGAAAACCACATCTCGTTCGTGCTAACACAAGAAGGTGTGATTTGTCTTAAAAACAAATTGTGCATGTACTAGGCTTGAAAATAACCTTATTCTGGCATATCCAAATAATGACCAAAACAACTGCTCTTGAAGTCTTCCAACTCACCGCCATTACGCAACACCCTTTCAATTTTTGCCTATGAATTTATGTTTACAGTGAGTGTTTATCGTTATGTTATATGACCATGTATCCCTCGGGTATACCAAATACTGATCCAGATCTTCATATTCATTAACATCCCTCTACATTCAAACAATTTGCAATACATTGTTAAAAACTATTTCCAGAATGATTACACGATGAAAAACTAATGTGATTACACGATGTAATATAAAATACATTACACTATGTAATAAATGGTTACATTGCATGAAGAAATTATAAACAATATACTCAAATCAATACCAAATGCAATTTTACAATTTTAACACATTTTCGAACTTCACAACAAATCACTTCCCAACCTAGAAAATCAATCAATCTCTATATGCATATATGTATATATCCCATGGTCAATTTTTTAGCATATCTATAAGCTGGAACTCCCATGCTAATTGAGCACACCATAGAACAAGAATTTTTTTTTATCTCATCTCGTATTTAATTATTTGTTTCTAATCCAAAATACAAAGATTTTTTTATAGATACGGGTCTCTATATCTAGATTCTTATCATCTTCTTACAATTCCCATCTTTAATTTTTATTATCAAAGGGAGATTCTATTATCATAGGGTGATTCTTGGTGGATAAAAACAAAAACACAATATAATTAAGCAAAATAAAAATCATTAATAGCAAAACCCTTACAGAAATTCCTCAATTGTTTTGTAATATATTTTTAAAAAAAAAATATACCCTAACTGATTCAAGAACCAATTGACAAATCAAAACCCTAACTTGAGAAACCAATTGATTCAAGAACATACCATCAAAGTTGATTCAATGACTAAACCAGAAAAACAAAACAAATTAAAATCGTATTTAAATTACAATATCAAAACCCTAATTGATTCAAGAACATACATTTCTTCCTATCTCACTCCAAAAGAAACAAATTTGACCAACACTTCGTTTGCAACCGGAAACCCCTTTTCAAACCCCATTTGTCTCTCTTCGTCATTGTCTCTTCATTGTTCGTCTTCGAAACTCCCTTTTCTCTCTAAAAACCGATTTGAAACCCAATGAAACCGATTTCTCTCTCTCTCTCTCTCTCTCTCTCTCTAAAACCATGTCCCTCTCTCTCTATAATTAAGATAAGTTTATTTGACTTGCTTTTACTTTCTTTTTATTTTCTTTTTAATTTTTAATTTCTCTTCAATTAAAAAAAAACAACAAATAATATGACAAGTAAAAAAAAAAACAATCAATTTATTGAACATGGATATTCTTGAATAATGCCTTAATTTTATAGCTATTTAAGAAAAGCACCCAATATAAAAGTAAGGGACAGTTAGGTATTACTTTTAAAAAGTTAAAATCAGATTATTTTATAATTTTAACATAAAATGATGTTCGGTAAAACTTCCAAAAGTGATTAATTGATAATCTGAAAAATTTTGACAGTGATTTTACGAAGTAGGTGGGGGGTTACTTTTTGAAAGTGATTACAGAATAATATATTTTAGCATTTAATGAATATTTTAAAACATCATTATTATCCTTATGAAATAAAGTTAAAATCATTTATATACCTTGTTTCATCTCAAAATTATATGTTCTATTTAAATATTGATTTGATTTATAAAATCTTTTAAAAATGTTTTATTGTTCTTATGAAATCGTTTTTCCTAATTTAAATATTATACTTAAATATTTATTTAATATATATAACTAATGAAAAAAAATGAAATAGGGTCCTAAAATCATGGATATTTTAGTCATTGTAACTAATCTCAACACGTTTGTAATAAAATTACTAAGCATATATATATATATATATATGTATACTACTTTTGAGCTATACAGTAGTGAAAACACTACTCAAGCATGTGTCTAATAACTTAGAGGGAGGATGAATAGGTTTTAATCAAGTTAATTACCGATTTTCCTTGATTAGTCAATATTTAAAATTCACTCAATCACCAAACAATATAAAATCAAGTATAATTGCGGAAATTAGAAGACACTTGATTTTTACGTGGAAACCCTTCAACAAGGGAAAAACCACGGGCTATCCTTCTAGCCACACACGATCCTCAAATCCACTATTGTAATGATTTTTACAACCTAGGTTGACCTCTAGTCACACCATTCTCGGTCACTAACCTACCACTACTACCCAACAGGCCTTTATAGTGAATCATTGATCACTTTGCTTGCTAACCACACCTTGGTTGCAAGACTTCACTTGCTTGTGCACTACCACCTTGTAGTCACAAGACTTAACTCTCAAAGAAGACATTAACAACCTAAGTGAATATATGAATATTCAAAATGCAAATAATGCTAGGCAACACTAAATGCTTATCTAGGAATTAAAGATGACACTAAGTACAAATCTTAGATATCAATGTCTATATGAATGCTCATAAAGACCTAACTAGATATATATATATATATATATATATATGCAAGTCTAAAATCTAGTCATCAAACAAAGTCATATCAACACGTCTTGTCACATAAAATGACAAGGACAATAAATGCAATTAACAAATGCAATCAATGAGGTCATAAACAATAATATCTAAATGCAAAGCAAGTAGATTTAGCTAGAGGGCAAAATGGTCCTAAGTACTAGCTATCACAATACAAACACAATCATGTTATCAAGACTCACAAATATATGCAATAAAGTAGAGTCCTAGCATTTAATCAACTAATAAATGCAATAAAGTCATCATCTTGGAATGTATGAACAAATAACAAAGAGGGATTTTTGTTCAACATACCAAGTTAACTCAAGAAGAAGACCCATGCCTTAATGATGCTTAATGATGCATGAAGGATGATGGGTTTTGGGTTTTGGGTTTAGAGAGTTGATGAAACACTCTTGGAGCTTCTCTCACTAAGGAAACAATTCCTCTCTCTAAAAATCAATTTCTGAAGCTTTGAAAAACGAATTGGGAGAGAAGAGAACATATATATATATATATATATAAGCCCTAGACAAAACTACGTCGTTTTGAGAAAGTTTGTAAGAAGACAAGGCAAACTTGATGTAGTGCGTGGGTACCTACCCGCGCACCGACCTGCGCACATGGGATTTGTTGGTTCATGCCCAGCGAACTCACCAGTGAACCGGGGATCAAAATGACTCAAGACCTACTGCTTTGGGCTACTGCTCGGATAGGGACCTGCGCATGGACCCGTGCACACACACTTCGCTGGTTCCAGACCAGCTAATAGACCAGCGAATCGGGGTCCAAGAACCACACCAGGACAACTGCGCTGGTGGATGTGCGGGTAGTGACATGCGCACAGTGACCTGCACATATGGCCTATCAATGCTAAAAAACAAGCACTACAAGACGTGCGAGCGCGAATGCAACAACCACACATAAATCTAAAAATAAAGTGCAAGTGTGATTGTGAAAGAATGCACACATGAGCAATCATGAAACAAATGCATAACAATTCAAATGCATGTAAGTGTGTAAGTGTGCAACAATCAATACATGTAAATACAAATGCATAAGATGTGAGTGTGTGCAACTAAATCCCTTTAAGAGTTAAGAACAAGTGAACTACCTCTCTTGAAGCTCTTTGGGATGACTAGAAGTATGTCTTCGAGAAAACCACATTTGGAGAACCTATGCTACTCGTTTCATAAACATCCCCAATGTGATTTGTCATGAAATAAGTCAATCATAAAAGTGAGGTTCTTACAAGTAATTTTAAAAATACAATCAACCAAACATCTGCTGATTAACTTCACAACTGATTATTTCTTCAGTATAGCTAACATTGATTATTATAAAAATTATAGCAATACCAAACTAGCTCTTAATCCTAACCCTAAAAAGAAGGATCGATGGACAAAGTAAATCCAACGGCCCGTGATTGTACATATGCACCATCAATTATGAATAAAATCAATTTCTATCAACTTTTTACCTATAAGTTGTATGATTATAGAGTTGAAAATAATGATGACTTTTTGTTTTGTTGATTTTTTTAAAAAAATATTGGCCTCCGAAAATCTGCTTGTAAAAGTATGACATGTTGCAAATATTCAATTCAAGCCGCCCACGTGCACATTCCAGTGCTTCTTATCCTCACAGATGCTGACATATAATTGTAAAACAGATTTTTATTACAAAGTATCCAATCACATCACTCACGACAACTAAAATTTGGTTGCATATAACAAAATGCCCTAAATTATCTGTTAATTGAATTCTTCACTCTGATTAAATAAAAACCCCAAGAAAAAAAAATCCAGTTTTATTATAAATAAATCTAAATCGTATTCCTTTTAAAAAAACAAATTAAGGTTAAATATTTATTTATTTGTTTTTTTGTATTGTAATAAGTCAACATATGTTCACGCATTCTGCTGATCTTGTATTGTTATCTCAGTCTAATAATAATTATGATTTGATTATTGTAGTAATAAACGTTTTTGTCTGTTTATTCTTCAATGTTGTACAGCTGAAAATCACCAAAACTTTCTTACATTCATTTTTGAACGTTGAACCAGTATTGTTGGTTCAATTTTAACTTTAGCAAAAGAAAATGACAACTATTTAGCACCGAATCTTTTAGTCAAGCCTGGCAACTACAAATCGAGTCACTTGACAATTTCTTATTATAAGAAATGAGAAATTAATTCACATTAAACAATTGATAAAAAAAAAAATCAAACTTTTACCATCTTTGTTCATTACTAATTTACTAAGATAATTGAAGCACATTCATGAGAATATTCTCTTTTATAAAAGCCAGCGTGTTTTTTTTAATGGAAATACAGACAAATCAATTCATAACAATTCTCTTATAAATAAAAACGAAAATACAAAGTTGGTTTAGTGGTATAACTATTATATTCAAATCAATGAGATTGTAGATTTGAGTTATATTTTTATACTAAATTACATTTTAAATAATAATATTTCAAAAAATAGATATAAAAAAATTATTATTACAAGGTATACTTATAATGACACGTGAATTTGTGGCACATTAATGTAACTTGTGAAATTCTGAAACATTTGCCTAAATTTTATGAACCAAAGATATATATATATTTTTAACATAATTTTTTCAATATTTATCCTTTATATTTTTATGCATTCTTTGGAGTAATTAATGTAGCTCTTTCTTTTGTTTATTCAACCAAGATAAAGAATAGAATAAGATGTATGCCCACTCTATGTCTGTAGACAGCAGTATTTAATTAATTTGAAAATGGTTAGGTGAATTGAAATTTCATTGTTAATTTTTTTTTTTAATATACAAAGAATATGCTTTGTAGTTTCGAGGAAGGGACCCTTAACCTCAATCCTCATAAAAGAGAAGACTACATTTATGATATATACATGATTTTTCTAGGTTAAAAACCCATTCTCTTCTTTAGACCTTAGGATTCTTTTTTGTCAAGTTGGTTTTTGTTTATTTCACTTTATTTTCAAGTGGGGTTGCAAGCTTTTTTCAAGATGCTGTTTTTTTTAAAATAATAATAATAATTCTAAATAAAGTTTCAT
The DNA here is from genome assembly GCA_033220585.1 of Dipteronia sinensis. Taxonomy (NCBI): domain Eukaryota; kingdom Viridiplantae; phylum Streptophyta; class Magnoliopsida; order Sapindales; family Sapindaceae; genus Dipteronia; species Dipteronia sinensis. The sequence continues at coordinate 67,165,566 of CM065636.1, read as the reverse complement.
CGCAGAAAACTAAAAGAAAAACAGAGGAAGAGCATATGGGATGCATGAACCATCATTAATGCCTTAATGGATATTGGGTTAAATAGTATTGATTCATTAATTATCAGCTGTCGAATCAACATATATTTTATGTCGAATCTACATATATATTTTATATACTATCCGACATACATTTAACTTTACATATTTCGTTGGGTAAATTTTATAAGTAACTAAAAAATTAAGAGGTTTATTATTTTTATCTAAGATTAGTATTTTTATTGATTTTATCGAAAAATTTATTTTTGGATAAAATTGTCCTTATTTTTATTTTTGCCTTTATGTGTTTAATTGTGTTAGACTTGGGATGTTTAATTGATTTTCTATGGTGTGTTTAATTGATTTACACCTGGTCTTGTTATGACGTGTTTAATTGAGTTGTCATGGTGTGTTTAATTGAGTTGTCATGGTGTGTTTAATTGAGTTTAATTGATCTACCTTGGTGTGTTTAATTGGTTGCCTGATGTTTTTAATTGGTCTGCCTTGGTGTGTTTAATTGGTGTCCTGATGTGTTTAATAGGTATGCCCTGATATGTTTAATTGGCATGCCCTGATGTGTTTAATTGGCATGCAGTGGTGTGTTTAATTGGTGGTCTGATGTGTTTAATTAGTCTGTCCTGGTGTGTTTAATTGGTGTCCTGGTGTGTTTAATTGGTCTGTCCAGATGTGTTTAATTGGTTTACATCTGATGTGTTTAATTGGGTTGTCGTGGTGTATTTAATTGGTGGCCTGGTGTGTTTAAAGAAATTTGGAACAAAATTTTTTTAAAAAAACTAAGGAGATCATCAATCTTTATAATCCCAGATTTATCAACACCCAGAAACCAAATTTTTTTTTTAAAAAAAACGCCATGATGGATCTTCAGATACCAATAAACAAAACACACCCAAACAAACCAAACAAACAAACAAAACCCATAAACGAAATCCAATTAAAAAACAATTTTTACACACAAAACACATCCGAATCCCAGCTACCTTTCTTTCATTTTATTAGCAACCAAACAAAACAAAAACCCATTAATTTCATAAACCCATAAATGAAATCCAATTAAAAAAATTGAAAAAACAAAAGAAAAATTAAAAAAGAACATCGTTCTTGATGGATCTTCAGATTCATCAATAGAACCAGTCAACCACCACAGCCATACCCGAAATCAAACCAGTCAACTATCACAAAACCCAAACACAAAATCACATGAAATGGGAGACAAAGAAGGCAGTGATAAGGTGGGTTTCGTGGTGGCCGGTGTTTTGGCAGCTGGGTTTCGCGGGAGATGGAGCAGCGGCAGCGTGCCGCGTAGAGGGAGGCTGCAGAAGTGATGGATGTGGTGGGTTTTTTTTGTTAGTTTTGCTGGGATTGAAGAGAGATACGAGAGAGAGAAAGAAGCGATAAGGTGGGTTTCGTGGTGGCCGGTGTTTTCGGCGGCTGGGTTTAGCAGGAGATGGAGCGACGGCGGTGTGCCGCGTGGAGGGAGGCGGCGACGGTGATGTGTGTGGTGGGTTTTTTTGTTGGTTTTGCTGGGATTGAAGAGAGATACGAGAGAGAGAAGTAAGAGATTGAAGAGAGAGAAGAAAAAAATGTTTCTAAAGGGATAATAAGGGGTAATTCAGTCTTCACATCCATTTATTGAGTAGAAACAATAAATTTACTAATTTTGGGTAAAAGCAATAAACATTCTAATTTATTGACTAAAAAGGTCTATTTCCTCCATTTTCCAACATATTTAGGTTAAATAGTATTGATTCATTAATAGACTCTTCTTCTTGGAAAGAGGACCATGGAGGTGCCATCGGTGGGAAATCTAATGATAGAATTAACGAGAATCCTATAAAGAAAGATTTGGGGTTTGGTGAGGTGACCAAAGCTCAAGTGGGTGCAGTGTTCGGATCTGGAAGTGATAAAGGAACTGAAGCAGGCCCAACTATTTCCCAGGGTTCATGCCCAATCGCAAATGAGGTAGCTGGGCTTTACGAAGGGTCAGAAAGGGACATGGACAGGTCCATGAAGGGGCTGGATGTGGGAGTCACTAACCCATTAGGTGTTGGCCTTAGTAAAACTCATAAACCTGTTAAGTGGAAACGGGTTGCTCGTGGTATGGGTATAAACTACAATAATGGGGAAAATTGAAATTAGGTAAACGAGAGATTTCTGAGAAACAACTGGGCGATCGATCGAGCATGATAAAATCGAAGACAGGGGGCAACAGAGAGGCTGATATCGCATTGGTTGACATGGGCGTTTTAGGCCAAGTTAGAACTGGTAGTGAAGATGTTGTCACTCAGAAGCGGGTAAAGGTGCTGCAGACGGTGGGTGGTCTAGCGGTGGACAGGCCTGAGAGGGTTCAAGGGGAGAACGAGCTTGCTAAGATGGTTACTAATGAACTAGTTTCATTGACGGCAGAACAAGTGCGTGATCAAGTTTCATCTGCCTGCTGATCTTCATCGGCTCGTCGAAGTCAATGAAAATTTTGTCTGGAACACCCGGGTATTGGGTAGTCCACGGTAGGGATCACAATTGGACCCGAACCCGTGAGTACCGACCCGAACCCGAACCGTTTGGGTCGGGTCAGGGTCCTCATATTCGTGTCAGGGGTCAGGTTTGGGTCTAAAAAAAAGGACCAGTATCGGGTTCGGGTTCAGGTCCGGGTCTGGTTAAAAACCCGGACCCGAACCCGAAGACCCGACTAATCACTAAAAAATATGAATACTCTGATGTTATATTTAAAAATATGAATACTCTGGTGTTTTAAAATATATTAAAGATGCAAAAAGTTAATAAAAGAAATATATTAAACATAAAGTAAACTTTAACTTTAATTCATTGGTTAGTACAGCTCTAGTTCCCATTATCCCAACTTGTTTGTCTTTTGTTCAACTTTCAAAGTATCGGTTTATATAAATATATATATATATATATATATATATATATAATATTATATGAGAAAAAGATGGTTTCCTGAAGATCTGGTCGGCAACCAGATCTTAGTCCGAAAATGAGGAGGGAAACACAACCCTCTGCCGCATTAGAGAGAGCAATGCTCCATTCACCAGTGATGACACTATTGAAGAAGAAGTAAACAAATGGAGGGAAAGAGACATACGAGAACGACACTACAAAAAAAATGGTCTTTTCCGACGGCTAAATGCCGTCGGAAAAGACGCTTTCCCGTCGGAAATGCTATTTTTCGACTGGAAAAAGCCGTCAGAGGCCGTCACAAATACGCTTGTCGCAAATAACCATTTACCGACGCGCCGTCAGAAATACTACTATTTCCAACAACCAAGGCCGTCGGAAATAATAAAAATACTGTCAGTAATAATAATTGAAGGTGGTCAAAATTACTAGTATTTCCGACGGCTTACTTATATTTCCGACGGGAAATGGCCGTCGGAAAAGGTTCATTGAAAAAAAAAAGGCGCGCCTTCGACTCTGCATTTTATGTGGCTCGTACTTGTGACTTGGATTTGATAGTAGATGTTACTCTTACCATTTTACTATAACTTTGTATCTAATATCTTTTGCATACTAATTATATATAAGCTATTGATATGTTTGCATACTATCTAATTAAATATATTTTTTTGTATAATATTTAAATATAACTATTGATATTGTTTTAAAAAATAATATTTTATTAAAATATTTCCCTTATTTCATAGGAAATTATATTTTACTACTACTTTATCTTGAAATAGGATACATATATTATATCCTTGTTGATTTTATTTTTTATAATCAACATTTTACTAAAAAATTAATAATCTTTATTAATTAATAATTTAAACTTATTTTAGTAATTACTAATAATTTTGCTATATTTTATATTTATTTAATTTAGTCAGATGTACACATAAAGTAAACTTCTTATTAGTACCATTTTTTTGTCCCCAAAGTCTGTTTCCTATTGTCTAATTTTCTTGCAGTGATCGCCATAAATTTTTTTTTTATACATTACCTATGACATATTATTTGAAAAATTCAAAGTTAAATCAAAATATTTGGCGAAAACTATAACAGAGTGATTTCGCTAAAAACAATAGTGATAAATACCAAAATAACACATATAGTGATACATTTAAAATATTGACCAACAAATCACATTTGTTTTGTAGTGTATAAATTATCACATACATTCCATTATAATTTATTAATTACTATTATAATAATAAATTAATTATTTTTTCCATGACAAAGCCATAACAAATAATGTAAGAAATGGTACTGCATTTTCGATAGCGTAATTGCCCTTAAAATTAATTTGAATTAAATTTTACCATTTCCGACAGCATAAAAAATGCCGTCGGAAATACAGACTATTTCCGACGGCATAAAAAAAGCCGTTGGAAATACATACTATTTCCGACGGCGTAAAATATGTCGTCGGAAATACAGACTATTTCCGACGGCATAAGGACTATTTTTGACGGTTATTGGGCCGTCAGAAATATGGTATTATATTTTTGCTCATTTCCGACGGTACTAATATGGCCGTCGGAAAAGGTACCATTACCGACGGCAATTAGTGCCGTCGGAAATAGTTCGTCACTAATAGACATTTTTTTGTAGTGCGAGCTGAAGGTTGAACTCAACAAGGATGCAATACACAAGGCTACAGAGAAATACTATGGCATCGAGGATAGAGGTGTCTACAATACAGATTTGCTGATTTGCTCCATTTTTCAAGTTAAAGTTCTTGTATATTTTTTTTGAAATTGATGTGGTTTTGATTGTAGGAGAATATCCGGATTATTGTAATAGATTAGTGTTTTTTTAAAATTGATTTTTGAATTTTGGATTTTTGACTTTTGGATGTGGTATCACTGGATTTGATTGAATTAATTCCATTGTGTTTGGGAAGTTAGGAAATGTATGAAAAAAAAGTGAAAATTCTCGGGTCCTCGGGTCGGCTGTAGACCCGCGGGTCCAGACCCGAACCCGAACCAGAAAATTTTCATGGATTTGGGTCCGGATCTGGGTCTAAATATTTGTAAAGGGTTTGGGGCTAGGTCTAATAGGACCCGACCCGAACCCGACCCATTGCCATCCCTAGTCCACGGGCGTTCAACATTTTGCGGATGCATAAGGAGGAAGCTAATCCGGCCTTAATGTTTTTGCTGGAAACTAAGTGTCATCATGAGAAGTTGGAAAATTGGAAGGTTAAATTAGGATTTGTTGGTAAACTAGTGGTGGATTGTATTGGGAGGGCTGGTGGGCTTTGCCTATACTGGTCTCAGGAAGTTATTGTGGAGCTGCTATCCTATTTAAGTGCGCATATTGATGTCAGAATCAGGCGTCTAAATAACAAGAGTTGGAGGTTTACTGGCTTCTATAGAGATCCAGATAGGACATAGAGGAGACACTCTTGAACCCTTCTTAAGCGTCTTGCGGGGATGTCAAATCTGCCTTGAGTGTGTATGGGAGATTTTAATGAGGTGTGCTATGATGGTGAGAAGAGTGGGGGCTTAAGGAAAAAATGGAGCACTATGGATGATTTTAGGGAAGCATTGAAGGAGAGCCAATTAGATGATATGGGCTTTAGGGGACCGAAGTACACATGGAGTAACAAACGGGATGGGGTTGGGCTGATTATGAAGCGTTTTAACCGGGGTCTGTGTTACCAGGAGTGGAGATTGTTATTTCCTTTCTATGGTATACACCATCTAGACTTCTAGGAGTCGGATTACCAGCCCATTTTGCTAGAATTCTCTGACGCTCTAAACCAAGGCCAAGGGCGCAATGGCACAAAGCAGAGGCGTTTCTTTTTTGAAGAATGTTAGGTTGACGATAAGGAGTGTCAGAAGATTATTTCCTCAGTTTGGAAGGATAAGGAGCAAGGTGGGATAACGTTGGGCAATATCCACATGTGTGGTAACCTTCTTAAGAAATGGAATAAAGAAGCGTGAGGCACACCGGAAGGAGATTGTAACCAGGAGAAATGAGCTGACTCTGGCTACTAGAGCTGATACTCCTTCGTCGTGGAGAGCCATTAGAAATATTGAAGAGAAGTTGGATGAGGTGTTGAGTAATAAGCAAAGGTACTGGTGTCAAAGAGCCAAAATTGAGTGGATGAAGAGTGGTGACCGAAATTCTGGTTTTTTCCATGCTAAAGCGTCAACTAGGAGAGTGCGTAATCGAATAAGTGGGTTATTTAATGAGACCGGCTGCTGGACAGAGTCGAAACAGGGGATGGAAGGGATCATTTCAGGATATTTTTCCACACTTTTCACAACCAGCAACCCAAGACAAGATCACATCAATATGGTTCTTAAGGGGGTCCACACGCAATTAACAAGTCAGAGGGTTCGGTTTTTAGAGATGGATTTTTCAGTAGCTTAGGTTCAAAAGGCTGTTTTTGATATGAGGCCGATGAAGGCCCCTGGTAAGGATGGTCTTTCAGCCATCTTTTACCAAAAGTTCTGGGGACAGATTGGTCTGAGTGTAACAAATTGCTGTTTAGATGTGCTTAACAATGATGGATCCGTAGAATAGTTCAACAACACCATCGTCACTCTGATTCCTAAGACTCAATCGCCGAAATTAGTGTCTAACTATAGGCCCATCAGCCTTTGCAATGTGCTTTACAAACTTTTTGCTAAAGCCATTACTAATAGATTTAGGACTGTCATGGATGGTGTCATCTCGGAAGCCTAGAGCGCTTTCATACCCGGACGCATCATTTCAGACAATGCAGTGGTGGGATTTGAGTGTCTCCATAGACTTAAGAGGTGAAGAAGGAAGCATGGGTCCATGGCCATTAAACTTGACATGTCTAAGGCCTATGACCGAGTCGAATGGATTTTCGTTGAACAAATGATGCTTCAAATGAGGTTTTCTGTATGGTGGATCAATTTGATATTGAGGTGCATTTCTTCAGTATCCTACTCTTTCATGCTAAATGAGGAGACGTGTGGTAACATTATCCCATATAGGGGTCTTTGGCTTCCTCATATGTGCTGAAGGCCTCTCCTGTCTTATTCAAACTGCTCAATCTAACGGTAATCTTACAGGTTTACAGTGCAGCAAGGAAGGCCCTGTGATTTCACACCTTTTCTTTGCATATGATAACCTTCTGTTTACAAAGGCTAATAAGGTGAATTGCCTAGAGGTTAGACAGGTTTTGGCTCATTATGAAAGAATGTCGGGTCAGGTAATTAACTATACCAAATCAGCAATGTGTGTAAGTCCTTCGGTTTCTATTTTCGAGGAGAAAAGATTGGCAGAGTTGGTCGGGATTAACTTGGTGGTATGCCACGAAAAATACCTAGGCCTTCCGTGTTTCACTAGGAGGAGTAAACAGAAGCTGTTTGCGGATATTGTGGATAGGATCAGGGAAAAATGAAAGGCTGTGGTGAGAAATTGCTTCCGGTTGGGGGAAAGGATATTCTGATTAAAGCAGTTATTCAGTCTATCCCGGCCTATGCAATGAGCAAGTTTCGCCTCCTTAAATGCATGATTGGGGAGATTCAAAGATTGTGTGCTAGGTTCCGGTGGGGTGGTTCAAAGGAGAAACGAAAGATGCATTAGTGTACATGGAGCAAGCTTTGTACAACAAAAGACGTAAGTTGTCTAGGATTCAAGAATCTGGAAACTTTTAATAGAGCTTTATTAGATAAACAAGGGTGGAGGATTCTCAAGAACCCTGATTCCCTAGTATCTAGAGTTTTAAAAGGGTGTTACTTCAGCAAAGGGGATTTCTAGGAGGCCGATAAAAAAGGTTCAGACTCTTTTGTCTGGAAGAGTATTATTTGGGGGAGAGGCATTTTAACTGTGGGGGTGAGGTGGAGAGTGGGAACCGGTTCCTCTATCCACATCTATAAGGATAGATGGATTTCGAGACCATCCACTTTTAAAATCTTCTCCAGTCCTAAGCTAGATATTAATGCTAAAGTCGCTTGTTTAGTTTCTCCGTCGGGTGGCTGGGATGTGTAGAGTATTCATCTCATCTTTGACAGGGGAGATGTACAGGGGATTTTACGCATCCCTCTTGGGTTTGGCCAAGCCAAGGATACAGTGTTGTGGCATTTTGATGAGAGAGGTACATATAATGTTAATAGTGGCTAATGTATTGGGCAAGAGTTAGGGGAGACTCCTACTGTCTCTAACAATCTTGCTATGGGGAGATGGTGGACATGCCTGTGGAAGCTAGACATTTCTTTGAAGATCAAAATATTTAATTGGAAGACCTACCATGAATGGATACCGACCAGAGCCAACCTGTCGCGTAGGGGGATTCAAATAGACAGTATGTGCTCTTTCTGCCATCATCTAACCAAGACGACCATCCACGCTTTGTGGGGCTGTCGGATTTTGAAGTATGTTCGACTGGAATGGTTGCCTAGAAACAAGGTGCCCAATGGTAACAATGAGAAGTTTTTTGATTTTATTTATGATTGTTTTCATCTTTTGTGTTGTAAGGATCTCGAACTTCTCTATGTTACCATTTGGAAGGTCTGGTGTATGAGAAACTTCTTCCTTTATGAGCGGAAAAGACATGATGTGTTGGAGGCCATTAGTTGGGGTAAGGATTTTTTGGGTCAGTTTCAAAGGAGGGACTCTACAACAACTGATAAGATTGTGAGACCCTCTTTGAATGTGGCTCACTGGAAACCTCCAGACCAGGGGAGTTATAAAATTAATTGTAAGGTGATTATTGACGATAGAGGAGGTTGGATTGAGATTGGCATTTTTATCAGAAATGCTTTGGGCTTGGTCATGGCCTCTTGCTCCTTACGGTTTGCTGCTGGAGTGGATGTCTGGGCTGCTAATTCATTGGCTATTCTCAAAAGTTTTCAGTTTGGTAGTGAATGTGGTTTATTTCCATTCGATATTGAGTCTGAGGCGAAAAGGGTAGTCAATTGGATTAAGAATTCTAGTCACTTGAATTCGAATTATGGTACTATTCTTGGTGATATTGATAAATTGTCTTCTCTCTAGAGTGGAACCAATGTCGTTTGGGTTCCAACAGTGGTTGGTCTGGCAAAAGAGGCCCTCAGCTTGGACGAGGATCAGTTCTGGATGGAGGATTTTCCTTTGAGTGTTAGAAGAGAAGTTTGAGTTAGCTGGTGTTTTATTTTGCGTTCCTCTTGTCTGCTCTGTTTTCCCTCCCAACTATTCTTTGTTTATGGGTTTCTTCACTGGGTATGGCCCATGTTCTTCTTTCTCAGTTATGAGCCAACATCACAAAAAAAAAAAGATGGAGGTCTCATGCTGTGTGGCCGGGCACGCTATATTTCATTACCCTGCCGTCCTATGTGAAAATACTATAAATCGTGTGTCTACTAACCTAGGGGGGGGGGGGGGGGGGGGGGGGGGGTGAATAGGTTTTAGTTGATTTATTACCAACTTTTCTACTTAATAAATTTTAATAATGCTACTCCATATTAGCAATCAACAAATCCAAAATAAGCATGCGGAAAAACAATAAAAACACAAGGTTTGATTTACGTGAGAAACCCTCCAACTGGGCAAAACTCACGGGCTATCCTTCTAGCCACACACGGTCCTCAAATCCACTATTTGAATGAAAGTTTACAACCTAGGTTGACCTCAAGTCACACCATACTTGGTCACTGACGCTTTCACTCTACCCAACGGGCCTTTCATAGTGATCCTAGACCAACAAGCTTGTGCACTAATCCACTTAGTCACAAAGCTTAACAATCAATGAATAGATTAAGCAACCTATGTGAATATGTAAAAATATTCTATCATGCAATTAATGCTAGGCTACATTAAATTCTTATATAGGATTAAATGATGACACTAAGTACAAATCCTAGATATGAATATCTAAATGCAAGTGCAAGAAGAATTAGCTAGAGGGCAAAATGGTCCTAAAAACTAGCTATCAATGAACATGCATTCTCAACCAACAAACAAGGCCACAAACATACTAAATTCATGCTAAAAAAATAAACATGCAATTAATCAACCAATAATTGCTAACCCTAGGTAAACAAGAACATAAAGATGAAACAAGAAGTTCTAAGTCATGTTTAATTACCTAGTCAAGAAGAGCATGAAGACCCATGAAGATTAGATGCAAGAATGGAGCTAGATGCACATAGGTATGAGTTTTCTTGAGTAAAAATGGCTTCTTGGAGCTTCTCTCTCAAAGGAACACTTTCTCTCACTAAAAGGGTTTTAAAGCTCTAAAAAAACTAGTTAGGAGAGAAAGGAAAATATATGTAGAAGCCCTAAATGAAACTACGTCGTTTTAGCAAAAAACAGACACAAAACAAACTAAGTGCACGGGTAACTGCACGGGTAGGAGACCCGTGCATCACCCGTGCAAAAGGCTCACCAGAGAGCATTTTACCTCAGTGCACGGGTAACCGCATGGGTAGATGACCCGTTCACAACCCGTGTAGTCAAACAAACCCGAAGCAACCAACCTCAGTGCATGGGTAACTGCATGGGTAGATGACCCGTGCACAACCCGTGTAGTCAAACAAACCAGAAGCAACCAACCTCAGTGCATGGGTAACTGCACGGGTAGGAGACTCATTCACAACCCATGCAGTTTCTCAAACCCGAAGCACTATCCTCAGTGCACAGGTAACTGCACGGGTAAGACCCATGCATAATGAGAATCCGAGGGAACCCATATTTAATGCACGGGTAACTACACAGGTAGGTAACCCGTGCACTACCCGTGCAAAAGAGCCATTCTACAAGAAATGTCACTCATCGCTCCAAGAAAAAGCACACCAACGTGCGGGCACGGATGTTTCCGAACATACATCGGAAAACGAAATACAAAGACCACAACCACACCTAGAACTAACACAAAAGTGCAGGTGTGAGAAGTGTAATGAAGAACACACACAACAAACGATTGAAACACAAATGCAAGATATGTAAGGCATGCATGCTAATGTGTGTGTGTGCTACTAATCTCTTCAAAGAGAGTTAAGCAAGAGATATACCTTTGAAGTGCTCTTGAGCTTGAGGGTGACATCGAGGCTTGATCACGAACAATGAGACCTAACTACCCTTACACTCAAGACCCCATGTGGTTTATCAACTAAATAAGCCAATCAAAAAGTGAGGAACTTACAATCTCCCCTTTTGGCTATTTCGTGACAAAAACACCACTCACAGAATATCCTCACAAAACAAAAATAAATACAAGAGGTCAACAAAAGTTATTCTACATTACATGTATATACCTAAGATCTAGATCTTCAAGCCTTCGATCTTTTGTAGAATAATCATCCCTGCAAAAAAAGATAACTACACTTTTCAAGACAATTGTATGTGAGGTGATCAAGAGAGAAAAGAAAAATACAATGCAAATACAAGCATTGCAAGAAGAAACACAAACACACAATGAAATTAGGCGCAATTCACATGCTCCCCCTAAATAGGTTACTCCCCCTCAAAGCATAATTCTCCCTTAAGATGCAACACTCATAGCCACCAACATTACTCCTCCTTTTTGTCATGAGATAGGCAAATGAGTATTCCCCAATTGGGTCACTTTAGCAACGAGAGTTATTTGCAAGATAAGTGTATAATCATAGATAACAACTTTATGCAACTTAATTAATTGAGAGAGAATCAAGGATGTTTGATTTAAAGAAGATTGTGTGAAATTTTTGCTTTGGATGCAAGACATGCAACATCAAGGTTCAAGCAAATGGTATTTGGCAAAGTGAACATCAAAAAATTTTCCAAAGGAATTCAAACCAATTTGTACCCTTTTGCCATAATTAAATAAGATATAGCTTTAATAAACTTATTGCACACACAAGCAACCATGTCAATCCTTAAAGGTCAATCAAGACATGGATATAAAATCCTTATTAATTGAATGGATATATAATCCTTATTGGTTGTTTTCTTGTTCAACCATTAAGAAGAGAGACAAGGCTAAATTGGATAAGACATCCTTATTTATTGCATGGACACAAGATCCTTATTGAGTTTAGCCTTGTCAAGATGCTACCACACACAATTGCACACACAAAAATCATGCATAATATTTAAGCATGTCAAAAACAAGTTCACATGTCATGGAGATAAATTATAGGTCATTCAATTGTACTTCCCAATCAATTCTCCTATTCCAAAAATGCATGTTTGAACATAAAGGTGGCATGGATTACAAACAAAGCAACAACACACTTATTGAATAAAAAGCAATATAAAATATATAAGCACGACCAAAACGCTCAAGCAATTAATAAAGAAGCATAAAGTTGATCAAATTTTTGCTTATTTCAACTATGCAAGGTTGCTCTCTTTGCTTGAGCTCCCCTTATGGGGTCAACAACTAAAGCACATCAAGGCATGTGACAAATCCCAATAGACCTACTAAGTGCCATGAACCTAGTTGAATCTAATGGCTTTGTGAAAAAATCCACTAGTTGATCGTTTGTGCCAATATGTTCAAGTGCAATGCATTTGTTTTCAACTAGCTCCCTAATAAAGTGATGCCTAATGTCTATATGCTTTGTCCTAGAGTGCTGAACATGATTCTTTGAAATGTTAATTGCACTCAAGTTATCACAATAAAGGGTTATAGTACCTTGATCAAAACCATAATCCACAAGCATTTGCTTCATCCAAAGGAGTTGTGTACAAGCACTCCCGGCGGCTATGTATTCCTCTTCAGCTATGGATAGAGAGATAGAATTTTGCTTCTTGTAAAACCATGAGATCAAGTTATTGCCTCGGAAGAAGCAACCGCCTGATGTACTCTTCCTATCATCACAATTCCCTGCCCAATCTGCATCACTAAAGCCAACTAAGCTAGCATTAGCATCAAAAGAGTACCATATCCTATAGTTGGATATCCCATTCACATATCAAATGATTCTCTTCACGGAGGAGAGATGAGACTCCTTGGGATCCGCTTGGTACCTAGCACACACACCCACACTAAAGGCTATATCGGGCCTACTTGCGGTCAAGTAAAGCAAGCTACCAATCATGCCAAGATATAGACTTTGGTCCACACTCTTGCCACTAGCATCCTTGCTTAGTTTCAATGTGGTACTCATGGGTGTGTCACAATGTTTGGCATTCTCAAGGACAAACTTCTTCACTAGGTTCTTAGCATACTTAGCTTGGGATATGAAAATCCCATCATGCAATTGCTTGATTTGCAAACCTAAGAAGTAATTGAGTTCCCCAACAAGACTCATCTCAAACTCATGAGACATGACATCAACAAATTGTTGGACTTTGGAATTGTTGGTGGAGCCAAAAATAATATCATCAATATAGATTTGAGCTATGAAAAGCTCATCTTTGTTGCCTTTGATGAACAAAGTCTTGTCAACACTACCTTTGGAGTAGCCATTGTCAACAAGATAGAGAGCGAGGCGATCATACCAAGCCCTCGGTGCTTGTTTCAACCCATATAAAGCCTTCTTGAGGCGATAGACATGGTTGGGGTGGTGTGGATCCACAAACCCCTTGAGTTTCTCAATAAACACTTCCTCATGCAAGAAGCCATTGAGAAAGGTACTCTTAACATCCATTTGATGCAATTTGAACTTGTGCACACATGATATGGACAAGAGAAGCCTTATGGACTCAAGGAGGGCAACCGGAGCAAAAGTCTCCTCAAAGTCAATACCCTCAGTTTAAGAGTATCCTTGTGCCACAAGTCTAGCCTTGTTGCACATAATGTTGCCATCCTCATCCCACTTGTTCCTATACACCCATTTGGTGTCAATGACATTAGTGTCCTTGAGTTTAGGAACTAGAGTCCAAACCTCATTTCTTTCAAATTGATTTAGCTCTTCTTACATGTCAAGAACCCAAAACTCATCATTCAAGGCTTCATCAACCTTTTTGGGTTCAATTTGAGTGGTGTAACAAGTATAGCTAATTTGATTAGCTATTTGACGCTTAGTCCTAACACCTTCATTTATTTCTCTAAGAATGTCATTCTTGTTGTGGAGATGTCTAACCCATGGAGCGGGTTCTTTAGAGTTCAAAGATGAATCTATATCAAGAGGTTGGATGACCTCTTCATCATGACTCGACTTCACCTCAATTGAAGTCTCATAATCCTTCTTCAAAGGAGAATCATGAACCACATCAACCTCCTCAACATGATCACTAGTTCTAGACCTACAATCATCTATGACAATATTAGATGATTCCATGACACTATGAGTTTTCAAATTGAGTACTCTATAGGCCTTACTATTAAGGGCATAGCCAATGAAATTCCCTCATCACTCCTGGCATCAAACTTGCCAAGTTGATCTCGGTCATTAAGGATGTAGTATTTGCTTCCAAATGAGTGGAAGTAGCTAACATTTGACTTCCTACCCTTCCATAATTCATAGGAGGTTTGCTTAGTACCAGGCCTTAGAAAGACTCTATTTCCTATGCAGTAAGCCGTATTGACGGCCTCGGCCCAAAGGTTCCTAGGGACATTGTTGCTAAGCAATATCACACGGGCCATCTCTTGAAGGACCCTATTCTTCCTCTCAACAACCCCATTTTGTTGAGGAGTTCTAGGAGCCGAAAATTATTAGAAATCCCTAAGTTATTGCAATAGCTTTCAAAACAAGAATTCTTAAATTCTCTTCTATGATCACTCCTAATTCTTTTAATGCTTTTAATGTGTTAGTTCTTTTCATTTTGAATTTTAGTGCAAAGCATTTAAAATTTTTCAAAAGTTTCAGATTTTTCTCTAAGAAAATATGTTCATGTAAATCTAGAGAAATCATCTACACAGACAAAAATGTATCTCTTGCCACCGAGACTCTCGGTTTGCATGGGACCCATAAGGTCCATATGTAGAAGCTCTAGTGGCTTCTTGGTGGTGAGATACTTGCCTTTCTTGTGCATGCGTTTGGTTTGTTTCCCTTGTTGACAAGGTCCACAAACAACATCGACTTTCTTCCCAAGCTTAGGGAGGCCACGCACAAGCTTGAACTTATCTAAGATCCTCAAATCTCGATAGTTCATGTGGCCAAGTCTTTGATGCCACAACTGAACTTCCTCACACTTGGACATGTTGCAAGAGATAGCACTAGCTTCAAGACAATAACAATTGTCACTAGATCTCTTTCCTTTTAGCAAGGTTTGTCCATTTGGCATTAAAATTGAGCAATCATTCTTGTTAAACAAGACCGAAAGTCCATCATCGTTAAGATGAAAAATGCTAATAAGACTGGCTTGCAAGCCATCAACAAGTAAAGCATTGGACAATAAGGGTAAATCGGGAATGGAAATTGTTCCTTTCCCTATAACTTTCTTTCTAGATCCATTACCAAAAGTGACGAATCCACCATCCTCCATTTCAAGAGTTTTAAAGAAACTCTTGTTCCCTGTCATGTGCCTAGAGCACCCACTATTCAAATACCAAGTGTTAGAAGCATTTGCCTTCAAGGCAATTTGGGCCACATAGCAAAAATATTCATCTCTTCTAATCCACCTAGGTGAAACATTCTCATTTCTAGTGGTATTAGTCACATTGGCTCTCGATTTCCTAGGATCATGCCAATTGGTTTTAGATTTCCTAGGAACATGCATTGTGGCTCTAGCCCTACTTCTTTCAATCATGCTTCTAGTTCTACACATGTCAATATACTTAACAATTTGGTCTAATATGACCATCAACACCACAAAAGTGACATGTAGGAATGAAACAGGAGGTCATACCATTCCTTTGTGAGTACAAAGGAGCTTTCCCATACCTTTGAGCTTGTCTTTGATATTGAATTTATTCTCTCCTTCTTGGTTGTTGAGTTAGAGTAGACTTCTTTCTTGGTTGAGCTTGCATGAATTGCTTCTTGGCTTGGTGGTGTTTGGGTTGAGGAAAACTTGCTTGTTTAACCCTTGTTGATTGAGCTTGAGCTTGTTTCCCTTGTGCCACCTTAACTTGGTGTTAATAGCCAAAATTGGCTAAGGACCAAAGGAAAATTTTCCACCTCCCAGACCTGTTCCCATACCCGAGAGTTTCGCCAGGAGACCTCTCAATCTAAAACGAACTGCGATACCACCCCAGGAACAAGGGCGGGCTCCAGAAACATCCGGGATAGAGCTCGGACCCGAGAGCTTCCACCAGGAGACCTCTCTATATAGAGCCGAACTGCGATACCACCCCAGAAACAAGGACGGGCTCCGGAAACATCCGGGATAGAGCCCGGAACGATCAGATCTAGCCCGCATCACCAAAAATAGAAGCTCCTCGAAGTCAAGGTCACTTCACAAATGCTCCAGAGACTCGTCTGTACCTCGGTTGACACAGAAGAATGTCCCTAAAAGGCCGCGAGGTCAGTCGAAGCCACACCTAGCTTTAAAACGTCAGTTGAGGCCACGCCAAGCTTCGAAAAGGTCAAGGGAATCCATATCTGGCTCCAAGATGGATGAAACTTCTCAGATATCAAGGTGCACCACACCATGTCATATCCAACGGCCTCTATAAAGGATCATGCTGAAAGGATACGAGGGATACACTGAATCATATCTGAAAACGTTACCTATATGCAGAACAAGTAACAAAATCCAAAAAGGAAACAAACTGATCTCCACCATGATACTCTCAATTCGGATGTTAATTCAAAGTCAATGACATTAATACAAGAAAGCCCGCCCGATAAAGAGGAGACTGAGAAAATCAAGGGAGAATCAGTCTGTTGACCTACAAACTATGTATAAATAGAAAAGAAAGGAAATGATAAAGGGGACTACTATTCGACAGGCATACGACAAACAATCAACCATTCCCTAGAGAGAGTTGAGAGCAAAGATAAAAGCATTTCTGTATTTGTATACCATGCACGTTCAATAAAATATTCTGGCTTTCTTGTCATTTTATAAATCATTGCTACACATATAATAAACCTTGGCCACCACCTACGTGGTAGTGGTCTCGAGGGCGTTAACTGAGATTTCTCATCCCGAGCAAAATTTCCTTTAACACTTGGGAATCCTTAGAGCACTCTCCTAGTTCAATCTTCTTCCTAGGATGTTGTAGAGGTGGGGGCCCTTTAATGTCCAAGCTCTTGACAAACATGGTCTTGCTTGAGGATGAGGTCTCTTTGTCATCTTTATAGCCAAGACCTTTCTTATCACTTGGCCTATTGCCAACTCCCAACATGTGGTCAAGTTTCCTCGTGCTTGAAGTCATCTTAGCAATGATCTCTCTTGCTTTTTCAAGCTCTTTTTCCATCAATACCTCATTCCATTTTGCTACCTTCACTCCTCCATTTAGGTGAGTAACTTCGGTAGATAGCTTGAGATTCTCTCCCTTTAGCCTTAGAATCTTTTTCTTCATCTTCAATCTTGAACTTTGAAAATGCTCAATGAACCCTTCAAGGTCCATTCCTCATACATCCATATTTGTTGAGTGGGATGAGGCGTCACCATCACTTGAGTCATCTTCACTTTGTTTCTCTTCCTCTTCATCATCTATTGCTTCCTTACTCTTGAGAGAAGATACAAAGGCAATAAAATTTGCCACATGGTCTTCATCATCCAAGGATTCTCCTTCCTTTTCTAGGTCATCACTATCACTCCATATGGCGACCATTGCCTTTCCTTTCTTCTGGTTCTTCAAATTGCCACAATTCGTGGAGATGTGTCCAAAACCTCCACATTCAAAACATTGGATCCCTTTCCTTGTGGGCTTGTCTTGACTTGATTCAACCTTCTTGAAAGGAGTCTTCTTCTTCACTTTCTTTCCTTTGGATCCAAAGCCTTTCTTTTCAACATTGATGAATTTCTTGAACCTTTTCACCATGAGGGCCATCTCTTCATCCGAGTCTTGTTCCTCATTCTCAAACTTAGAGGTTTTCAAAGCAATACTCTTTTGCTTCTTTGGAGGTGTAAGTGTGGGAGTCCACCTAGACTCATATGCTAGAAGTCTTCCAATAACTTCACTTGGCTTCATGTTTTTGTAGTCACTATTCTCCTCAAGTGCCGTCACTTTTGACTCAAATCTTACGGGAAGTGACCTCATAATTTTTTGCTTGATTCTCCTATCTGAATAAAGATCACCAAGTTAATGGCTTTGATTGACTATGTCCAGCAACTTCACTTGAAAGTCTTTGAAGCATTCATCCTCCTCAATTCTAATGGTCTCAAATTGTATTTGAAGAACTTGGAGCTTGGAGTCATTGACTACCTCGGTTCCTTCATGAGCCGTCTCTAAAATCTCCCATGCCTCATTTGCATTTCTAGTTGTTTGAATCAACTTGTATTGGTTGTCGTCCATGGCGCAAAGGATGGCATGCATTACCTTGTTGTTCCACTTGGAAGCTTCAAATTCTTGAGTGCTCCATTGAGACTTTGGCTTGGAGACCTCACTTCCATCTTCGGTGGTCATTGTTGGAGGAGTGTAGCCATCTTCAATTGCCATCCATGCCCAGTCATCTATTTGGAAAAGGTACGACTCTATCTTGCCTTTCCACCAGGCATAGTTCACCCCATTGAGCAAAGGGGGTCTTGTGCTTAAGGCTCCCTCATGTCCACCTCCATTCCCACCCATCGTGTTTGGATGTGAATGAGATTAGTACTAATGTATGCAACAAACAAAAAACAAAATGCAAGAAGCAAGACACACAATCAAGAGCAAGGATCACCTAAGTATGTCTAGGAACCCACTCTGATACCAATTGAAAATACTATAAAGCTTGTGTCTACTAACCTAGAGGGGGGGGGGGGGGGGGGGGGGGGGGAGGGGGGTGAATAGGTTTTAGTTGATTTATTACCAACTTTTCTACTTAATCAATTTTAATAATGCTACCCCATATTAGCAATCAACAAATCCAAAATAAACATGCGGAAAAACAATAAAAACACAAGGTTTGATTTACGTGAGAAACCCTCTAACTGGACAAAACTCACGGGCTATCCTTCTAGCCACGCACGGTCCTCAAATCCACTATTTGAATGAAATTTTACAACCTAGGTTGACCTCAAGTCACACCATACTTGGTCACTGACCCTTTCACTCTACCCAACGGGCCTTTCATAGTGATCATAGACCAACAAGCTTGTGCACTAATCCACTTAGTCACAAAGCTTCACAATCAATGAATATATTAAGCAACCTATGTGAATATGTAAAAATATTCTATCATGCAATTAATGCTAAGCTACATTAAATTCTTATATAGGATTAAATGATGACACTAAGTACAAATCCTAGATATGAATATCTAAATGCAAGTGCAAGAAGAATTAGCTAGATGGCAAAATGGTCCTAAAAACTAGCTATCAATGAACATGCATTCTCAACCAACAAACAAGGCCACAAACATACTAAATTCATGCTAAACAACATAAACATGCAATTAATCAACCAATAATTGCTAACCCTAGGTAAACAAGAACATAAAGATGAAACAAGAAGTTCTAAGTCATGTTTAATTACCTAGTCAAGAAGAGCATGAAGACCCATGAAGAATAGATGCAAGAATGGAGCTAGATGCACATAGGTATGAGTTTTCTTGAGTAAAAATGGCTTCTTGGAGCTTCTCTCTCAAAGGAACACTTTCTCTCACTAAAAAGGGTTTTAAAGCTCTAAAAAAACTAGTTGGGAGAGAAAGGAAAATATATGTAGAAGCTCTAAATGAAACTACGTCGTTTTGGCAAAAATAGGCACAAAATAGACCAAGTGCACGGGTAGGAGACCCGTGCAACACCTGTGCAAAAGGCTCACTAGAGAGCATCTTACCTCAGTGCACGAGTAATTGCATAGGTAGATGACCTGTGCACAACCCGTGCAGTCAAACAAATCCGAAGCAACCAACCTTAGTGCATGGGTAACTTCAAGGGTAGGAGACTCGTGCACAACCCGTGCAGTTTCTCAAACCCGAAGCACTATCCTCAGTGCACGGGTAACTTCACGGGTAAGACCCGTGCAGAATGAGAATCCGAGGGAACCCATCTTTGATGCACAAGTAAGTGCACAGGTAGGTAACCCGTGCACTACCCCTGAAAAGAGCCATTCTACAAGGAATGTCACTCATCGCGCCAAGAAAAAGCACACCAAAGTGCGGGCACGGATGTTTCTGAAGATACATCGGAAAATGAAATACAAAGACCATAACCACACCTAGAAATAACACAAAAGTGCATGTGTGAGAAGTGTAATGAAGAACACACACAACAAACGATTGAAACACAAATGCAGGATATGTAAGGTATGCATGCTAATGTGTGTGTGTGTGTGCTACTAATCTCTTCAAAGAGAGTTAAGCAAGAGATATACCTTTGAAGTGCGCTTGAGCTTGAGGGTGACATCGAGGCTTGATCACAAACAATGAGACCAAACTACCCTTACACTCAATACCCCATGTGGTTTATCAATGAAATAAGCCAATCAAAAAGTGAGGAACTTACATTATGGTTTTTTTTAAAAAAAGTATTGATTCATTAACCATCTGGTGTGGAATCTACATATATTTTATATGGGTCAAGCTAGATCAACTTAAATTTGTGACATAAAATTTTGACTTCAACATCTCAACCACCCATGTGCTCTTAATCCAATGGTTGAGATTTGAATGCATTTATAACTCTTGGATTAAAAGCACATGGGTGGTTGAGATGTGGAAGTCAAAATTTTAAGTCATAAATTTAAGTTGATCTAGCCTAACCCATTGACATACATTTTACTTTACATATATTTCATTTTCCAACGGTCAGTTTTGTATAATATTACTTTATATTTGCATTTCATTGAGAAAATTTTAGTTACCTGTTTTAATTAATAATTACACGTATTCAAAAAATTGATATTTGTCTTTTTTATTTTTGAAGAAGTGATATGAAATTGTGTATTTTCATTACTAAATTATTAATTTGAGTTTTAAAAGTACCTGTTATAAAAAATTAATTTTTGGTATGTACTTTACAAAGTTATTGAGGTTCAAACCTGTTTAGATTTACAAAACAAATACCAAAAGAAATTTATTAGGAACCTAGAATCAAGGCATGTGTGACATGATGTCCTTAAGACAAAT
The DNA here is from genome assembly GCA_033220585.1 of Dipteronia sinensis. Classification (NCBI taxonomy): domain Eukaryota; kingdom Viridiplantae; phylum Streptophyta; class Magnoliopsida; order Sapindales; family Sapindaceae; genus Dipteronia; species Dipteronia sinensis. Next base: position 67,144,579 of record CM065636.1, on the reverse strand, counting down.
TCGTCGTCAACACCGTATGTGTTTGGCGTTTGTCTCCTAGGATACAAGGATTCACATTGGTTGTGCATTAACACCACCACTATCAGCGAATTCAAATTATAATATCTGAACTTACCAGAGAAACACCCAAAACCGAAGAACAAGAACAAGAAGAATAGTACAACATCAGACAAACGAAGGTTGCAAAGCAAAAATCTAATTTTAAGTTCCTATGATTTTCGTGTCTTTGAAAGAATGAGAAGGCGCTCAATTTATAACAATTCATTATAGGGAGAATTCAATTGGAAATCAACAGAATTCATTTGGAAATAATTCTCATTAACCATCAATTTAAAAGTCAAAATGATTTTGAATTCAAAATTTAATATTTCAATTAATCCGAAATTAATCAAAATCAATTACTATTAAATTGGTAATTATAATTTTAAAATTCAAAACTTAAATTCTGATAATTATAGAATTAATTTTGACATTAAATGCCATTCATTCTTTGATTTTGGGAAAAATTAAACACGTAGTAATATCATAATGAGTCACGGGTGCACACACAAGTGATTTGTACTCATGCTTGTAAGCTACACACACGCACACATGCATGGGACTCATTATTTTTCCCAACTCAATGGGTGTGTGCACGCACACGCGCGCGAGCACACACACACACACACACCACACACGATCAAACATTTATTTTCCCACCAAGTGAGACTCTTTATTTTTGCCAACTCAACGGGTGCATTTTGAGTATCAATTTCTCATTCACTCATTCACCATTTTTCCAACAATCCCCCACATGAATGAAATTGACCTAGGAGACAAGAATGACCTAATGGTAAGTTCAACAGTCGAAACCTGCATAGGAAAGGTAGGTGTTTTCCCTTGAACCTTCCCTTGTAAAATATGCTTAATTTACTAGCTAATTAGTGGATATGATGTCCTTAACTGTTCTACTGTTTGTGTAAATGACAACATACCTCACATAGGAATCCTTCCAGACCTAATTTGGTTCTCATTGTTATGTTCGTTTTGGCCAAGAACATCGCTTGGTTACGTGAGTATTGCTAAAGAATATAGCCCTTCACTATTCTCTTTTAGAAGTGGCCCTACTTCTCACTCACATAGCTGATTTCTTAATTAAGAGTAACATGTATTACTCTGCTAAGATTTCCGACGCATAAGAATCATTAAAAGCACAACTTAAACTTTTCTTACGGGCATCACAATTTTATCATAGGAATGGATATGAGGATATCCCCCACAGTGATCCAACTAAGTCTTACAATTAGGTTGTCCCTTTGAACCTAGATCTTGGGATCTCCAGTTAGCAAGGTTGGGTTTCCATTGTATCGACTTACTATTTCATGAGCTTTAATCCCATTCCCCTCGATGATATCTCAACTAACTCTCTATTTAACCCATTCTCTACAATGTTATCCTTTGACTTTACATAGTCAATAGAGATAACCCTAGTTGAGAGTAGTTGTCTAATTATATCTTCGACCTATATGTCTAGATTTACCATAACACATATTTCTCTGTGCTATTCCTATTGCTGATTGACTATCACATTGGGTGCAAATAGTAGGCACATGCTTTGACGATTTTGTAATATCCTTTAAGAATTGGCGTAGCCATTTAGCCTCCTCACCACATTCATCTAGAGCAATAAACTCATATTTCATTGTGGATCGTGCTATACATGTCTGTTTTGAAGATTTCCAGGATAAGGTTGCACCTCCTATGTTCGGTCTTGTGCAACTTATTAGGTACATCAAACTTCCTATCACTCTAGAATATTCTAATTGAAAGACACTCTCACCTTTATTCGTGGATAAGTGTTGATTTATATCTACTGGTGTTTTGGCTACCTAGAATCATTCTTGTTAAATTTGTCAAGAATCGTATCAGCATAATGTGATATCAATAGGAAATCAACCAAATTAATTTGAAATTTAATTCTCATTAAAATTGACAACTTTAAAGTCAAATCGGTTTTGTTTTGAATTCAAAATTTAATAATTCAATTAATCTGGAATTAATAGAAATAAATCACCATCAAATTCATAATAACAATTTTGAAGTTCAAAACGATTGATTTTGACAATAATCACTATTTTATACTTGCACATCCAAGTGGTCGCCACTGTTGGCCTTAGGAGCCTCTTTAGTTAGGAATCTCGCAAGATTCATTGTGGTCAAGTGGAACATCTTTTGTTGCCATTTTTTGAAATTCAAACCACTGAATTTCTCTGGTTTCTCCATATGGTTCATAGTAACCGAAACAGGAGCACAAAACGGATTTACCGCCAAGTTAGCCATATGACCCATAAAATAGTTCACCACTGGGTTCACCATCTAACCCGTACTCGGGTTGACTACTGAAGTCTCTTGAGCCACGTTCGGGTTCTTAGTTGATTCAGTAATCATTTCACACACCAAAAAAAAAAAACACTAAATCAAATGCTCTAGAACCACATTTTTAATTAATATTATATCAAATATATCAAACAATGATGTATCACAAACTAATGTAGTATCGTTTATCAAATTAATTGATATCAAACCATACAAAATAAGAAACATTGGTAATACAAATCCAGTATTTTAATATAAACATCGATAAAGCAAAAACTAATGCTAATATATATCCACGGATATACACCAATATACAGTGTATCAAACACTGTTCCAGTACTTTCAATATAATATGTATATATATAAACAAGTGCTGCGAATTGGTGTATCACAATTGGGTAAATTGCATTGAACTCCTTGAGATTTGGGTAAGTTGCACTTAAATGTTAAGTTTCTTTATTATACACTAACACCCTTAAAACTTAAATTTGACTTTAAAAATACCTAAAATGCCCCTAGTTATATTATTTTATACTTTATTTTTTTTACCTTTTAAACAAACACTTTATAAACTTTAATAAAATAAAAAAATTAAATAAAAGATACGATTAATTAAATAAATAAATATATTTTAAAAAATAAATAAATAAATAGTTTTTTTAAAAATAAATAGCTTAAAATAAATAAATAAATAAATAGTTTAAATAAATAAATAATTTTAAAAATAAATAAATAAATAAATAGTTTAAATAAATAAATAAATAAATAGTTTTAAAAAATAAAATAAATAAATAGTTAAAAAAAATTAAATAAATAGTTTTAAAATATAAATAAATAAATGAAAAAAATTAAAAAAATTAACTTTTTTAAGGATATCCATTAATAGGGACAAGAAAAGCTCTAAATATCCAAACTTTTATGGTAAAGATGATGGTGAGAGAAACTTCAAGGTTCCCAACACTCCTTGGATATTTAGAGCTTATCTTGTCTCTATTAATGTATATTCTTAAAAAAAAAACTAATGTTTTTAATTTTTTCATTTATTTTTAAAACTATTTATTTATTTGATTTTTAAAACTTTTTTTATTTAATTTTTTAAATTATTTATTTACTTAATTTTTTTAAAACTATTTATTTATTTAATTTTGTAAAATTATTTATTTATTTAATGAATCATATTTTTTATTTAATTTTTTATTTTATTAAGGTTTATAAAGTGTTTGTTTAAAAGGTAAAAAAAAAATAAAGTATGAAATAATATAACTAGGGGCATTTTAGGTATTTTTAAATTCAAATTTAAGTCTTGGAGGTGTTAGTGTATAATAAAGAAACTAATCCATCTAAGTGCAACTTGTCCAAATCTCAAATGGTTCAGTGCAATTTGCCCATCACAATTATCAGTGCATTGATACATCGGTTAAGTTTATATCAAGAACTGATATATCAACCAGTATATTTTGCCAATATATCAAACACTGGTATAACAATCCAGGATGTCTGAATCAACACTGGTATGTCAAACACTTATATCCAACAGTGATAAATTTGAATGATATCAAACAATAATAATATTGTTAATTTGTTATGAACCTCTAATATCAAACATTGATATTAATACACAATATGAGTCACCGGTAACACAAACCGGTATGTTAATATATAATCAAACACGGAATAAAATCAAATGTTAATATATATTAACTCTTATATATCATATATTATATCAAACACCGGAAGTTGTGTCTACTATTATATATTTAATATCAAGCACTCATGCACTAATATATCAAATATGATATATTATTGTTATCAACACTTATAACACCTAGTGATATCAAACAATATCAAAACTAGAGGTGTCCACGGTTCCGGTTCGGGTCGGTTTCGGTTCGAAACCGGCGGTTTCGGTTCCGTGGACAGCTCAAACCGAAACAGAACCGGAAAATTTCGGTTTTGGTTCGGTTTTTAACCGCCGGTTTGGCGGTTTTGGACTGTTTAACCGCCGGTTTTGGACGATTTTGGGCGGTTTTGGGTTTTTTTTTTTTAATGTAAACCGGCGGTTAAACCGCCGGTTTTGGGCGGTTTTGGACGGTTTAGGCCGGTTTTTTGTTTGTTTTTTTTGTTTTTTTATGTAAACCGGCGGTTAAACCACCGGTTTTGGGCGGTTTTTGGACGGTTTTTCCAAAGGCTAAACCGAAACCGAACTGGCTTCAACCGGTTTTCAACCAGTTTTGTAACCGCCGGTTTCGGTTTCGGTTTCGGTTTCGGTTTTCCAATTTCGGTTTCGGTTTTTAACCGCCGGTTTAACCAAACCGTGGACACCTCTAATCAAAACCAGTGTGATAACACTAAAATATAATACAATTATTATATAATATCACACACTTGGAATATATAAATAAAATTTACATAACACTGATATATATACACCATTGATTTAAAATATCTCAGTGCTTTGAATTTCAAGAGATGTCAACAAAAGATGTTACTCTACCTGACCGAATTGAATCTTGCGAGATTCTTAACTGATGAGGCTCCTAAGACCAACAGTGGTAACGAGTTAGATGTGTAAGTTTAAAATGATGATTATTATCAAAATCAATTCTTTTGAACTTCAAAATTGTAATTATCAATGTAATGATGATTTAATTTTATTAATTCAGGATTAATTGAAATATTAAAATTTGAATTCAAAACAAAACCGATTTGACTTTAATATTGCCAATTTTGATGAGAATTAATTTTCAAATTAATTCAGTTGATCTCCTCCTGACATTATGGCGGATAAATCAAACGTGAACTCAAGCGTTCCACTAAAGACTCCGAATGCTAATCCAAGTGTAGGATTAGACACTTCAAATGTTAATTCTTTGCTTGTGGGTGAAGTACCTATTGTGGGGCCAAGTGTGGCAACATCGACTCCGGCCATCAACTCATTCGTGATAAACATGGCAGATCCGGTGATGAGCCAGTATATGAGTCATTGGAACTTTTAGTGGTTGCAGCAAAAGATGTTGTTCTATTTGACCACACTGAATCTAGCTAGGTTCTTGACTGAAGATTCCTTTAAACCCAATAGTGGTGAAGAGTGAGATGTTCATGTATGAAATGCTATTGATGCACGGAACCATTTGGATTTCTGTACCGGAAAAACATACTGAACGAGCTGTCAGACTCGCTGTATAGAGAAAACAGCCAAAGAACTAAAGGAGTCGTTAGACCGAAAATACAAGACTAGGAATGCTGGATCCAAAAGGTTTGTTGTTGGCCGGTTTCTTGATTACAAGTTAGGGGACTCCAAGACATTTATGAGTCAAGTCCAAGAGCTTCAGGTGATTCTGCATGAGATTCATGCCGAAGGGATGATTCCAAGTGAAACCTTCTAGGTGGCTGATATCACTGAGAAGGGAACAGCAAAAAGGAGTTGCTGAACAGAAAAATCGTTCCTTGAAAGAAATGATGAATGCAATGCTGATAAGTTTTTGATTACCTCAGAACATGTTGGGTGAAGCTATATTATATAGCAATTAACTTTTAAATTAGGTACCCTAAAAGAAAGAAGACAATACCCCATATGAGTTATGGAAAGGAAGAAAGATTTCCAATAAATTCTTACGAATGTGGGGGTGTCTTGCCAAAGTGGCCGTACTTACACCTAAGAAGGTGAAAATAGGTCCGAAAACCATTGATTGTATTTTCATTTGATATGCGCATAACAATAGTGCTTATCGATTTTTGGTGTATAAGTCTGATATCCTAGATATACAAAAAATTACATGTGTTTATATTAAAGACACATGAAATGGCTATGTCATTTTGTGTCTTTATGTTGATGACATGCTCGTTGTTGGTAATGATGATAAAATGATCAAATCTACTAAGGATATGTTGAAATCAAGATTTGATATGAAATATATGGGACCGGCTGATGTAATATTGGGAATGAAAATCTCAAGGACATCGAACTTACTCATTGTAAGAACCTCATTTCTATGATTGACTTATTTCATGACAAATCACATTGAGATTATTTGTAATGGGTAGCTTAGGTTTTATTGTGGTTCTTCATCAACATGCTTCCAAGATCCCATAGTGCTTCAAGAGAGGTAGTTTACTTGACTTGACTCTTTTGAAGAGATTTTAGTTGCACACACTCACTTGCATGCATTATATTCTTGATTACATGCTATTGAATGATGCATTGTATGACATTCATCACACTCCACACTTGCACATTTTTGCATATTAGATTAGTGTGTTGAGTTTGCCTGGAAAAGAGGATTTTCCTCTTTACCACGGTTCAGGTCGCTTGCTGGGCACCTGCCTCCGTCGCGGACCCAACAGCGGTTGGTTCCAGAAGGTGCATGCGTTAAAGACCGCAGTCTATGCACTTGTATGCGCAGCGGTCTATACCGCGGTATACTTCAGTAGGCCTCTGCTGCCTAGACCGTGGCCTGTGCTTTGCATGCACAGTGGTCCCCGACGCGATGTTGTCCAGACGGTGCACCGCTTCATGTACCGCGGTCTGGGCATTTACCCGAGCCGCGGTCCAGCGAGCGGTATTGAAGGGATTTTGATTCCTAAGCCCAAAACGACGCAGTTTTGTCTAGGGTTTCTATATATATGTTCTCTTCTTCCCTAACTCGTTTTTAGAGCTGAAAGAACATATTTTTTTGAGAGGGAACAACCCTTAGAGAGAGAAAGCTTCAAGCTTTGTTCCTAGACTCTCCAAACCCAAAACCCATCATCTTCATGCATTTCTAAGCATATTTAAGGCATGGGTCTTCATCATTAGTTGACTTGGTAAGTTGAACAAAAACCCCATCTTTATCATTTGTTCATACTTTCCAAGATTGTGTTTTATTGCATTTATTAGTTGATTAAATGCTAGGACTCTATTTAATGCATCTATTTATGAGTTCTTTTGTATGATTGGGTTTGTATTGTGATAGCTTGCATTTAGGACTTATTTGCCTTCTAGCTAATTAGGACTCATTGATTGCATTTGTTAATTGCATTTATTGTCCTTGCCATGATTAATGACAACATATGTTGATATGGCTTTGTTTGATGACTAGAGTTTAGACTTGCATATCTATATCTAGTTAGGTCTTTATGAGCATTCATATAGACATTGATATCTAGGATTTGTACTTAGTGTCATATTTAATCCCTAGATAAGCATTTAGTGTTGCCTAGCATTATTTGCATTTTGAGTATTCATATATTCACTTAGGTTGTTAATCTCATCTTGAGAGTTAAGTCTTGTGACTACAAGGTGTAGTGCACAAGCAAGTGAAGTCTTGCAACTAAGGTGTGGTTGGCAAGCAAAGTGATCAAGGATTCACTATAAAGGCCCGTTGGGTAGTAGTGGTGGGTTAGTGACCGAGAATGGTGTGACTAGAGGTCAACCTAGGTTGTAAACATCATTACAATAGTGGATTTGAGGATCATGTGTGGCTAGTAGGATAGCCCGTGGTTTTTCCCTTTGTTTAAGGGTTTCCACGTAAAAATCAAGTGTTATTTATTATTCCGCACTTTACACTTGATTTTGTATGTTTGTTTATGAGGTGAATTTTTAATATTGACTAATCAAGAAAAATTGGTAATTAACTTGATTAAAACATATTCACCCCCCTCTAGGTTGTAGACACACGTTAGAGCCGTATTTTCACTCATTATAAGTCAGCCACACTATGTTGACATGATTCTTGAGAAATTCAACAAAAATGATTATGGAATTTCCAGAACTCCAGTAGATTCAAATCTACACTTATCCAAGAATAAGGGTGAGAGTGTCTCTTAACTAGAATATTCTAGAGTAAGCCTGATATACTTAACAAGTTGTACAAGATCAGATATAGCTAATGCAGTCAGCAAATTAAGTAGATAAACGAGGAATCTAGGAAATGATCACTGGAAGGAAATAGTAAGAGTGCTGAAGTACTTACGATTCACTTGTAATTATGGACTGCATTATACCAGATATCTTGTTATCCTAGAAGGATTTACTGATGCAAACTGGATATTTGATATGAAAGATTCAAAATCAACTAGTGGGTATGTGTTCACACTAGGAGGTGCAACTGTATCTTGGAAATCCTCCAAATAGACATGTATAGCTAGATCTACCATTTAATCTGAGTTTATTACTTTAGATAAATGTGGTGAGAAGGTTGAATGGCTATGCCAATTCATAGAGGATATTCCAAGATGGCCAAAGCCTGTGGCAACGATTTGCATCCACTGTGATAGTTAATCAGTAATAGGAATAGCACAAAGCAACATGTATAATGGGAAGTCTTGACATATACGTCGAAGACATAATACCATTAGACAGCTACTCTCAACTGTAGTTATCTCTATTGACTATGTAAAGTCAAAAGATAACATTGCGGATCCGCTAACCAAATGGTTAAATAGAGAGTTAGTTGAGATGTTTTCGAGGGGAATAGGACTAAAGCCCATGAAATAAAAAGTCGATACAACGGAGACCCAACCTAGTTGACTGGAGATCCCAAGATCAAGGTTCAATGGGACAACCAAGTTGTAAGACTTAGCTGGATCACTATGGCCATCCAGTCCATTCCTATGATGAAACACTGATGCCCGTAGGGAAAAGGTTAAACCATATTTTTAATGATTCTTATGGGTCAGAATTCCAAGCAATGGAAATCCGAGCAGATTAATGCAGGTTACTCTTAATTAAGAAATCACCTATGTGAGAGAGAAGTAGGGTTGCTTCTAAAAGAGAATAGTGAAGAGCTATATTCTCCATCGACTCTCATAGAACCAGACGCATGTTCATGGCCAAAACGAACATAACAATGAGAACCAAATTGGGTCTGTAAGATGCATGTGTGAGGTGTGCTATCATTTGCATAAACGGCATAACAGTTCAAGGATATCATATCTATTGATTTACCAGTAAAGTAAGAATACCTTCATGAGGGAAGGTTCAAAGGGTAACACCTACCTATCCTATGTAGTTTTCGACCGTTTGAACTTACCAAAAAGTCATCTCTTGTGTCTTCTAGGTCAATTTCATTCATGTGGGGGATTGTTGGAAAATTTGTGATAAGCCTTGCTCTAAGCCAAGATAGGCTAGCATTTGTTTCATCTACAACAATTGAGTGCAAGCACTACCGGCGGCTATGTATTCCGCCTCGGTCGTGGATAGGAAATTTGAATTTTGCTTCTTGCAAAACCAAGACACCAAATTATTTCCTGGGAAGAAGCAACAACCCGATGTACTATTCCTATCACCATAATTTCCCGCCCAATCGGCATCACTAAATCCAACAAGACTTGGATTAGTGTCAAATGAGTACTAAATTCCAGGATTTGAGGTACCATTCACAAACCGAATGATCCTCTTCACCGTAGCAAGGGGGGATTCTTTGGGATTAGCTTGGTACCTAGCACAAACACCCACACTAAAAGCAATATCGGGCCTACTTGCAGTCAAGTTGAGCAAGCTACCTATCATGCCCCGATATAAGCTTTGATCAACACTCTTACCACTAGCATCTTTGCTTAGCTTCAAGGTGGTACTCATGGGCGTGTCACAATATTTGGCATTATCAAGGCCAACCTTCTTCACTAGGTTCTTTGCAAACTTAGCACAGGATATGAAAATCCCATCATGCATTTGCTTAATTTACAAGCCTAGGAAGTAATTTAGTTCACCAACCATGCTAATTTCAAATTCAAGAGACATGACATCAACAAATTGTTGCACTTTTGACACGTTGGTGGAGCTAAATACAATGTCATCAACATAAATTTGAGCTACGAAAAACTCATCTTTGTTGCACTTTATGAACAAGGTCTTGTCAACACTACCTCTTGAGTAGCCATTGTCAACAAGATAAAAAGTGAAGCGCTCATATCAAGCCCTCGGTGCTTGTTTCAACCCATAGAGTGCATTTTTCAAGCAATAGACATGATTGGGTTGTTCAAAAAACACTTCCTCATGCAATAAGCTATTAAGGAAGGCACTGTTAACATCCATTTGGTGTAGTTTGAGCTTGCACACACAATAAACAGACAAGAGAAGCCTTATAGACTCAAGACAAGCAACATGAGCAAAAGTCTCCTCAAAGTAAATACCCTAAATTTAAGAGTATCCTTGTGCCACAAGCCTAGACTTGTTGCGCATAATGTTGCTATCTTCATCCGATTTGTTCCTAAACCCCCATTTGGTGTCTATCACATTGGTATTCTTACGCTTAGGAACTAGAGTCCAAACCTTATTCCTTTCAAATTGGTTTAGCTCTTCTTACATGACAAGAACCCAACATTCATCATTCAAGGCTTCATCAACCTTCTTGGGTTCTATTTGAGAGGTGTAGGAAGTATAGCTAATTTGATTAGCTATTTGACGCCTAGTCTTAACACCTCATTGACATCTCTAACGATATCATTTTTATCATGGAATTTTCTAACCAATGGAGCTGGTTCATTATAGTCCAAAAGTGGATCTATATTAAGAGGTTGATCATCCTCTCCAATATGATTTGATTTCACATCACTTGAAGTCTCACCACACTCCCTCAAAGGAAGGTCATCATTCTCACAAAGATCCTCCTCATGGATAACATTTTTAGGCCAACAATCATCAATGACAACATATGATGATTCCATGACACTTCAAGTTTTTAAGTTGTAAACTTTATAGGCATTGTTATTGAGTGCATCCAATGAAAATACCCTCATCACGCTTGGCATCAAACTTTCCAAGTTGATCTCGGTCATTAAGAATATAACACTTACTTCTAAAGATGTGGAAATAGCTAACATTGAGTTTTCTTCCCTTCTATAACTCATAGCTAACTTGAATTTTTGCATTGATTGATTTATTCATTCTTGATGAGATGAGCCGAAGGCTCTGTTGAATACATATGTGAGTTACATGTTTATTTTCATATATATATAGCCTTTTTTGTTTTGGGGGTGGTTTTGATTGCTTACATTTTGTACAGGTCTTTGAGCATATGGTTAGATTCGGTTTGGGGTTCATCATGCCCTATCCCTTCAATTTTGTTGAATGAAAATGCTTGATAGTGGTTGAACATGAATTGAGGTGCTTATACTTAAATGTCATATTGAATGATTGCCTTATTTTATATTGAGCTTTGTTTTGAGTCTTTTAATTTTTGTTGGGCATTGATTGCGTGTGATTAGTGCCTATGTTTGTTGTGTTTTGCATCTAGTTAGGTGCGCACTGCTAGGCCGGGCTCTCTGGTCTTCAACATTGAGGACAATGTTGGGTTTTGGTTTGGGGGTGTAGACGCCTTTTCGAATCGTCTTTTTGTTTTTGAGTCATTTTTGTTATCTTTTTGGTCCAAATTATTCAAATTTGTCGCATTGGCCAAAATTTCGAGCTTTGAATAGCTTGGATGTGATTCCTTGAGCATGTGCTCTTGGCAAGTGTGTGTATGCATGTTGAGCTTGTGTAGCAGCTAGTTGTCACTCTAGGGTCTCACTTGCACGTCATGGGCTAGTCTTATCCTTTTTGTGCTTAAGTTGAGGGGACTCGAAGCTCTAGCACCTTATTTTATTAGTGGAGACTACCCTAGAGTTCACAAACACAAGCCTATTAAAAATCCCATTGAGTGTTAAAATTGTTCTATTCTTAAACACATTTCTCGTCATATGTGTCACATGCCATAGGATATTACCATTCATATACATAGTAGATTCCTTGATGGATGCATTCATTCCCTTGATAGACAAATTGTGGAAATGATCTTAGGCAATGTGTGTGCAAATTAACTACTTAAAATGCCTAAACACATTCCTAAATCCCTTATGTGTGCTCCATAACCAAATTTGAGGCCAAACACTTATCTTTTATTAGGAACCACAATAAACCATATAGCCATAAGCCAAGCACTAACCAACCCTTTAATTGCCAATCATGTGAGTTGTGTGTGTGTAAGGTGGTTGAAAGGTGTAAGCTCTTAAATGAAATAGCGTGTAATTAGGCAATGATGTAAATGTGCAAGCATGAGCTCAAAAATGTAAAAGTGCAAAAAATTGCACTTAGAGCCAAATTGTCAAATGTTAGCAAAAAAAAAAAGAAGAAGAAAAGGAAAATATCAATGCAAAAAGGCAAAGCAAGAGCCTTGAAATGTAATGGTTAAGTACTCACAAATTGAGTACAATTGTAGCGCAAATATGTGTGTAATTAAATGCCTAGACAGTAGTACGTAAATTGTTGTTTAGTAGAGCTTGGTATGAGGTGTGTGTGAGTATGTTTAAGCATGATTGGTGATTTTTGAACTCAAAATTTCCCTATTTCTTTGATCACCACATTAAACCCCATAACCCCATTACAACCAAAGGGAAAGTCCTTTTTGATCCATGATGAGTCTTGATTGAGAATGTTTGCTGAAGCTTGATCTTACATGTTCATGGTATAGTGAATCCTTCTTAGGCTAGTTCACAGACATTATTGGTCTTTCAATTTACATGTATGAAATGCATTAGATTTCTATGCACAAATTCCATCTTTGCATACCTTGTTTGAGTGTGAACTTAGGACTCTGAGCGGAAAGAAAAGAGAAACTTTACGAAAGGCTAAAGTCGAAGCGAATTATGCTCTAGGTGTTAGAGTAAGTAGTTCTTGATACGAGAGCATTCTTAGGTGTGGGGTTCGTGATTGTGCGAGTTCCCCTTAGTGCCTTTGAGTTGCTTTAGAACATATTGCATATGTCTACTTCTCTCTATCACACATCCTTACATCTCATCACCGGTTGGACATGTGACGATTTGAATTGTTGTTTTCGAGTCTAGGAGAATTTTAGATTGAGTCATTTGTTGTTGTCATGTTTTGTTTTGTTTTAAGTTTGCTCAAGGACAAGCAAATGTTTGGTTTGGGGGATCGCACCAAATAAGTTATATATTTTGGCCCTCATTCCTTGTCTTTTGTCTTGTTTTCGAGCACGTTTTCTTGTCTTATGGGCTATTTTATTATGTTTGCAGGCAATAGGTGTAATTCTGGTATTGGATAAGTAAAGATGAGAATTTTGGCAAAAACAAGCTAAAAGAAGCAAGAAGGAAGGCTCCAGTGCACTGGTAGGTACGCGGGTCCCTACCCACTCACTCCCAAGCTTCAGAACTTCCCTGGTCTATACCAGTGCATCAACCTACGAACTGAAGATTAGAAATCCTCCGGAAAAGACCAAACTGCCCAGATCGCTGGTACTGTGCTGGTCCTACTAGTGAAGTTACCAGCGAACAAAAAAATGAAGCAACTAAATTGTCAGTGTGCGGGTACTTTACCCACACATTGCATATTCCCAACTTTCCATGTCAGCTCTAACCACTAACCTTATAAATATATCATGTTCTGATTTTCTAAAGGGAGCTAGTCACTACCAAAAACACTTTCTCACACCCTTTTGACATCACTAACCACCAACCTAGATCTAGGAATCTTTCCTCACACAATCCTAACCATCTTACATCATCTGTATCCTTTCCTACTTAAGAAGGCTACTAGGAGAGTGGATTCAAGCTTCAAGAAGGGGATTCTCCACATGGGTCTTCTCTTACTCTCATCTCTTAGATTTTACTTTGTATTTAGCATGAGTAATTGAATCCTATGTGGGACTTGATGTAATGAATTATGGATTGTGGGTTATCCACCATATTTTAGATTTGATTATATAGTTCCATTCATTGTGCTTAATTGTGTTTAAACTTCTCTTAAATTAAGTAGGCTCTCTAACTCTTGATTCTTGTTGATTAATTGAACTTATTAGAGAAATTAATCTAATGTGAGCTCTCCAATCTAATAAATCCCGGCTAGTGTGAAAGGGGTGGATTATGAGCTCTCCAATCCAAGCCATCCCGACCACCTAAAATCTATCCAAAGTGAGAGTTGAAGGGGTGGATTGTGAGCTCTCTAATCTAAGCCATCCCAGAAACTTAAGTTAGGAAGATAAGCCCTATAGAGAATCAAATCGGTCTTAAGAGACGGATTACTCACTGTTCATGTATGAATTGTATCAACTCCCGCATTCACATCTCATTATCTTATCCATCCGCATTCTTGCTAATTTTTTCTTTCACTTTAGATTAATTAACTTAATTGTAGTTTGCATAGTAGCAATTAACTTTCAAAACAACCACTGATATTTACTTTTCATGCTTAGTTTTAGTTTAATAGTAGTTAACTAGTCTTAGCCATTTGGTTTCCCTTTCCCTGTGGACGATACCCTAGCTTATCGCTATACTTTTTTAGAGCAATTTCAAGCATATAGCTAAGGTCTTTTATAAATTATTTGACGGATATTTTCTAATGACAAAAACATTCTCGTCATAACACTTCAACTTTGGCATAGTGTTGTGTGACACTTGCACTATTACTTTAGGTTACAACATATGTTTATCACTAAGGCTTCCCATACTAGATGGCATTTTTGGTGGTAACTTTTTCCGGTGCATGGCCACATCTTGTGTGACAAATGTCATATAGTCGCAAAACATTTTTAAAATGTCAAAAAAATTAAATAAAATGGATAAATACACCATCTCAGCCAAGTATCGTATTTCTGGCTTCAATTCTGTTTCGAGGGTTTCATATGTATTTGTTCCTAGGCCTAAAAAATATTGTATTTATAAATGTTGGTGGAACACAGCTGGATCCCACTAATGAATGAAAGTGGAACACAGCTAGATCCCTCATTGTACCAAGGTTACCCTTCATTCTGTTTTAAGGTCATTTTCACACCTGTCTACACATATTTCAAATAAGATTAATTCGTTTCGTTTCGTTGTGTAAGTCATATGATTGATAAATTTGATTCCGATTTTATAACGAAAATGAGTTCAATGGGCATGGTGGTTTTTGAAAGAAATCAAAGTTAAAATCAAGTATAGCTTCTACCTCTGATTTCTTTTGGAAGACTTCTATGCCCTATCATCCAGAACTGGTTTTTGTTATCAGAGTGATAGAAGCAAATATGTTTTTATATTTATTTTTAGGTTTTCTGTTTAGGTTTATGTTTATGTTTAATGTCTTATGTCTTCTAGATTTTGATTGTTATGTAATCAGGTTTTCTATTTAACTTTTATGTTTATGTTTAATCTCTTCCGTTTAGGATTTTGTAATGTTTATGTTTCTCATTGGTTTCTTTTAGTTACCAGCGTAATAGTAGGCACATATGTGTAAAATGTTGTTTATTTTTATGTTAAATTTATTGAATATAACATGTGGTACATCTCCATTGAAAATGGCAAATGATGATTTAGAGATATTGTGTAAAGGATTAAGGAAATATTATCTTTCATTCATAATAGTACTTAGAATGTTGAAAGCTACACCAAAAGAACACAAACACAAAAAAAAAAAACAAAAAATACACAGCCAAAATATCAAACACTAACTTCTGTGGACATAGTCATAAAGCTTTTCTTTAAGGAGATGGTGGAATTTTGAAGTCTAACATCTTCTTCTGCATTTTTTTGACAATACTATAGTAAAGTGTGACTCAAGTGCGGGTAATCCAACTGCACTCCACCCGCACTATTGCCCAGATCCGAGAACTGAAGATGAAGACAACCCATACAGCGCGAGTACAGTGCGGGTAATTCACCCGCACTCCATCCGCACTCTGCGCGTGACAGCTTCTATTTTCAAGCTTCATTGACCTATTTTTCCATCCTCTATAAATAGAAAAGGATGGGAATGAACCAAAAAAAGCTGCCATACCTCCCAACACTTGTATTTTAAGCTAGAAACACATCTCCCTATCATCCAAACCATCTCTACTCAATCAAAGGCAACTAGGAGACTTGGATTCAAGCCTCAAGGAAGGAGATCAATCTTCAAGGGTTTTCTCTTTACACTCTCTCTTAGTTTATTGGTTTGTAATAGAACATGAGTAGCTAAAATACCCCACTATAGGGTTGATGTTATTTGTTTGATGGATATTTGGGCTTTGTAAATAAACTCTATGTATTATATTTATACTATCTCTATGTTTTATTCCATTGCTTGAATTGATTTCCATTATTGATTTGCTTGAATACACCCTTTTTTCATGATTGATTTGGATTACTTGAGTAGGCAATTAGGTTATCGAATGCTCCATTGAATGGAAGGATTTCTGGAAATCTGGCTCTACAACCATGCCCTTAATCTAATCTTGAATTAGTGGCTTTCACTATACACCATAGGTTAGCCACTTGTGAGAGAATTAGAAGCCTCCATTATACACCCTAGGTTGGCTACTTTAGTGATTTTACGAGAACTAACCTTCGAGTAGAATTCGGTTGATAACCTCGAGCCTCATCCAATCTCAATGGATGGCCTTCACTATACATCCTAGGTCGGCCACTTGTGAGGGAATTGGAAGCCATCACTATACACCCTAGGATGGCTACATTAGTAATAGGTTGAGCCATAGCTAGATATATGAGAATTCATGGAAAAAGTCCCGATTGAGTAACTAGCCATTGTTGGTTGCTTAGGAGGGATTAATCGCTAGTAGGAGGTCTTCACTATACACCCTAGGTTGACCTCTTGCTAGAGATATATACCAACACTATACACCCTAGGTTGGTTACATTTGTCAATACATGCTTAATTGAGAGTTTGTTGCAATTGCCCCAATATTCACTTACGAGTCCATCAACTTCGTAGTTCCATCATCATTCATTCATCACTCCATTGTCATCCCATTTTATTTGCTTTCATAGTTTAGTTTATATTGTATTTTCATTCACCATCACTTTTACTTTTATGCATACTAGTTATATTAATCCTAATCTTATCACCGCTACCCCGATCTTAGTGGACGACACCCGTGCTTACCACTTTACTTGTATTTCTACTTGTGAACGCATCACATAGGTTTTATAAATTGTTTTGACGGACGGTTTTCTGACGGCAAAAACCTTCCCATCAGGTACCATGAAGGAAGAAGATAAGAATTTGGGTACCTTGAAGATAAAGCTTCAATGTTATGATTGTGGCGACTATCGGCGCATCTCCATGGATTATGGAAACTCGAAGACCAAGAGTCGAAGAGGCAAATCAAAGGCCTACTCTTGCAGTGAAAGTGAAGAAAGCTCTTCAGGTTCCGAGAGATGTGAAAGGAATCACATAGCATTGCCCGCTTTACATGATGACAACTTAAAGGCGGCCACAAGACACCCATCACTCAAAGTCAACAATGATGAAGCTAGTTTGAACGATGATTGCCACAAGAGCACAAGTGGTAGAAGCTTCGATGAAGAAAGTTCAATCTCCAAGAATTTGAGTGATGAAGGTTTGTGTTATGAAGACTTCATTGAAAGTTTTCAATGGTCCTTAAAAGAGAAGAATGAAGAAATTAAGAGGTTGAAGGAAGACAATATTCAACTATGGACCAAGTTGAATGACTCCTTGAAGTCGGACACAATTGATATGTCTGAATATGAGAAGGAGATTGAAGATTGTCGTCAATGGATGAAGGACATGAAAGAAGAGCTTGCCAACAAAGAAAACTCCTTGAAGATTGTTAAGGAAAGAGAGATGATGTGCCTTGAAGAATTAAAGAAGGCTAAGGTCAAACAATCTCAAGCTCAAGGCAATAGCAAAGCTTCATCCAAGCAATCTCCGACTCAAGGAAAGTCCACACAAGCCTTGGCAACCCAACCCAAGCCTAGACAAACTAAGAAAAAAGGACAAGTCCTTGAGAAGTCTACCTCATCATCCAACAAGACCATTAAGAAAAGAGGTAACCACAAGAGACATCCTCAACTGATGCATGTTCAACCAAGGAGGCAAGTTCAACCGGCTCAACCACCTCAACAAGCTCAACCACAAAAGTGCCACCAATCGGCTTAAGATCCGAGGAGAAGCAAACTGAAGCACCATCAAAGACAACCTCATCAACATGGTGATGCCTTGATGAGATCTCAATGTAATGGTATAAACTCTTCTTTTATACCTACTTGTCATTTCTGTGGTATGATTGGTCACTTAAGATCAAATTGCTTTAAATACAGTAAGAGGTGTAGGTTAGAGGTTATGAAAGAAAAACGGTTGAAAAAGAGGGCAAGTTTGCATGAACCTAGGGAATTTATAAACATGTCAATGATAGTAGAAATGATAAGGTGGAACCCAGGTGGGTTAGAAAGAATGAACCTGTTTGCCTTAGTACCCATGTGACACCCATAGATACAACTAGGTCCATTGGACTTG
This sequence comes from Dipteronia sinensis, assembly GCA_033220585.1. Lineage (NCBI taxonomy): Eukaryota > Viridiplantae > Streptophyta > Magnoliopsida > Sapindales > Sapindaceae > Dipteronia > Dipteronia sinensis. Next base: position 67,126,023 of record CM065636.1, on the reverse strand, counting down.
GTAGGTCTATAGGGGCTCATCCCTCCCATTGACTTGGTTGGATTTGACCCCATTTGGGGAGCTGAAGCAAAGAGAGCAAACTTGCATGATTTGCTATGTGAAAAAAATTTATTTATTTTATGCTATTTTGATAATTGCTTAAGATTCTTGGTTGCACATATATGCTTATATGCTATTTCCTTAATAAGTGTGCATCATTGCTTTGTTTGTAATCCATGTCATATTTTAGTTCAACAATGCATTTTTGGACTAGGAGAATTAATTGGGATAGTACATTTGAATGACCTATAATTTATCTCTACGACATGTGAACTTGATTTTTATGACATGCTTTAAATGATATGCATGCAATATGTTTGATTGCTTATATGCAAATTATGTGTGAAAGCAAATGAGAAGACTAAAATGAATAAGGACCTCGTGTCCATTCAATAAATAAGGATGTCTCATCCAAATTTAGTCTTCTCTCTATCTTTATTGGTTGAACAAGGCTACTATCATACTGGTATCTTACCCGGAAAAATCAAAAAGGGTGCAAAAGTCACTCATGTCTTGTTTCGCTTATAAAGATTGAAATAGTTGCTCTTTAAATTGAAATTCATTTGAAAAACTATATCTTGTTTGCTTATGACAAAAGGGTACAAATTGGTTTGAATTCTTTTGGAAACCTTTTTGATGTTTGCTTTGCCAAATACCATTGCTTGAACTTGAATGCTATATTGTCTTGCATGCAAAGCAACAATTTCACAATTTTTTTTCTTTAAATAAAACTCCTTGAATCTCTCTCAATTATTCAAGTTGCATGAAGTTTATGTATATGACTATTCAATCATCTTTTGTGCGAATATCTCTCTTTGCTAAAGCTACCCGATAAGGGGAGCTCATTTGCCTATCTCTGGACAAAAATGGGGAGAAGTCTTGAGAGATATAAGGGGAGCATTTTTATGCTTTTAGGGAGAAGTCTTGAGAGAGAGTAACCATTTAGGGGGAGTGTTGCATTGCACTACATTATATTGATTGTATTGTTTTCTTAATGCATATGCTTTTTATATTTGTTCACCTCACTTGCACTTGTTCTTGGAAAGTGTTTATTGCTATTGTATGTAGGTACAAAGATAATTCTACAAAGTGATTGAAGATATTAAAGACTTAGATTCTAGGAATCTCATTTGTAATGTAGAATTGATCTCATGGACAATAGCTTTGTTTTAGTTTGTGAGAATTTATTTGTGAGTGGTATTTTGTCATAAAATAGCCAAAGGGGGAGATTGTAAGAACCTCTATTTTAATGATTGGCTTATTTCATGACAAACAACATTGGGGATGATTGTGTAATGGGTAGCTTAGGTCTTCTTGATGATTATTAAGGCAAGCTTCCAAGCATCTCCATGACTTCAAGATCAAGAGCTTCAAAAGGTATATCACCTGACTTTGATTCTTGAAGAGATTAGGTGCACACACACACTTGCATGCATATTTACTTATCTTGTATTCGTTATCTTGCATTTGTGTATTATTGCTGTATGCATCTTTGTCTTTCATCACACTTCACACTTGCACAACATTCACATAGGTTAGGTGTGCTTGAATGTGTGTTTGAATTCCTAGAAAAGAGAAGTTTTCTCTTAGCGCGGCCCAGACCCCTTGGCAAGCTTTGCATGATGCAATAGAAATTATTAATCTGGACAATGGAGAGGTATTCAAAGTGAATGGACATATATTGAAACCCTACCTTGGAGGAATTGCTAATGAATCCGCTATCAAATGGATCGAACTCACAATAGTGCTCTCACCTATCTCGCCTAGACGTTAAATAAAACGCTTGGTGGGAGGCAACCCACATAGGTACAATTTTTTTTTCTTTTGATTTTTCATTTTAATATTGAGTCTTTAATGTGTGTGAGTCTCGAGCACCATTTTCTAGAACTGGGTATTATCCTCTTTTAGTTTCTAACTTTATTAAGAGGCAATATTGAGCTCAGGTTCGGGGGTGTTCAAATATTTTGAGTCTGATGTTTAGAACAGATGCTTTTTGAAGTGCGCATGTTTGGGATGGACAGAACAAGTCTGCAGCTGCAATTTTTTGCATTACCGAATCATTTACCGTGGTTAAGGCAAGGGAGTCTAAACCGCGGTTTGCACAACACTAATCCTCTGGAAAGATCCGCGGCTTAGACTGCCATGTAGACAACCATGTCAGCACCGTGGATTGTACCACACAAATCTTCTAGAATTAATCGCGCCTTAGGCCGCCCCTCGAGTAATTTATCCGCATCACAGATCAACCAGCGAGACATCTCTGGAATCTTTTGCGGGACATACCGCTTTGAGCATATATGCCTTCACCGCGATGTACACTGCGGTCCATTAAATGAAACGATGCGTTTTGAAGAGCCACGTAAACAAATTTATGCAATACCGCGGCACAGGTAAATGACCTTGATATGTTTTTCTATCATCGTTTTTCATTATTCGTTAGTCTTTATAGCATTATTTTCCTTCCCATATGCTTCTATGTATGTATATTTCGAATTTGGGAATATCTTTCATGAATGTGTTGGGAGAAGTCGAATTTCATGGTTAAATAATCATTGGGCTTTGTTTAATTTGAGATATTTTATGAGTTTAAGCTTAATTGAGATGTTCTAAATTTGTTAATATTGAAATTTCAAATTCTTTGTTGTTGAAGAGAGATATAGTTTTTTCATGAATTAATCAAAGAATGGAAATTAACTTTTATTGAATTTGTGCTTCATGGATGTTAATTTAGAATTCATTTTTTGATGTGCCATTATTTTAGCACTTAAGAAAACCTGTGGAAATTTTGTTATTTGAGAATAATCTTATTGTTATGAGATTAATTGGGTTTGATATGGCATTCATAAATATGGAAAGGAAGGAGCCAATTTTGAGTCGTATTGCTGCCAAATTTATATAAAATCTTGGCTTGATTTTTTGTTTGTTTGTTTTTTTTTTTGTGTGTAGATGACTCAATCCAACTTACGGAAACGACCTCGGATTAGTGATGCAGACAAAGGAAAGAAAGCAGCTACTTTGTGCTTGGCCTAAAACCAGGATTTCAAAGGCCGATTCAACAAATTTCAATGGAGACCTTGGATCATTGAGAAAGGCATTGATGTGCCGAGTTTTGTTAATACTCCTGTGTCAGAGGTTGTGGCAATCAGACAGTGAGTTAGGTATGTTGAGTAACCACCAAAGCCAAACATAAACATAGTGGCTGAGTTTTATGCTAGCATGGTCCCGGAGAGATTTTCCAATAGGGGACCGGTAGTGTTTGAAGGGGTTAAAGTCTATATCACTCTTGATGTGAACATCAACAACGATTATGGAATCCAGATCATTCGGGAGATTGACCAGTTTCAGGGGAGGATTGCTGCAGTACTTTGGATGGACGGACAGAAAAGATGGGATCATGAGTTTCGTTTATACCAGAGGGGCTTACTAGTTCATGTTACCTTCTAGGGCATTTTTTTTACATATTCTTTGGTGCTGACACAGCACCGCACAAAGTTATTCTTTGAGCCGGCACGTCTGCTACACTGTCATAAGACTGGTCATCCGATTGACATCGATCGGGTGATTTTCAAGGCCATTCATCACTGTGGCTAGCACGACATCACTTCCAAGGTATTTCCATGTTTGATCATGAATTTCTGTCGGTAGGCAGGAATTGAGGTGGATGCAGGATTTAAGTAGCACGCACCGAATATGATGAACTTGGCACATTGGAGCAAATTGTTGGATTCTCGGGGCATGCCCACTGTTGGACCATATGGAGAGAGGAGAGGTAGGCGTGAAGCTCGAGAAGCTCAAACATCACAGATACAGGATCCAGAGCTTGCTCAACAATTACAGATTGGGATTTATGCTCCGGTTCCAGACGCTTAGCCAGGACCAGCTCACTCGGGTTTCGCATAGCCCATATTTGGGCAGTTTGATTATCTTTTGCAGGCTTTCCGAAACCATATGGATATGCACTTCAGAGAGGTTGAAAGATGTTTGAAAACTCGCATTGATGGTGTGCAAACGAGTGTAAAGGAGGTGTGTTTGATGGGTAGCTGGTTTTAAGTGGCTAGTGGCAGAAATGTGCCTCTCCAAACCCCCATTCCCGATCCAGAGTATATAGATGGCGGTTCTGGATTATTGCAGCAAGATTTCAGATATGAAACCCTAGAGATACATTATGATTGAGATGAGCAACAACAGCATGTTGATGATCAAGACTCTGATTAGAGAACCAGGGTTCTGCACTTTTCTAACAAGGATGGCAGATCTTAGAGAGGATATACATCTTTTATTTTATTTCTTTATCTTTATTTTATTTTTCTTTGGGATTTTAATTTGATTTTTAACTTTGTTGAATATTTCTGTTATTATTGTGGATTTTTTAGAATTATTGAATTATATTTTGTTTTTGTTAGTTAGTTTTAAGAGTGTGTTTGCTTGTGCTTAGTTTAGGTTGTGTTTTTCACCACCAATCGTTTCTCGCATGTCAACATTGGGGACAATGTTGAGTTTAGGTTTGGGGTATGACGTCTTGAGTCAATTTTTCCAATTTTGTGTCAATTTTCTGCATAATGACCTAAATTAAGATGCTTTTAAGTTTGCCTTAAGAGATAAGTATGCCTTATTCACTGAGTTTATACTAACGTTTAGCCATTTAGAGTAATGCAATGCATTTAAAAAATAATAATTATGACATACTCTTGATATGATAGTGGATAGGATGCTTGGTTGGATTGCCATGATTAATAGTGGAGACTACCCTTGTGAGTTCACTAAGCCAAAAAGTGTACATAAATGATGTTAACTGAAATTTTACTCGGGGTGACAAATCTCAATTAACACCCTCAAAACCACTACCTCGGAGGTGGTGATCAAGATAGAATGTATTCTTGTCAGTGCTAGTTAAAAATGACAAATAATACTATTATCAGTACCATCAAAAGAGAATGAACAAAAAAGAATGAAAATGTTTTCTTTATTCTTATCAATGGTGTATGGTTTACAAATATCTCTCAATCCCTCTCAATCTCTCTAGGGTGTAGTAGGGTTGTTATCATATGCCTGTCGAAAAGTAGTCTCTCCATTCTCTTTCCCTTTCTCTCCATTCATACATAGTTTTGTAGGTTAAATCAACTGATACTCCCCTTGATTTTCTCTGTCTCTCCCCTCCTTATCAGGCGGGATTCCTCGTTTAAATGTCATTGACTTTGAGTTAATAGCTGAATGGAGGATATCTTGGGGGAGATCAGTTTGTTTCCTCTTTGGACTCTAATACTTGTTCTGCACGCACGTAATATTTCCAGATATGATCCAGTGTATCTTTGTATCTTCATAGCATGATCCTTCATAGAGGTCGTTGAATATGGTATGTATGGCGAGGTAGATCAGATAGCGAGGTAGATTAGTGTCTTGGTTCCGATATTCTGGTGCTTAATCTAGCCAGGAGCTCGATCTGACCTCCCTTGATTTCTCGGAGCTTGATGCGTCCCCTCTGTGGATACCTCTCTATCACAGCAGGGTTTTGGCGAGCTTCTAGAGAGGTTGCGAGGTAATCTCGACCTTGGGGAAGCTTCCTGATTTCAGGTTTGGTGATGCGGGCTCGATCTGGTCGAGTCGGGTTCTATTCCTGGTGTTTCTGGAGCTCGCCTTTATTTCTGTGGGGTGGCACCGTAGCTCGATTTTGGGAAGCGTGGTCTCCAGGTGGATGACATCGGGCCTGGAGTCAGACTAGGAGGGTGAAAAATTTCCCTTTGGTCCCTAGCCAAATTTGGCTATTAACAGAAGTCCCCTCTGACATGAACGTCGGTGATTGAGTTTGGGGTTGGAGTTAGATTTCCTGTTTTATTTGGGGAATTTTTCCTTCTTTACCGTTACAAGAACCTTGGGGGAAATCTTCCCATTAGTTTCACAAGTGACGTGGCGAGAGCTGACCGGTTTATTCCCAAATTAATCTGGCTGCGTTACCGCAGTTCCTGCGATTCGAGGCTATCTTAACCGAAGATTTCGACGGCCCATGCTGCTGCTCTATTGCCTATTTATACTGGGTTACTCCAACGCCTTCCTCATACCTTTCAAATTTCTTAAGAAAAAACCTTCTTTTGAGCATATTTCTTTTCTTGTTCTTCATACTCCCAGACTTCATTCCATTATGTCTAAAGCCAATCACGACTCCATTGACTCCATTGTCGACGGCGAGGAGGTCATCAGCCTTGCCCACTGAAAGCGGGCACGAAGTAGCCTAGATAGCGATGATTCCCTGCCAAATCCGCAACGTCGGCGTTCAAACAGGAACGGGTGCATTGGCACCAGGTTTTCTAATCATCCCGACCATCCTCTGGAGTTATTCAATGAAGATTCTGATAGAGAAGTCGGTGGCGACGCCTTGGGGGAACGCCGAGTCCCGGCTGCTGGTCCCCCTTTGGAGAGGCTTTCTCCCTATGACTTCAGGGTTGTCCCTGACTCTACCGTTGATCAGAACTCGATTGATTGTTTGAGGTCTAAGTACGGCATTCCTGACAGTGTTTCTATCTCGCTTCCTTCCAGAGGCTATAAGTTTTTCAATCCCTCCAACGGCTAGCTTTCGATTCATGTGGCGGCTCTCGAGAACGGGGTTAGGCTTCCTCTTCATCCTACCCTTCGACAAGCTCTCAACGCCATCCAGCTAGCTCCTCTCCAGTTGACGCCTGGCATCTGGAGGCATTTGATTGGCTTCCTCGTGCTGTGGAGGGAACAATGCCAGTTGAGCAATGTGACGAGGGAGCCCAGAGCAGAGGAGCTGGCCTACCTTTTTCAAATCGGGAGCCTCTCCAGGGCTCCCCGAGGTCAGTTCTATACGAAAGCCAAGAACAAGCTCAACTTTATCATTCCCGGGGCTTCGAAGAAAGATCCCACCTAGAAAGAAGAGTGGATCTTGGTAGGGGGCGACTGGGGGAGCTCGATTTTTTTTGGGGGCCATGAGTTCGAGGTCCCCACAGTTTTGAACGACAAACCATCGTGGGACCAGGATTCCCTACCATCTGAGTCTGAAGCTGTTTTGAAGGCAATTCTGGCCAGGAACTACTTAAACCTGAAGTACCCAACCGCAGAAGCTTTTGATCCCCGTAGGGTGAATCAATACCTGCGGATCTCCGATGCTATTCCTCATAAGTAACACTGAATCGTCTTGCTTTGTCTTGTTGACCAACTCAATTATGACATTCCCCTTTTGTTTCGTTTACTTGTAGTTTTTATTGTTAAGCCAGCTTCTCGCGAAGCTTAACAGCTTCGGCAAGCTCGCACTCCTCCTCCATCCATCAGACTGATGCGGGGGGCTTCTCCTGCCACCTCGGAGAAGGAAGGGCTGATTGTTTCGACTGGGATTACGCCTGCTCCTACTCCATCGCCATCCTAGGTGAAATCCATGATGGCTACCTTTGCGTCGTGGGCTTCCAAAGCGATGAACAAACGGGCTTCCGTTTCTCAGACAGCTGGTGTTACTACTCATGCTTCTTCCACTCCCTCTGCTGCTACTGTTGCCCCATCTACTCATCTAGCTGACGGCGCTGTGATCCCAACCCCCCGAACTTCGGATGACTTTGAAGCGGGTGTCGCAAGGATTCCCCCTAGTCGCCCCTAGTCGCCCCTAGTGGCTCTCGCTCTTAATCAAGCTCGAAGGGGCAGGACAAGGTCTTGGAATAATTCATCGCATCCTGCCCAGGTGGCGTGCTTTCTGGGATGGCCTCGATGCCCGTTAATGACCGCTTGGGACCTCCTCCTCCAGAGCCAGCTCGCGATAGGACTTGGCCCCAACCTTCGATCCGGGGTAGGCTAGGACCCATGTCCCCAGTTCTAAGAAGAGCTTCATCATATCAGCCCAGGCTAGTTAAGTCTGCAGCAGATGCTCTAATCCGGGAGCAACGAGAGGCACCTCGCCCGACGGCCTCAAGAAAAGAAGCCCGGGCCCAAGAGGAAGGAAGCCAACAAACCTCCCGAGTGGGTCCCACCGATAAAGAGGATCGGGTAGAGGTTGCCAGTTCAGCAGAGGGATCCGACAGCAAAGGATCTGAGGTCAATTCAAAGAAACCCGAGAACAAGCGACTGAGGGATCTGCTGGGAAAGCTATAGAAAGAGGTCCAGCAGATAAGAAAGGGGAAGAACAATGAGGATAATAAGGATCCATTAAGCAAGATGAAAGCTCCTTTCACAAGGAGGATCTTGGAAGCGGAGCTCCCACCAAAATTTAAAATGCCAACAGATAAGTTCTCCGAAATGGAAGACCTTTTAAGCCACCTGGAGAGCTTTGTCCAATAGATGGAGGTCCAGAATACCACCAGAGCAGCTATGTGTAGGATGTTCCCAATGACCCTAACCGACTACGCGAAAACTTGGTTCAGGAAACTGCCTGCTGGTAGCATGGATTCTTTCACAAAGCTATCAATAGACTTTTGCTCACAATTCCAAGGAGTCAAACCTCGTCTAAAAGATACCATACACCTCCAATATATGATTCAGGAGCGAGGTGAAACACTTCGATCAAATGTGGACAGTTTTCACAAAGAAGTCATACAAATGGGAGTCTTTGCCGAAAAAGAAACTCTTACCAATTTCAGGCGGAACTTGTGGGCAGGAAAGCTTTTCCGTTCCTTCACCAAGAGACTTCCAGAGACTTACCAGGAGGCCTATGACCGGTCTCTTGAGCAGGTCGAGGTCGACGAACAGCTCAAAGTCAAGATGGAACACGATGATATGAGAACGACAAAGCGCCAGAAAAAAAAGCTCCAAAATCTGAGCCAGCTCAGAAAATCAGAACAAACCCCCCAATAGATCAACGTACCATTTCCCCGCTGCTCAACTCAGACAAGAAAGATATCCAGCAAGATGAACCCCTGATCAGTTGGATCCTCCTCCAAGACTTCGTTAATCACTGCCATGACCTTAGGAGGGATAACCGCATCAAGAAGAGCAGCCATGGACCCCATCTGACTCCTGTCAACCTCCAATTCTGTTCCAGAGGATCCCTCAGGCAGGCTTTTTATTCCTTCCTCAGCTTTGGTTATCTCCTTCAGACTGCGTGGGTAGAACCTTACTTGAAGACTCCCTAGGACCTGAAGTAATAAAGACTGGAGAAGGAAGATGAGGGTCTGCCTGGACGGGCTACTTTCCACTACCTGCCTGGCTAGGAGGAACCACTTCGCCATCTTCAGGGCGAGATAGTTCAGTAGCATTGGTCATTATCTTCTCTCTATCCGAACTGGCGATGAAGGATAGATCAAAGGGAAGAGGGAGAGCTTCTGCAACCTGAAAGGAAGCATAGAAATATCCATCACTAAAGGAGGTCTCCGCATCAGCCTGCAGCTTGGCCACCTGAGCAATCAAATCTTGATTCTCGAGGTCCAACCTCTTAGCTTCGGTTTTCTAAGAGTCCCTCTGGCCTTCTGGGTAGACTAGAGAATTTCTTGATCAAAGGACAGCTTCGTCCTCTCATAATCACAACAAAGCTCTGCCAGCTCGGTCTCCATCTTTCCTTGGCTGGAGGTCATCTCTTCCACTAATGTTTGAGCCCACTTGAGTAAACCCACGACTCTCAGCTTCGGCTTCAGCTTCAGCTTTGGCAGCCCGATTACGAAGGAGGGCTACCTGGTGGCCGATAGCCACGTTAAACTTGAAGGCCTATGAGATACAAAGCCAAGGTTATATACCGATTAAGTTGGCAGTCTCAGAAGTAGTACATAGAAAGAACAATTACCTCGGCTAAGATAGCAGACCCCTTGGTGAGCAAGGCATTAACGGGCATCGAGGCCATCCCAGAGCACCCGCCACCCGGGCAGAATGCGATGAATTGTTCCAAGACCTCGTCCTGCCCCGTCGAGCTCGACTGAGAGCGAGAGCAACTAGGGGGAATCCTTACGACACCCGTTTCAAAGTCCTCTGAAGCTCGGGGGTTGGGATCGCAGCGGCATCAGCTAGATGAGCAGATGAGTCAATAATAGCAGCAGAGGGAGTGGAAAAAGCATGAGTAGTAACACCAACTGCCCGAGAAACGGAAGCCCCTCTGTTTATCGCTTTGGAAGCCCACGATGCAAAGGTAGCCATCTTGGATTTCGCCTGGGAGGGCGATGAAGTAGGAGCATGCGTAATCCCGGCCGAAACAATTAGCCCTTCTTTTTTTGAGGTGGCAGGAGAAGCCCTCTGCGTCAGTCTGATGGATGAGGGAGGAGTGCGAGCTTGCCGAAGCTACTGAGCTTCGCGAGAAGCTGGCTTAACAACAAAAACTATAAGTAAACGAAACGAAAGGGGAACGTCAGAATTGAGCTGGTCAACAAGACAAAGCAAGACAATTCAATGTTACTTACGAGGAATAGCATTGGAGATCCATAGATATTGATTCACCCTGCGGGGATCAAAAGCTTCTGCGGTTGGGTACTTCAAGTTCAAGTAGTTCCTGGCCAGAATAGCCTTCAAAACAACTTCAGACTCAGATGGCAGGGAATCCCGGTCCCACGACAGTCTGTCGCTGAAAACTATAGGGACATCAAACTCATGGCCCATAATAAAAATTGAGCTCCCCCAGTCGCCCCCTGCTAAGATCCACTATTCTTTCCAGGCGAGATCATTCTTTGAAGCGCCGGGAATGCTAAAGTTGAGCTTGTTCTTGGCTTTCGCAAAGAACTGACCTCGGGGAGCCCTGGAGAGGCTCCCGATTTGAAAAAGGTAGGTCGGCTCCTCTGCTCCGGGCTCCCTCGTCACATTGCTCAGCTGGAATTGTTCCCTCCACAGCATGAGAAAGCCAATCAAATGCCTCCAGAAGCCAGGCATCAACTGGAGAGGGGCGAGCTAGATAGCGTTGCGAGCTCATCGAAGGGTAGGATGAAGAGGAAGCCTGGCCCTGTTCTCGAGAGCCACCATATGAATCAGTAGCTCGCCATTGGAGGGATTGAAAAAATCATATCCTTTGGGAGGAACTGAGATAGAAACATTGTCAGGAATGCCGTACTTAGACTCAAACTGTCAATTGAGCTCTGATCAACAATAGAATCGGGGACAACCCTGAAGTCATAAGGGGCAAGCCTCTCTAAAGGGGGACCAGTAGCTGGGACTTGACGCTCCCCTGTGGCGTCGCCACCAACCCCTCTATCAGAATCTTCATCAACTAAATCCAGAGGATGGTCAGGATGATTAGAAAACCCGGTCCCAATGGACACGTTCCTGTTCGTTCGCCGAGGTTACGGATTTGGCAGAGAGTTATCGCTATCTAGGCTCCTTCGTGCCCATTTTCTGTGGGTGAGGCTGATGACCTCCTCGCCGTCTATAATGGAGTCAACGGAGTCATGACTGGTTTTCGACATGATGGAATGAAGTCTTTGAGGATGAAGAATGAGAAAAGAGATGTGCTGGAGAGAAGGCTTTTCTTGGGAAAATTTGAAATTTGAAAGGTACGAGGAAGGCGTTGGAATAACCAAGTATAAATAGGCAATAGAGCAGCAGCATGGGCCGTCGAAAGTTTTGGTTAAGATCACCACGAATCGCTAGAACTGTCGTAACACAGCCGGATTAACTTGGGAATAAAATGGTCAGCTCTTGCCACGTCACTCTTGCAATTAATGGGAAGATTTCTCCTAAGATTCTTGTAACGGTAAAGAAGGAAAAATTCCCCAAATAAAATAGGAAATCTGACTCTAACCCCAAATTCAATCACCGGCGTTCAAGTCAGAAGGGACTTCTGTTAATAGCCAAATTTGGCTAGGGACCAAAGGGAAATTTTTTCACCCTCCTAGTATGACTCCAGGCCAGAGGTCATCCACCAGGAGATCACGCTTCCCAAAGCCAAGCTACGATACCACCCCAATGAAATAAAGGCGAGCTCTAGAAACACCCAGAGTAGAGCCCGACAAGATCAGATCGAGCCCGCGTCGCCGAACCTGAAATCAGGGAGCTCTCCCAGGATCGGGATTACCTCGCAACCTCTCTAGAAGCTCGCCTAAATCCCGCTGTCATAGAGGAGTGTCCGCAGGGGGCCACACCAAGAAATCAAGGGAGGTCAGACAGAGCTCCTAGCTAGGTTAAGCACCTGAATACTGAAACCAAAAAAATGGATCTACCTCGCTATCTGATCTACCTCGCCATACATGCCATATTCAACGACCTCTATGAAGGATCATGCTGTGAAGATACGAAGATACACTGGATCATATCTACGTACATGCAGAA